>CAMZMU010000063.1:34000129-34442425 GCA_947311845.1 Poa pratensis
CGTTCTTTGCTGCAGGCTACCAAACAAACCGCCCAACAAAGCTCGGGGTCTGTTTCCTCGGCCATGCCCAACGGAGCCTGCCCCCAGCGAGGTGGAAACCCTGCAGGCTACCAAACAGGCCCTATGTAGTTTGTGACAGGAAAACTGAGTAGGTGAAAACTCTGTAGTTAGGTGCTCCTTTGGTTCGTTTTGCTGATGGTCCTGGCTTCACATACCCAATGTGGCCAGGAACTGTAAAACGTTGGATCGGTGTGATGATTTCAATGAAATCGGGGGAGCCCCTTTAATAAAAAATAAATAGTTGGCGTTTATGTAGATTCTAATAGTTGGCATGGTCAATGTCGCTGCTGCATTTGACCGGCCCGTAACAAATTTAATTCGGGCTCCAATGTTATCAGCCTTCTTCAACTAATATTATTGCTTCCCTTTTAAATTTCTTCTACTCACCCGTCCCAAAAATTCATGAAATTCGACGAAAACGAAGATTCTACCTTCACTCCACACCAAGCTTTACCATTGCACAATAAGCAGTGTTACACATAAAATCTACAAAATCATTTTTTCCAAAAGCAAACCTAAGAGCCTTAACCATTTTTTTATTTGGATCTAGAGGGAGGGGGAATCACCCCCTCTCACTAAAATGCACTGAACTTGTCCCTGAGATGTTTACTGGGGGCGGCTTGCGCAGGCTAGTGGCAGCTAACGTGTCACACGTTTTGTCGACGACCCTATCAAATTTGCCATCACATCAATTTTTTTTCGAGTAGTCATCACATCAATTTTGACAGCCACGATGACTGACGCCGTCTCCTGTGGTAGAGTGGGGTTGCTGCCGAACGTGAAGTCGTTGGTGGCGCCGCCACTAGAGTCACGATGGAGGCACTGGGGCTCGTCTAAATTGAAAGACTACAAAGATTGTGTGAAAATCAGATTAAGAGTACGAGGCTCGGGTCATCCAAAACCAGAGTTAGAATACAAAGGGTCGGGTCAAAAATCGGTTTCCATAGCTCATCTAACCTAGCACACCTTCAAAATTTCCCTCCAGGCTGGTGAAATCTGGACAACATCCCGACCAGGGGAGCTTATATGAGGGAAAACCGGGCTTGGACCGGCAAGCCTTGAAGATTTCAGCCTATGTTTTTGTAGAAATATAGCCCAGTAACATCTCATTTAACTCTGCTTTGGCATGCTGGCCGCCCAGATTGTTGGGCAAGGTCCGCCGCTGATCTCTTTGCCTCACTCTCCTCCTATGGAGTATGCATTGAGTTTTGCAATGGCTAGGAGAGACAGCACACCAAATTCGACGCAAAAGAGAACACTCTCCGAACAGAAGGCTGCCGTCGGGTCGTGTCTGCAATGGCTGGGCGAGCATGCTAATCACCGCCGCGCTCATTTGCATCATGTGTATTTGTGATTCTTGCTTTTCCAGTTTTCCTACGGTGTGAACTCAAGTGCATCGTTCATACTCGACTTGCCCTGAAGCTCACTCTTGTATTAAACTGTATATCAGGAATACCGTACTTACGTACTGCAGTACGATTCAGAGGCACATATGGTCATTGGTTGATGATAGTGAGATGTATTTTTCGACGTGGCAAGGACATTGACCGTCCAAGTGTTTTATTCATTATTTTTGTGTTGGGGTTTTCAACCCAATGCTTTTGGCAATTTCCTTTATGATGTTTCGCATTTGCTGTTTTGTGATGCATGGTTGTATTTTTTTGAAAAAAAACAGCATGGTTGTATTGTATATACTGTACCAGATGCAATGTTGGGGATATCGCTTATCGCTAACTTATCGGCCTACCAAAGATAAAGGTAAATCGGCCGATTTATCGGCATATCAGATGGTTTATCAGCATATCGGCTGGCTTATCGCCAATTTATCTATCGTCAGACAATGATAAGAGATAAATCGGCCGATTAATCAGCGTATCGGAAGATATCTTGAACAATGACCAGAGGTGCAGGCAACAAGCCACCTATCTAGGCGGACCTGTTTCACGATGGGCCAATATTGCAATGTGATTTTCTTCTTATTCTACCAGGTAACGAAAGACAAGTTGGGCGCTTCATCAGTTCTTGTCTACATATAACCCAACAACGTTACCTGGCTGCTAGTCGACTGAAGCATACAACAACCGAGTAGTCCGTTGGGACCTGAAACATTTGCGTCGTCGAGTTTGCAACTTCATCGATTGGTTCGATGTAAGTACATGCAACTGGGCGTATCATAAGTCGATCTAGTTGCCTGATTCTATTGGTTCACGCAAACTTTTCCCTATAGGTTCGTGGTGTATAGTGTACACAGTAGAACAGGGAGTGAGGGATGTCTAATCATCATCATCAACCCACTTGCTTCGCGCCAATTCGTGCCTCGAGTTTGGAGCATGATTAGTGTCAAGCTAGCGTGACAACAAACTTTTGGTTATGATTGGATATGATCGTCATGTCATTTGTCTTGTACTTGCATGCATTAAGTTTGTTTCACGCTAATCTGCGTGGTGCTCTTAAGACAAAACACATTCCAGTTGTTAATTAGTCTGATAGATCCGGTGATCAAAGTTGGGCACTAACAGTCCAGCACATGCATGGACCACAGTCAAACATGCAGCATTGACGGGTACACATGTTTGATTCCTGATTGGTTCGGGTTGATTCTCTCCATATACCCCACCTGTGAGCAAGACTAGTTGTGATATCAAGTATGATGATGATGCATGGAAGAATATTTTCTTGTTCTAGGGCGCTAATCGAGGCTATAGCTTTGCAACCATCTACACGATCGCAAATATCAAGTGCGATAATACACAGCTCTTGAATGGAATTAACAAGGTTTTGACATACCCCATTCATGTATGGTTTACTATATTGATGAACGATGGTACTTATTGTTTAAAAAAAAATAGGGATACCGATATATATCATGTCATAAAAACATGTTAAAACGAAGTACTTCTTCACCAAAGTATCTTCTTAATGAAACTTAACACATCCTACATTATGAAACATATGGATTGGCTGAGAAACTAAAAGGCCAACAACAATCAGAGGCTGGAAAACACGATTAGTTGGCAATTCGTATAATCTAGAGTTGTGTATTTAGTTACACCTTGGCTCTATAGTCAATCTTGTTCTTTAGATAAACTTAACACCCTTTATTTATCTTATTTTATTTATACACCCTATAACTTTCTATTTTTTTTAGATATTTAAGGTTACTATATATGCGAAAAAATACAAACAACCGCCAAATGTTATAATGATGGTTTGCTTTAATCTACCGTTAAATTCTCGTAACAACAGATTTTAAACTAAATAATCAATAGTTTTTGTAACCAAATATAGTCCCTTTGCCTACATTATAAACGTGCGCCTTATGTTTATGAGCTTGTTTTGCCGCTGTAACGAGAAAGAGGATTTAATAGTACACTGAATAACATACTTGCATATAACAAACAACATATCTAAAGACAAGATGCACTATGATCGAGTAAAAGATTCAGTACAAATATGTTAAAATGCTACATTATAATTTTTGACCAGTCATGTATTTGAAAAACCGAGGAAATTTAAAACTTTTAAAAAAAACAGAACAAATTAAGCAATCAAATACTCCCTCGGATCCGTTATAATAGTCGTGGGAAACTAAGTGACAGTACAAGCGTATGTACAACCTCCGAATCTTTTTCTGGATCGGAGGGAGTAACATATCTAGGGTTAGCTATGTGCAATGTATTTTCGTCATGACCTCTTCTCGGTTTTAAGCTTTTTGGCACAATTAAAATGAATTAAATATAAAAGAGAAATGGATTACGTCACATGTTCTAAACAGATTCTAGAAAAAAACAGTTGAGCAGCTCCCAAACAAACACAAAAAAAGCTATTATTCAGCCATGCCTTAACCAACTGTCGAATGAGCTAAATCAAACATCACAACATCAACCTATCATCCAATAATATAAGAGTATCACAGAATTGTTTCAGCTAATAGCAATTTCACTCCAGTTTCAATGAGTTTTAGAAGCTAGCGAATCACAGGCACGTGAATCATCATATGGGGCGAAATGACAAATCACCTGCTTGGCCTCGACGGCATGCATCGAGTACTATTTGATATGCATCCAATTAATTGGGGATAACGTAGTATAAAAAAGGTTATAATTAAACTTATTGTAAGTGCCTATTCGCATGATGGGACCAATTTATTGCAAACCAGAGGTGTAGCTATCATACCTAGAAAATAAAAAGAACTCAATTATTCTCTTCCTTCAATTTTTTGATATACATCCAATAATTTTTTCACCCACTAAAAGATTGAATCGATTTCCTTCTAAAAACTTGCTATTTGGATATGCATATCCAATAACTTTTGTCAATCATAGTGATATCTATTTAAGTGCCCTTGTATCACTTGTTTTGGATCAAACTCACACCACCAGATCACCAAAGTCCACATAAACCACATCGCCATCTCAAACTCCAAATCCTCATCATCATGAGGAAATACACCTCCTCCTCTTCATCATCGCCGGGTGGAAGCATGACCGAAGGATTTGCGCTTCTTAGTACTTTCAGACTATTTTTATTAACAGTGGCTGTTTGTAGCCACTTTGGTTGTTGTTTAAATTCGTTTTGTAATACTCTAAGAACTTTCGAAACTTTTCAATAAAAAGCTGTGTGCATCACTCTGACGCAGAGCTGGCCTTAAGCTCCCATTTCAAAAAGAAAAAATCGTCACAAGAACGCTAGTAGGTTGTTGTTCCTTATGTTGCCGCGTTCTTAACGTTGATTTATAATTTTCCATTGTTCAGCTCACTCATTGTTCAGAACCGTGAAAAACAAAATCCAAACCTTAATGCATTAGGGAGCCCGGCTTGTTTCTCTCTCTCTCTGCTTGATTAAGGAATCAGGTAACAAAAGACAAGTCGGGCACTTCATTAGTTCTTGTCTGCATAAACCAACAACGTTACATGGCAGTTAGCCGACTAAAGCAGAAAAAACTGAGGAGTCCGTTGGGACCTGTGGAACATTTGCGTCGTCGAGTTTGCATCTTCATCGATTGGCTCGATGTAAGTAGAGGCAACTGGGGTGTTATCATAAGTCGATCCAATTGCTGGATTCTATTGTTTCACGCCAACTTTTACAGGGGAACGAGACTTGCTTACTTGCTTAGTTGCTTCGTGCTAGTAATTTGTGCCTGACAACTTTTGGTTGATTGATGTCTATGCCAATGCAAGGTTCTTAGCACGGTTTTATAGGCATTTTGCTTACGTGGCATACTAATTAATTAAGAGAGAGGATGAATTTGTAGCTTAACTAAGATACAACCTTTACACGTAGCCATGGGCAAAAAATGGTTCTAACCCAATCATATGCATGCATGAGCTCCAAAACATTAAATGTAGATACAACACATAAAAAATAATGCATTATGCTAGTTATATCTTAAATATTAATACTCATATGATATCGTGATTAGAGACGATGTATTGGCACATGCCTGAGTACATTTGACTTATAATGTACAAATCAAGTTTGTTTCACTTCCACGCCAGATAATCTACTTGATCGGTGCCTGTAAAACAATCGAGCAGACGCATGGACCACAGTCAAACATGCAGCATTGACCGGTACGTATGTTTGGTTCCTTGATTGGTTCGGGTTGATCCTCCATATACTAGTACTGCGATTCAGTATGAGATTGATGAAGATGCTGATATGGAAGAATATTCTGGCCGGTTCTCGGCACACATCGAGGCTAGCTAGTTAACTTTACGTCAGTGTGAGGATCGTGTCAATCGTTTGAACCAGCGATCGATGATGCAGAAGGAATATGCTAGTTGTCGCGTACAAGATTTGACGGCTCAACTTGTACGTTCGTGGAAAGTTAAGTCGATTGGTTAGTACTTAGTACTTTCCTCCGTCCTAGTTTATATGACATCTCACTATATAATATTGCTTGAGAAGGTGTTGGTATGTCATTTTTATTTTCGATTTACCCCGTGTTCTCAGAAATATTACCCACCACTGCCACCCATAAGTCATACCGTTCGTTTTTTTCTTTTTCCGTCGTTTACCGCAAGGAGGACCTGCGGACGGACGACCTTCGCTCACACGCCATGTCGCAGCCTTCGCCGCGAATCCACTATGCAGTCCCCGCCCAAGCCAGCATCCAGCTGCCTCCCTCTCGGCAGGCGCCTCTCCCATGGTCGTGCGGGAGCTCCGACGGCGGCCCATGGTCGGCGGGAGCTATGACGGCGGCGTGCCGACCGTGAAGCGGTGCATAAGTACATGGAACGCCAACATCTCCTCCACGATTCCCGCGCCGCCGAGTGCTATGCTCCTCCATGGTTCGCCGCCGGTGGTGTTCCATACCCCGACGACTACCCACAGTGGCAAACCAGAGGATGGGGAGCAGTAGCAGGCCTCCCAAGGTGCTGGATAAAGGGAAGCTAGATGCGGCAGGACCTTGCTGGCTGGAGGCGAGGAGGTCAGCAAGGTCATCGGTCCTCGCGGGAGGAGCTCGAGGCGGAGAAGCTTTGTCAACCGCGGCGACTGGAGCAGGAGCTCATGGTGGAGGGCGGCGTTGCACGCGGATCCCTTGGTAGCCTTGACAAGGAGAAGGAGAAGACGCGCATCTTGAGCTCGCCGACGGAGAAGGTCGCCGGGCGGCGCTTAGTGCTCGAGAACGGCCGGACTCCTGTGGGGACCCCCGGACTATCTGTCCGAAATACCCGATTATGCTTAACACAACGATCCCGTGATCAGTCTGTCGTTGCACATAATCCGAATTGGATACCAAATTTTACATCCATTACAGTACCGAATAAAAGTCTTACATAAATGGTCATTTTAGACCAAGTCTTACATAGGTGCCTTCATGGGCCAAACCAAAATATCAGCGGAAGCTACGGCGTAGTAGACATCATATTCTAACGATGACGACCCGACAGACAGCTGACTTGTGGAGATCCTTAGTTCGCGTAGAAGTCGCCATACTCCTGCTCGGCGTAGTGCTCCTCCTCCTCGCAAACTACCCCAACATGAGTATGCACTAGTTTTATTTTAACTTACAACTTTTATTTATTTAAGACATCTATATCTTTATTGAAAAAGGTAAGAAGGTTTTATAACTATTTTAAAAGAAATCACATCTCATTTGTTTCTCCAAAACCCTTCCTTTTCCTGACAAAGGCTCACCATGGTCCATTTATTCCAACAACTCATACCACTCCATTTGGTATAGTTGTGTCACACCATCACCAATTCATTTTCTTTTAAACTTAAAAGCTTTTCCAAAAACTTGCACATGATCTTAGGACAGCCTCCCAATTGTCCATATCCGAGGACTCGGCTATTCGAATAGTTTTGACCCTCTGCAGAGGTAGCACGCTTTTTCCCACATCCATCCGGTAACTCATCGTGTCAGCCACGTCCCGCCATACAAGGTGTATGCGAAGTTGAGCCACCGACCCTAGCCTCTCCTTTGCTCATGCTAGTATAGGATCCTACCCATATGATAATTCCCACCAACACTCAGTCCGGTCCCCGTCGGCAACCCTAAGTGTGAGGACTCATATGTTTTTCCCGGCGACCACATTTATGAAGTCTTCAATCCTCCTCCTTATCTTTCCATAGAGTTTGAGCGAGGACCCGGTCAGGGGAGTTCTCCAAACCATCCCCTCATGCATAACGGAGTCATCTCCGTCGATGAGGTATCCCATACTAATAAGAGCAAATTATATGACTAAGCCCCGTTCCCATATGGGGGTAAATGTGGTCGCACAGATTAAGATTGGTTGTCATAGTACTAGACACTGTGCATTTTTCATAAACATCTCCATTCTCCACTTCAACACCGACATCTCGGTATTCCATAACCACACAAGTATTTCAAAGGGTTTTGAGTAAACAATATTATTTTCCCATCCTATAATTTGATATCAACTATCTTATACTTCTACATAGGTGGCAAAATAGTTTTCATGTACTTGTAAAAAGGTTTTCAAAATCATTGATACTTTTGAATAACTCATGTGACAAAATAGATGTATGTAAATGCAAGCTCAGTGAAGTAGCTTGCCTTGCTCGGCAAAGTTCTCGGTTCTTGTGCTTGCTGATCAAGGTATTCCCCCTCCTCGTAGACTTCGGCAACGTTCTCGTCTAAACGTCAAACAAGCAATGCAAACAATTACTAAACTACTCAAGCAAGCATCACAACATATCAATCATAAACATCACAAATAGCTACTGCACACATCAAACCATACAATTTGGTTTCAAAATAATTGAATTAATCATTTATTTATGTTCAAATTATGGCAGAAACTTTTGGAACATGTTTAATTCAATTACTTGAGTTCTGTTGGTCACAAAAATACAAACTAAATTTCTTTAGAAAGCTACTGATGTGTAGAAGACAACACAATTTGATTTGGATCAATTGGGGTTACCAAACTCCCTACACAAATGTTTGAATCCAGTAACTTAATAATCAAGTTTTAGCTACCAATTAAGTTATGTTGATCCTAAAATTAAATCCTTTTAGGGGTAACTAAACATGACAAATGTGACCTAACAAAATTGGTCCTAATTCATTTGGGTTAACCATTAACATATTTAAATGTTTGAGTGCAGAAGGGTGTTTAAACTTCAACTTAATACTAAACAATTAATAATGCACAAATAATTCTACCAAAATTAGGGAAGCTAATACATGGCAGTACTAAGCTAGCAAAATTGGTTTGGAAATTTGGACTAACAGAGTATCAGAAACAAACAAGTTTAGAATTTAAACCTTCTGTAGTATTTTTAATAATACTTTTATCTATTTAATTAAATGACATGAGACCACATTGGGTTGGTTAAACATTTCATAAGCTTTCCAGAACAATTGAGTTTGATTTATTTGGATTCCTAAATCTCGAGATATTGAATTTCAAAGTTGGATCCAGTACTGTCTTAACAGAGAAGTTTAAATTTGAATTTAATTGTTCTCTGGATAATGTTGAAAGCTATGACAGGTGGGGCCTACATGTCAGCGACACAGTGTGCGGTTGGAAATTAATAAAATCCTGACGAGCGGGGCCCCCCGTCAGTCTCTCTCTCTCTTTCATTTAACCGAAGCGGTACGCGTCCGTTGGATCGAGATCCAACGGTCCACGATCAAAGCATCGGCGGCGACCTAAAATCGGCGGCGCTGCCGCGCCGGCGACGGCGAGGTGGAAGGATCTCTCACCTAGGGGCTCGGGAGGTCGCGGAGATGATGCAGATCGACGGCGGCGGCGTGTGGGAAGCTCTGGCTGAGTTGCACTTGCTGGGGTGGGCTGGTTCGTCGGCGGCGAGCTCTCGATCTTCCACGGCCACGGGCAGCAACTCCGGCGAGGTCCAACGGTCGCGTCTGGGCACTAATCAAAGGGGAAAAAGGATGGGAGTGCGGGGAGAGAAAGCAACATGGTGCAGGGTTTGGGAAGGAAATGGGGCAGCCCAACGGCGTGGCCACGGTCGCCTTCTACCTCGGACACGGCGAGGTCGACGCGGCAGCGAGCACGCCCTCCTGGCGGGGCACAGAGGGGAGTGGAGTGGTGTGGTGCGGTGTGGTGTCTGTGGCGAGGCTCGGGGGTGGTTAAATAGGGCAGGGCGGCGTATCGTGGACGGAGCGCATGGACAGCGTCCATGGCGCCTCCGGCGGGGATTTCCCGATTCCTCGGCGACGCGTGCAAGCAGCGCAAGGAAGAGGGGTCTGGGGGGTCCGGGAGCGAGCTGGGAGCAGCTGTGGCGACGGATGCGTGTCGGGTGCAGCGGGTGGGGCGAATTTGGCCGGCGCCGTCCGTTCTCTCCACGGCGAGCAACGGGGACAGTGGCCGCGTCGGGGCGAGAGAGGTGCTCGAGTGCCCGCAGAGGCTGCAGAGGCAACGACCGTGGACGAACGCGAGCAAGGGGGGCCCTGGGGGGCCTGGGAGCGGCGACGACGACCATGGCGACACGGCGACGGTGACGGGAGCTAGGGGTAGGAGACGACGATTTCGCAGAACGCCCCCTGGACTTTCTTTTCCATTTACAACTAGGTCCTTCTCTGCTTCTTTTTCTTCTTTTCATTTCCAGCAGCATTTTGGATTTATTTGGGGTACTTAAACAATTTAGAAAAATTCACAAATATTTGTGAGGCTTCCACATAGCATGTAGTAGCTCCACAAAATTTGGCATTTCAAAATAAAATGTTTTGAATCATTTTTGTTCATAGGGTTTTAATTATGGAATTTTGTTTTATTTCTATTTGATTTACTTTAAATTTTAAAACTAGTTCAAAATATGATTGAGAGAGAAAAGTAGTAAGGATAAAATGGGAGTGTTTACATTACCACTCCACTGAATTTTATTGTGAAGGAAAACAATTTCTCACTTGGAGAATTTCATGTGACACTTGTCACATTATTTTTTTGTTTCAACTTTCATTTTATTCCTCTTCTTTTCTTCATGTTTTTCTTTAGAGCAAGCAACACACATTAGCAAGAAAGAAACAACACAAGCAACAATATGAGATCAACACATATAATTAAGCAAAAGTTTTTGTTGGCTCTCATTTTTGGAATAATAATACTGAAATATTTTTGGGATGTTACAATCCTTCCCCCCTTAGAATAAATCTCGTCCCGAGATTTGCTAGGCCTGGGTACTAAAGAGGTCTGGAAATTCGCTTCGAAGATAATCTTCGCGTTCCCAAGTTGCTTCTTCTTCAGAGTGGTTAGTCCACTGGACTTTGTAAAACTTGATCGCACGTCTTCGGGTAACACGAACATCTTCTTCGAGAATTTTGAGGGGTCTCTCACGATAAGTCAGGTCTTGGTTCAGGTCGATGGAGCGGTGATCGATGTTTTTGAAAACATCGGCTGGTCAGGAACTTCAGACACTTCCGGAGCAAGGAAATGTGGAAGACATCATGATAATCTCCTAACTCCGGGGCAATTCCAGCTGATAGGATACTTCTCCTCGACGAGCAATGACCTTGAAGGGTCCAATATACCTTGGCGCTAATTTTCCTTTGACATGGAAACGCTGCATTCCTTTGAGGGGTGTCACTCGGAGATAAACATAATCTCCGACACTGAAAGTGAGATCACGGCGCTTGGTGTCAGCGTAACTCTTCTGACGGGATTGGGCAGTTTTGAGGCGTTCACGAATAAGCTGAACTTGCTCTTCAGCTTCACGGAGGGTATCGGTCCAAACAATTTGCCTTCTCCGGTATCGGACCAATTCAGGGGTGTACGACACTTCTTGCCGTAAAGGGCTTCAAAAGGGGCCATTTGCAGACTGGACTGATAACTGTTGTTGTACGAGAACTCTGCAAACGGAAGACAATCTTCCCACTTGGAACCATAGGATAGAACACATGCACGAAGCATGTCCTCCAATATCTGGTTCACTCGCTCAGTTTGGCCATCGGTCTGGGGATGATAAGCTGTGCTAAAGCTAACTTGGTTCCGAGGGCTTCATGAAGGGATTTCCAGAATCTTGAGGTGAATTGCGTGCCTCTATCAGATACAATCTTCTTAGGCACACCATGCAGGCTTACTATTCTGGAAATATACAGTCTGCTAACTGGGCTCCATTGTGAGTGGTCTTGACGGGTATAAAATGAGCAACCTTGGTCAGTCGATCAACGATGACCCAGATTGAATCATGGCCTCGGTTGGATCTTGGAAGTCCGGTAATAAAATCCATTCCAATCTCATCCCACTTCCACTCGGGAATTTTCAAAGGTTGAAGCAATCCAGCGGGCCGCTGATGTTCAGCCTTGACTCGCTGACAGATATCACACTTGGCTACGAAAGAACCAATCTCTCGTTTCATTCCATGCCACCAAAATCTTTCTCGAAGGTCTTGGTACATTTTGGTTCCGCCGGGGTGGATTGAATAAGGGGTCTCATGGGCCTCTTTAGGATTAACTCCTTAAGTTCCGTGACATTGGGCACACAGATACGTCATTGAATTTCAGCACTCCTTCAGCATCTTCGGTAAAACCGGGTGCTTTGCCGAGGGAAATCTTCTTCTTAATTCCTTCAATGCTTTCATGATCCTTTTGGGCTTCTTTGATTTGATCCATCAGGGTTGGGGTTAACTCTAAATTGGCGAGATAACCATGGCTAACAAGTTCTAGTCCAAAGTCTTCGAACTCTTTGAACAAGGCTGGCTGTTCGGCTTGGATCAGGGCATTCAGGGTGCAAGGTTTGCGACTAAGGGCATCGGCAACTACATTAGCCTTTCCAGGGTGATAATGGATTCCAATATCATAATCCTTGATTAATTCCATCCATCTCCTCTGTCGCAGGTTCAATCTTTCTGGGTGAAAATATACTTCAAGCTTTTGTGATCTGTATAGACCTCGCAGCGATGTCCCGCAAGATAGGGACGCCACGTTTTGAGAGCAAGAACAACAGCAGCTAACTCCAAGTCATGGGTTGGGTAATTCTCTTCATGCGGTCGCAACTGCCGGGACAGGTACGACACAACTTTGCCTTCTTGCATCAGAACGCAACCAAGTCCGAGGCGTGATGCATCGCAATACACGTCGAAACTCTGGGTGACGTCTGGCATAATCAAAATTGGGGCTGAGGTTAGTCTCTTCTTCAGTTCTTGGAAACTATCTCACACTTCTGAGTCCATTCAAATTTCTTGTCCTTCTTCAACAGTTGGGTCATGGGTTTGGCTATACTGGAAAATCCTTCAACGAACTTGCGGTAATAACCGGCAAGTCCGAGAAAGCTTCGGATTTCAGTCACACTGGTTGGGGATAACCAGTCAACAATGGCTTGGATCTTCTCGGGTCAACAGAAATTCCTCCGGCAGATACAACATGTCCGAGAAATGCCACTTTACTGAGCCAAAACTCACACTTGCTAAGCTTGGCATACAGCTGGTGCTCTCGGAGGGTCTCCAAAACTAGACGCAGGTGTTCAGCATGCTCTTCTTCGGTCTTGGAATAAATAAGGATGTCATCAAGGAAAACTACCACGAACTTGTCGAGGTACTCCATGAAAATCTTGTTCATGAGATTCATGAAATAGGCTGGGGCATTGGTCAGACCAAAGGACATCACGGTGTATTCAAAAAACCGTAACGGGTGGTGAAGGCGGTCTTGGGAATGTCTTTCTCTCGGATCTTCAACTGATGGTAACCTGTCCGAAGATCGATCTTGGAAAAGACTCGGGCTCCGTTCATTTGATCGAACAGATCCTCGATCTTGGGAAGAGGGTACTTGTTTTTAATGGTCACGTCATTTAGCTTGCGATAATCCACACACAGGCGTGTGGTACCGTCTCTCTTGTCCACAAAAATAATGGGTGATCCCCAGGTGAAGCGCTTGGACGAACAAGACCTTTGCTGAGCATATCAGCCAACTGCTTCTTCAATTCAACTAGTTCTTCCGGATTCATCCGATAAGGCCTTTGGGATATGGGGGATGTCCCTGGGATAAGCTCAATTATGAACTCAATATCCCGGTCTGGCGGCATACCAGGCAATTCTTCTGGGAAAACATCCTTGAATAGGTGAACAACACGGATCTCATCTAGGGCGGGTCGAGCTATGCTCTCATGGCAGCCTGGTTGAGTGATTGGTTTCAGACACATACTCCACTTCTACTTCTTTGTCGGTGGTGACGGATACAGCTCTTCTGGCACAGTCTATTCGACCATGGTACTTGGCTAGCCAATTCATACCAAGTATAACATCTATGCCCTGGGTTCCTAGAATAATTAGGTCGGCTGCAAATTTTTCGCCTGAAATCTCAATGGCAGTATTTGGACAAAATCTCTTGGTTTCTATGGTGGAGCCAGGAATTTGTATACTCAGGGTTTTATTTAGGAAGCCTTCTACTAATCCTCCCTTAGCGACAAACTCCTCGGTAACAAATGAATGGGTTGCACCAGAATCAAACAGAACAGTTGCAGGTACTGAGTTGACAAGGAACGTACCCAGCACAACATCTGGCGCCTCCTGAGCTTCTTCAGCATTGATGTGGTGCAGACGGCCCTTGACAACAGCAGCATTTCCGCGGGGTGCGGCATTCTTGCCATTACCATTTCCATTGCGGCCTTGACCATTGTTCGGTGCATTGGGGCGCTGAACATTCCTCTTAGGATTGGGGCATTCTCTGGAGTAGTGACCTTTGTTGCCACATTCAAAGCAGACAACATTGGCATTGGGGTTGAAGTTGTTGAAGTTTCCTCTGGGACGGTTATTGTCATTGGGGCGGTTGAAGTTGTTTGGGCGGTTAGGGTAATTGGGGCGTGGGCTTGGGTGGACGATAGGCAGGCCTGGGTTTGCTGAAAGATACGAGGTTTCTGGCTGCTCGAACCTTCCTGAGCATTCATCCTCCTCTTGCGACCTTCAACATAGACTTGCGCTTGGTCTCCAGCTGGATGGCTTTGTCCACAAGTGACTCCAGATCACGGAAGTCATGGATAACCAGAGCACACTGCAGTTCATCATGAAGTCCACTCATGAAACGCTCCATCTCTTCTCTTCTTTGTCGGTGTCATCAGGAGCATACCGAGATAAGTCGGTAAACTCATCCAGATAACCGACCACATCTTACTTCCCTGCCTCAGCTTGCGGAATTCATCCTTCTTCCTCTCAATAAGTCCCTGGGAATATGCTTCTTGCGGAACTTCTCCTGGAACTCAGCCCAGTTGATAACATGACCAGCTTGCTGGAGAGCCTTGGTAGTTTCCCACCAAGCTCTTGCAGGTCCAGCGAGATAGTGGGTTGCATACACACTTTCTCATTTTCTCCCACAGCAGCAACTTCCAGATTGTTGTCGATGGTGCGAAGCCAATCATCGGCTTCCAGTGGGTGAAGTCCCTTGGAGTAGGTGGGTGGGTTGGTTTTCTGGAAATCGCCTAAGGTGGATCGCTGGTTCCATCGCCATTGCCATTACCACCATTGTTGTTGTTGTTGTTGTTGTTGTTGTTGTTGTTGTTATAAGCGGCTGCGAGTTGTTGCAGGGCATGAGATGAGCCTGGCGCTCCTGCCGGGCATTTTCACGTTCCTCCATGATAAGCGCGAGAAGTTGGGCGGGGGTTGGGTCCGGTGGTGGTGGTGCTGATCCTGATCCTTCCGCATTGCTGCGACGGGGCGGCATCCTGAAGCACACCGGGTATAAGAGGCAAGGCAAGAAAAGTTCGACTAAGGGAAAAGACGATTTCTCACGTGGTTAATTAATTTTAAGGTTATATGAAAATATTTCACACAGATCTAACAAGACAAACATACTTATATTTCACAAACATCACATCAAGGAGTTCAAACAACATCAAGCTTACAACATCAAGCTTACAACATCACCTTACATCTAAGTACATAGCATCTGGTTTCCAAAAGAACCACTACTTCGACTCGACTAGCGATAGGGGTCAACCTAATCCTGCGGTAGTGATCAAGTCACTCGCCTACTGAGGTGGAACCTCCAGCTCTAACACGTCAGCATCTGACTGGTAGGGTGGCTCCTCGGGATCCTCCTCCTCGTCCTCGAGAACTGCCTCGAGTGGCTCCTCCTCCTCGTCAACTAACTCCTCCTCATCATCGTCCTCCTCACAATCCATCTCCTCCACGAAGTCATCATCGTCACTGAGGAAAGCGTTGTTCTCCTTGCGGAGATCCTCGCCCTCCTCCTCCATCTCGTCAGTATGGTGCTCTAGATCCTCAATCAGCTCGTCCTGCTCCGCCACCTTCTTGCGGAGCTTCACGATAGTCTCCTCAGCTGGGCCCTCTTCCTGAGAAGAGCGACCTTCTCCTCCATCAGCTTCTCCTCGTTCTCGCGAAGCTCAACGAGCGACTCGCGGTCAAAGTGAAGCTGAATCCTAGTGCGCAACAGATCATCCTGAGTGCACTGAAGTAAGATCTCCATGTCCATGATGTAGCTCCCAAACATCGGGTGGTAAGGGGAAGGAGTAGGGTGTCCATCGCAGTTGCGCCTCCCGTAGAACCGGAAACGGGAATCTGCCAACTCCGCCTTGTGCTCCTCACAAAGTCGGGCTAGCATCCTCTGTGTGCAGTACAGAGACCATCAACCCAGGTGGCCTCCTTGGTGGTGAAGACGAGTGTCCTGGAACTGGGAGACTTGATGTTCCTGCGAACTGACGACTTGATGAGCCAGCTCAGCCTTCCGACACCGTGAACGTCAATCTGAGCTCCCTCAAACTCTGGAGCGGGGCGACCTAACAGCTTGCTCAACTCGAACAAGTCCCTCTCAAACGTCAGCTTGCTATCCTTCTCAAGCTGAACGAACTCGGTCCAATGGAGTGCCATCTACAATTTTTAAGCAAAATTTTAAGTTAGTGAGATGATAAGTGTACAAAATTTTAATTTTAGTGAGGTAACAATAAGCAGAATTTTAAGTTTAATGAGATGACAAGTCTGCAAAATTTTAAGGATACTAAGGAAATTGTAATGTTTAATGAGAATTTTTTGCATAAGTAAGAGGATTGGAGATAAGCAGTTTTCGAAAATACTTCACTCCTTTCTTTTAGAAATTAATCTTTTTGTAACATTTGTCTAACGACCATGCTAACTAAGGTTTCCTAAAGTCAGGATGGCTCTGATACCAAGTCTGTGGGGACCCCGGACTAGCTGTCCGAAATACCCGATTATGCTTAACACAACGATCCCGTGATCAGTCTGTCGTTGCACATAATCCGAATTGGATACCAAAGTTTACATCCATTACAATACCGAATAAAAAGTCTTACATAAATGGTCATTTAGACCAAGTCTTACATAGGTGCCTTCATGGGCCAAACCAAAATATCAGCGGAAGCTACGGCGTAGTAGACATCATATTCTAACGATGACGACCCGACAGGCAGCTGACTTGTGGAGATCCTTAGTTCGCGTAGAAGTCGCCATACTCCTGCTCGGCGTAGTGCTCCTCCTCGTAGTCTGGCTAGGACAATAGCCAGGGACGAAACCAATATGAGTACATTTGAATGTACTCGCAAACTACCCCAACATGAGTATGCACTAGTTTTATTTTAACTTACAACTTTTATTTATTTAAAACATCTCTATATCTTTATTGAAAAAGGTAAGAAGAGTTTTATAACTATTTTAAAAGAAATCACCATCTCATTTGTTTCTCCAAAACCCTTCCTTTTCCTGACCATGGCTCACCATGGTCCATTTATTCCAACAACTCATACCACTCCATTTGGTATAGTTGTGTCACACCATCACCATTCATTTCTTTTAAACTTAAAAGCTTTTCCAAAAACTTGCACATGATCTTAGGACAGCCTCCCAATTGTCCATATCCGAGGACTCGGCTATTCGAATAGTTTTGACCCTCTGCAGAGGTAGCACGCTTTTATCCCACATCCATCCGGTAACTCATCGTGTCAGCCACGTCCCGCCATACAAGGTGTATGCGAAGTTGAGCCACCGACCCTAGCCTCTCCTTTGCTCATGCTAGTATAGGATCCTACCCATATGATAATTCCCACCAACACTCAGTCCGGTCCCCGTCGGCAACCCTAAGTGTGAGGACTCATATGTTTTTCCCGGCGACCACATTTATGAAGTCTTCAATCCTCCTCCTTATCTTTCCATAGAGTTTGAGCGAGGACCCAGGTCAGGGGAGTTCTCCAAACCATCCCCTCATGCATAACGGAGTCATCTCCGTCGATGAGGTATCCCATACTAATAAGAGCAAATTATATGACTAAGCCCCGTTCCCATATGGGGGTAAATGTGGTCGCACAGATTAAGATTGGTTGTCATAGTACTAGGACACTGTGCATTTTTCATAAACATTCCCATTTCTCCACTTCAACACCGACATCTCGGTATTCCATAACCACACAAGTATTTCAAAGGAGTTTTGAGTAAACAACATTTATTTTCCCATCCTATAATTTTATATCAACTATCTTATACTTCTACATAGGTGGCAAAATAGTTTTCATGTACTTGTAAAAAGGTTTTCAAAATCATTGATACTTTTGAATAACTCATGTGACAAAATAGATGTATGTAAATGCAAGCTCAGTGAAGTAGCTTGCCTTGCTCGGCAAAGTTCTCGGTTCTTGTGCTTGCTGATCAAGGTATTCCCCCTCCTCGTAGACTTCGGCAACGTTCTCGTCTAAACGTCAAACAAGCAATGCAAACAATTACTAAACTACTCAAGCAAGCATCACAACATATCAATCATAAACATCACAAATAGCTACTGCACACATCAAACCATACAATTTGGTTTCAAAATAATTGAATTAAACATCATTTATTTATGTTCAAAATTATGGCAGAAACTTGTGGAACATGTTTAATTCAAACTTGAGTTCTGTTGGTCACAAAAATACAAACTAAATTTCTTTAGAAAGCTACTGATGTGTAGAAGACAACACAATTTGATTTGGATCAATTGGGGTTACCAAACTCCCTACACAAATGTTTGAATCCAGTAACTTAATAATCAAGTTTTAGCTACCAATTAAGTTCTGTTGATCCTAAAATTAAATCCTTTTAGGGGTAACTAAACATGACAAATGTGACCTAACAAAATTGGTCCTAATTCATTTGGGTTAACCATTAAACATATTTAAATGTTTGAGTGCAGAAGGGTGTTTAAACTTCAACTTAATACTAAACAATTAATAATGCACAAATAATTCTACCAAAATTAGGGAAGCTAATACATGGCAGTACTAAGCTAGCAAAATTGGTTTGGAATTATTTGGACTAACAGAGTATCAGAAACAAACAAGTTTAGAATTTAAACCTTCTGTAGTATTTTTAATAATACTTTTTATCTATTTAATTAAATGACATGAGACCACTTGGGTTGGTTAAACAATTTCATAAGCTTTCCAGAACAATTGAGTTTGATTTATTTGGATTCCTAAATCTCGAGATATTGAATTTCAAAGTTGGATCCAGTACTGTCTTAACAGAGAAGTTTAAATTTGAATTTAATTGTTCTCTGGATAATGTTGAAAGCTATGACAGGTGGGGCCTACATGTCAGCGACACAGTGTGCGGTTGGAAATTAATAAAATCCTGACGAGCGGGGCCCCCCGTCAGTCTCTCTCTCTCTTTCATTTAACCGAAGCGGTACGCGTCCGTTGGATCGAGATCCAACGGCCACGATCAAACATCGGCGGCGACCTAAAATCGGCGGCGCTGCCGCGCCGGCGACGGCGAGGTGGAAGGATCTCTCACCTAGGGGGCTCGGGAGGTCGCGGAGATGATGCAGATCGACGGCGGCGGCGTGTGGGAAGCTCTGGCTGAGTTGCACTTGCTGGGGTGGGCTGGTTCGTCGGCGGCGAGCTCTCGATCTTCCACGGCCACGGGCAGCAACTCCGGCGAGGTCCAACGGTCGCGTCTGGGCACTAATCAAAGGGAAAAAGGATGGGGTGAGTGCGGGGAGAGAAAGCAACATGGTGCAGTGTTTGGGAAGGAAATGGGGCAGCCCAACGGCGTGGCCACGGTCGCCTTCTACCTCGGACACGGCGAGGTCGACGCGGCAGCGAGCACGCCCTCCTGGCGGGGCACAGAGGGAGTGGAGTGGGTGTGGTGCGGTGTGGTGTCTGTGGCGAGGCTCGGGGGTGGTTAAATAGGGCAGGGCGGCGTATCGTGGACGGAGCGCATGGACAGCGTCCATGGCGCCTCCGGCGGGGATTTCCCGATTCCTCGGCGACGCGTGCAAGCAGCGCAAGGAAGAGGGGTCTGGGGGGTCCGGGAGCGAGCTGGGAGCAGCTGTGGCGACGGATGCGTGTCGGGTGCAGGGTGGGGCGAATTTGGCCGGCGCCGTCCGTTCTCTCCACGGCGAGCAACGGGGGACAGTGGCCGCGTCGGGGCGAGAGAGGTGCTCGAGTGCCCACAGAGGCTGCAGAGGCAACGACCGTGGACGAACGCGAGCAAGGGGGGCCTGGGAGCGGCGACGACGACCATGGCGACACGGCGACGGTGACGGGGAGCTAGGGGTAGGAGACGACGACATTTTCGCAGAACGCCCCCTGGACTTTCTTTTCCATTTACAACTAGGTCCTTCTCTGCTTCTTTTTCTTCTTTTCATTTCCAGCAGCATTTTCTGGATTTATTTGGGGTACTTAAACACTTTAGAAAAATTCACAAATATTTGTGAGGCTTCCACATAGCATGTAGTAGCTCCACAAAATTTGGCATTTCAAAATAAAATGTTTTGAATCATTTTTGTTCATAGGGTTTTAATTATGGAATTTTGTTTTATTTCTATTTGATTTACTTTAGAATTTTAAAACTAGTTCAAAATATGAGTTGAGAGAGAAAAGTAGTAAGGATAAAATGGGAGTGTTTACATTACCACTCCACTGAATTTTATTGTGAAGGAAAACAATTTCTCACTTGGAGAATTTCATGTGACACTTGTCACATTATTTTTTTGTTTCAACTTTCATTTTATTCCTCTTCTTTTCTTCATGTTTTTCTTTAGAGCAAGCAACACACATTTAGCAAGAAAGAAACAACACAAGCAACAATATGAGATCAACACATATAATTAAGCAAAAGTTTTTGTTGGCTCTCAATTTTGGAATAATAACACTGATTAATATTTTTGGGATGTTACACAGCCGGAGCAAGGGCCGTCCTGCCCATGGCGAAGGGGATGGAGGTGGAGAGGTATGAGGGTTATTGGGAGCACGAGGAGGAGACAGAGAAAGCGCCGCCGGCTGGTTGAGCTGCTCGCCGGTAGTCATGGCACGAACAGGGAGCAAGGAGGGAACCGGTGGCTGTGGTGTTCCGTGGCAACGAGATTAGAGATGAGAGAGGGACCCAATCGTGAAAAAATAAAGAGGGAGGGGCGTAGATGGAAAATACCAGGAGAGGATAGGGTTTCGGTCTGGTTGGGCCTTGGGCCCTTCCTAGGCCTGGTTGGCTGGGCTGCTCTCTCTCAATCTATAACCTTTTCTTTTCTGCAATAATTTGACAAAGCGATTTTAAAAACAGAGAAACAATGTTGACCAATACATTTAGGATAAGATTAGCAAAACTAAAAGTAGAGTTTATGAAAATAATTTTGAACAAACATGTTGTTTTAAAACTGAATATGATTTTCAATTCAACTTAGCTAGATGCGTTTGGTGTAAATAGACATGTACATATGGTAGGTATGTTTTGGTTCACTTCGCGCATTACATATTAGCTAAGTTCACAAAAAATCATACATGCAAATAAAGTTTGATGAAATTGCTTAGCAAGTCAAATGTTAACGTGAAAAGCAATTTATAAGCCGTGTGCGGGATATTCACGTGAAAAGCAACTTATAAGGCGTGGCAACGCACAGACATTGTACTATAAACATAGATTGACAAATTATGAATTATCAAATGTGTTTCAGTTGAACATGGTATTATACGGTTTTATTTTACAAAAATGTGTTACATCGTCTTCTCAACAAACCCAATCGACATCGACAAAACTAATGAGAAGTCGTCGGCGGAATCCTAAGTGTCGCATGTTTGAGAGGACAATTTATTAGTTTGAATGACACATACTTTTTTACCGTTGCAACGCACGGGCATTTTTCTTAGTAATTTATAAATCTCTTTTCCCAAGGTGCTATCTAATTGGGTCTAAAAACATACATGCATTGGAGGAGTAACAAATTGTGAGAGGACATTAAATGCAAATTATGCCTAAGATGTGGGAGGTTTTGGGACAAATTGTTTTTGAAATTGTGCCTAATACACGAGGACGGAAGTAGTAGTCGGAATTTGTACAAAGATTTGATGGGAGCTTAGCTAGATAAATACACTTGCTGTACATGATCAAAGCCCCATATCTTTACAGCTCTATTTTTTGAGGTAGTACGAGTATGTATAAGATGGACTATATATATACCTAACGAAATGGATGAACATATGCAGTAAGACGTGTCTAATTACACTTTAATATGTGTGAATCTAAAAATCTATTAAGTCTTACATTTAGAAATGGAGGAACTCCATCTAGTACTTGGTGGCGGCCTGGAGACATGGAGCCGTCGCGTTGACATTTTCAATCATCTATGACTTTTCTTGCCGTTGCCGGGTTCTAGCTTGCCAGCGACGCGGTGGCCCACCTTTCAGGGTGAGTGTACGCCGTGCAACGTTGACCACCGACAGGGCCGGCCGGGACGAGTGCAAATGCTCGGACAGATGCCTCTGCACGTCAACAATTGTGGCGTCGCGTCGCGTCAACCGTGCATGCGAATCACCGCCGTCAGTCACCCGTGCTCACTACTCACCCGTGTCATTCGTTACTTTCTTCTCCTCTATATTCAACATCACGCAATAGTCCAATACAGGGAGATAGTAGTAGGCGTCTGCTAAAACATGCATGCGCGTTACGTATGAGGCGTGTGACGCTAACTTAATTAGAGTATCTCCACCGAGGCTTCCAAACGACTTCTCAAAAGACCCATTGAGGTTTCGGACAGCAAGAAACGTCACCAGCGGCACCCCCTAGGCTCGCCCCGACCGATTTTATGTCCGGCACCCCCAATCGGGCCTCCAAGTTTGGAGGCCCTCCTAGGGGTGTCAGACATTGCCCGGACATGGCCTCCGACAGGTGCGCCCCACCCGTCATAGACATAGGGCGCGAGGAGGTGCTGTTATGGCCCGTGCAGGAGGTCGCTCCGCCCGAGTTAATGGCGACACGTTTCTGCAGACGACGAAGGGACGGGACGGCGAGGCGTCTACGGCACGCCTCGCAATTACGCCGGCGCTCAGGCTTTCCCGGCTTCCCAAGCGTCGGCGTGGCCGAATCGCGTCGCCGCCACATAACTCCGACCCGACGCGTGCTCACCCACCCGCCGCTTCCCGCCCATCGCCACCGTTTCCCGCCCAGCGCCACCGCTTCCTCCCGCCTATATAACACTCCTTCGTCGTGTCGTGCAGCCTCACCACACCACCACTCGCCGTAGTCCACACCATGCCTCGCCGCCTCCGGACCACTTGGTCTACCCTCACCCAGGCAGCGCGCCGCGCTCACCCTCTGCGCAGGAGGAGCAGGAGCAGGCGCTGCAGCCTGTCGTCGACGAGCCGCCCTTCGATTGGCCAACGTGGACGACGTCAACGAGGATGAGCAGGAGGAGCCGGAGCAGGGCGCTCCTTACCCCGGGCAAGAGCCGCCTCCGGAGCAGGAGTTGCCGCCGCCTCTGTGGCCAGACCAGGTGGTTGCCGTCAACTCGTTTGACACCTGGCGCAATGAGTAGGCGGCCCAGCAGCTCAGGCAGGGCTACGAGGCGGTTGGCGACGCCGTCGAGGCCGTCACCAGGCAGTCCTCCATCGAGACCGCGGAGCGGGACATTCGCTGCCGCGCCTTCATGGCCGTCGAGCGCGCGGCGTACGCGGACCTCTACGCCATGGCCGCGCAGCGGGAAGATGCGGCCTCGATGAAGGCCGCACAGTAGGCGGCTCACGAGGAGCTGAACCGGATGCGCGAGTCAAGGCAGGCAGCAGCGAGTGAGGCAGCTGTGAGGGAGGCTGAGCGCGAGAGGGCTGCCAGGGATGGCATGCGCCGGGCGGCGAGCGCGCTCCGGCAGGAGAGCCGTGTCCGCTCGTACTTAGCCTAGGCAGCCCTGGCAAGAGAGGCGACCAGTCACGACGACGAGGCAGGTCAAGGCGGAGTTTAGACTAGGATTTATATTAGGGTTTAAATTTGAATCGTTTAGTTTAAATTTGTATCGTTTAGCTTAATTTGAATCGCTTAAATTCCATTTCTATTCGGCGGTGTATGCCGCTCGCAATGTGTTTGGAGTTTGGTCAGCACCTCGGACCGTTTAGGGGGTGGGCCTTTGGGGTGTGCCACTGTGGACGGCCTCCAAATGTTGGAGCGGACACTTGTCCAGCACCCCAAAGAAGACCCAGTTGAGGGTGCCGAACACGTATTTGGAGGCCCGGTGGAGATACTCTTACGGCCCTATCCTTTTTTTTGGCTAAGCTAAATAAATGTTTAAGTGATGTATCGAGCTGGTGTCTGATCATCGTCATTAGGTCGAAACGAAGCAAACAAAAAATGCACCACCCAGCACGCCTGGTACTTGTTAATTACTCTCTCTGTTCCATTTTAGTTGATTTCAAAATGGATATATCTAAACGTATTTTAAGTAGTAGATACATTTATTTTGGAGTCAATTAAAATGGAACGAAGAGAGTAGATGCAAGCCGACAGCAACCATCCAAATTAAGAGTTCGTACGCGATGCATGGGTCCTTAAATCAGAGCGAAAATCGTTGAATATGAAAAGGAGTAGCCGGCGGGGAGGCCCTGCAGCCTGCACCTATATGCTGCACGCGAGCATTGGAGGATCCATCGACATGTTTGCTTGGGCGCTGCAATAGCATCAGCAGACCAGGGTAGTCGTGCTTCCCGGATCCCAAGGACGCCGGTCGATCGATGTGGACTACTTCATCTGCCTTCTTCCCACGCCACGGTCACAGCGGTCAGCAAGGCGAGCGTCGCACGCACGCGTATTTACGTCTGCCTTTCTCTCTATTTTTTAATACGCCCATAAAAGGATGTCTTAATTTTTTTTAACTTAGACCAAAATTGAGACATCCTTTTGTAAACGGAAGGAGTAGAAAAAACTTACCTCCCTATTTTCTCCATTTCTCTCAGCAAAAACCCTGCTCTCCAGTGCTATAACAGCATCTTCTACCTTTGTTAGATTCTCCACGTCCCCGAGTGGCATTTATCTTGGCTAGCAAATCGACATAACAAGTGACGACGATCATCAAGTGCTTATTACTCTCGGCAGCGGCGGAGACTTCTTCTTGGATTACCGCGCCCATTGTAATCTCATCGTCGTTATTCAATTAAACAATAAAGCAATCGAACAACCAAACATCGTAGTATCTAATTTAAGCTGGCAAAAATCCAGAAAAAACAATCCTTTGCAAAGCATCGAATGCTTTGTTTATGAGGCAGATGCGATGTGGTCTTAGCCGGAGCTATGTACCCGGTGAGTCGCCGGCCGTCGCCGGCAAAGAATAACCGACTCAAGCGAAATGGAAGAGGTGGTCAGATGTCCCGCGGAAGCGGCAACTTCAATGGTCAGCCGATAGGAAGCAAGAGCATTTAGACGACAACGAGAGCGTCTACAGTGGCAGGGCTATCCCACTTTTGAATTTTTTTGACATTTTAACAAATATTTCAACAAAATTTTCTAAGAAACCGCAAAAAATAAATTAAGCGGTACGTACATTTAGACATATGATCCGATATGGATTTCTGGATTTGTCAAGACTATATTCAGAAGGCACAGTTGAAAGCAAAGCAAAGACACTACTGCAGTTCATTTTCATAAATATATTAAAATTCCATTGCTCAATAGTTCACCACCAAATGCAAGTGTGCGAACAGTGCACACAATCTGACCAGTGTACGAACAGTATCCATCATCTTCACTTGTATACCAAACCATCTTTACTTAGCTGAGCTGCGGTGGCAGGTCCACCAAATGCTTAGGGCCGCCACCAGAAGCCCGAGGTCCATAAAGTTGCCATGTTGTACCCGGAATACATTTGCGGGTGCAGGGGCAATGCTCCCCTCCCCCCGCGGTACGGATCGGTACCGGGTCAGACTGTAACCAACTTAGGATTTTGTATAACCATATATATCTCTTGTAAGCTGCCAGTTTAAGATAGGTCGCAACTTTGGCCTTCCTGGCCGTTTTTCTCTTTCTAATTTTCCACGATGTTCTTGTTCCATACAGTTGCCTCCTTTCGGAACTAGTACATGTCCACGTCAGAGGAAATGGACCAAGTGAGTGGAGTACGATGAGACGTGTAGGCCATGAAAGGACATCCGCCTAGTCGGCCATTGTAGAGTGTTGGTTGATGGTCTGTAACCTTATCTCATATATGCTGCATTAGCCGTTCCCTCTGCTGGTGGTTTTGTTTTAGCTTCACCGGCAGTTCATACTTCTTCTTCGGGACGAATGTTGTCCCTTTGACCTGTTGGACGACTTCGTGTCCACAACCAACAACGTCAAGCCGGCTCTAGGAGGAGCGGCAGCGGCGGCGTACCGTCGATATAGTCTGAAGGTTGAATACGAAGGGCAATTCAAGGATCTCAATTTAAAAAAAAATGTTGAAATGTTTCATTATGTTCAGTGTTTCTTTCAATATCAGGTTCTTTTCGCAGAAAAAAATGTCTCTGTTCACTGACCGCGCCTATCAGATTTCACGGTTTTGATCATCCCTTGTGCTGTCGTGGCTTGCTTGTTGGTGACATGCGCGTGGTTTTACTTATGTTTAGAGTCTGAACGATCAGATATGTGCGTCCTTTGCCAATGAGAAAACACATCTAGAACAACCTACCACTAAGATTTTACGACTCAGAACACAACCTTGGTTGCTGAAGAAAAAGCTAAGGAGATGATTTGGCCTGCCAGGCTAAACCTTCTGAGTTCTGCTGCATGGTTGTATGACAAGCGTAGGCAATAAACCACGTAATCTGATCTTTGGGCCTGGTATGTGTTGGACAACGTTAAAGGATTCACACATTTTAACTAGGCATGCAGACAACGTTAAAGGATATACACTGTTTGTTTACTATAATCAGGTTACCAAAACCAAGTGGGGCACCTCAGTATTAGTCAAACCCAGCCATACCTGGCTGGTCGGCTGGGGCGAAATAAACTTCCTTGGGAGCTGAAACATTAGCGTCGACGGTATTGCTACTGCGATGATTGGCTCGATGCAAGTAGATGCCGCTCATCATCATCATCAAGGCCATTTGCATGGTAGTATTAACGTGCCTCGAGATTGGAGCAAGACCAGTTTCAAGGCTGTCAACTTCTTCGGTTACACGTGTATTGTATCATTTGTTGTCTTGTCCTAGTACTGATTACGTTTTGTTTGTCGATAATCTCCTTGCCTGAGCCAAGCACACACCTGTTGATGATTGGCTGGTCTGGTGTGATCCGGCTATCAGGTTTGCAAGCAACGGTCGATCGAGCACATGGACCGGTCAAAGGCTCAAAGCATCTGCATGGACTGGTTTATATGCTTGATTACACTTGATTCCAATTTCCAAGCAAGAATCTAACCGTGATGACGATGAATGTTTTGGCTCATGGGCAGAGAGGGTAGCTTTACGTCAAATTGCATGCATGCATTCTTGATTGCGTCAATCGTTTCCATCTGACCAATGATAGTACCCGGAAGGAATAACTTGATGGATGGCTTAGACTACTCACAGTGGGAAGTATCCAAAATTATATTATGGGTGGATCGGTTGGCATACGTGTCAATAACAATATTGGACACTATTTTCAGACAAGAAAGGGGCTTCGACAAGCCGACCCCCTTTCGCCCATACTTTTCAATATTGTGGCGGATATGTTGGCTATTCTTATCGCACGTGCGAAGGAGGATGGTCAGGTTGGGGAACTCATACCGCATCTAATTGAAGGGGGGGGGGGGGGTATCTATCCTACAGTATGCGGATGATACTATTTTATTCATGGAACATGACCTAGAAAAGGCGGTCAACATGAAACTGATTTTAAGCATCTTCGAGCAATTGTCTGGCCTTAAAATAAATTTTCATAAAAGCGAAATTTTTTGTTTTGGGAAAGCTAAAGAGGCTGAAGACCAATACAAAAATATTTTCGGGTGCGAGGCAGGGACCCTTCCTTTTAAGTATCTTGGCATTCCAATTCACTATAGGAAGCTTCTAAATAGTGAATGGAATCCAGTAGAAACACGTTTTGAAAAGAAACTGGGATGTTGGCAGGGCAAACTTCTCTCATACGGAGACAGGCTAGTCCTAATTAATTCTGTTCTTACTAGCTTACCTATGTTTATGCTATCCTTTTTAGAAATACCTAAAGGGGTACTGAAAAGGCTAGACTTTTATAGGTCTCGTTTCTTTTGGCAGAGTGATCAACATAAACAGAAATATAGACTTACAAAGTGGAATATTATTTGTAGACCGAAGGACCAAGGAGGCTTAGGAGTTGAGGTTCTTGATATTAAGAATAAATGCCTATTAAGTAAATGGCTATTTAAACTTATTAATGAACAAGGAGTATGGCAAGAGATTTTACGGAATAAGTATTTACAAAATAAGACATTGTCACAAGTGACATCTAAACCTACTGATTCTCAGTTTTGGAAGGGTCTTATGAGAGTAAAAGACGAGTTTTTCAAGAGAGGAAAATTTGTTGTAGGCAACGGTCAAGAAACTCGTTTCTGGGAGGACTCCTGGTTAGGCGAGGTCCCTTTAGCTGCCCAATATCCGACTTTGTATTGCATAGCTCGACATAAAATATTTTAGTGTCCGATGCTTTAGCCAACTCCTCTGTGCATTTAGAGTTTAGATGAAACCTAACTGGACATAAGTGGAACGCTTGGCTGCAGTTGCTAGGTAAGTTGATACTCATTAATCTAACGAATGAAGAGGATAGATTTGTTTGGAAACTTTCTTCTACAGGATCTTTTACTGTGAAATCAATGTATGAAGACCTTTTAAATGGTCATACGGTCAATTTGCGCAAACAAATTTGGAAACTAAAGGTTCCGTTAAAGATTAAGATCTTTATGTGGTTTTTATTTAACAAAGTTATTTTAGCGAAAGATAACCTTGCTAAACGTAATTGGAATGGGTGTAAGAAGTGTGTGTTCTGTGATTCGGAGGAGTCTATAGATCATTTATTTTTTACATGCCCTTTTGCGCATTTCTTATGGACTGTAATACAATATGCTTTTAACATCACTCCACCGGCTAACGGTACGAATATGTTTGGAAATTGGCTTAATGGAGTTGAAAAGAATTTAAAGGCACAAATTCGTGTGGGGTCTTGTGCTCTTTTATGGTCTATATGGAAATGCAGGAATACTATCATTTTTGACAAATGTGGTCCTATTAACTTTTTACAGGTAATCCGCATGGCTACATACTGGATCCAAGAGTGGGCTTTTCTGGTCCCAGAGGCGCTACGTGCGCCTATAAACTCTGGATGCACCCGGCTGGAGGCGGTCGCTTCGGATATCTATTCCCGGGGTACTTGGCGACTGCTGTCTAGAAGAATTCAAGACGTCTAAGAAGATAGACACTTGAGAATTGTCGAGCTATAATCTCTGTTTATTTCTTTGCTGTACTCGCATTTTGAGATGTAAACTCCAGACTTATTCTTGACGCTGCAATAAAAGTCGTGTGCATCAGTCGATGCAGAGGCTGGGGCTTTCCCCTTTTCTAAAAAAAAGTGGTATCATGCACATGATACTACTTTATGTTACTACCTTCATAGTGCATAGTAACATAAGTGTAGTATCATGTGATAGTGTATTTATTATGTTTATAGACTCATTTTGTATTGGTAAGCGTTATGTTACGGTATCTACCTATGATACCACTACCTCCTCTCTCATCATTAAATACAGTGCCACGTCAGATTTTTGCATGCATGGAATGCATGATACCATCCTATGATACCACATTTTCTTGATACCACCTATGATACCATCAAATTAGTAGTATCATCCAGCCCGTGCCGAGGGCAAGACAAAGGTTCTTCTTATGGATGCTGCTGCAAACCGAAACTGGACGGCTGATCGGCTTCACAGTAGGGGCTGGCTGCATGATGATCGCTGCTGCTTTTGCGACCAGCAGTTGGAAACTGCACTGCATCTTGCTCTCCAATGCCCCTTTGCAAAGGAAGTTTGGACACAATTCGCTACTCAGTTTTCGCGGGAAGTACAGATTGCAGCTTCTTAAACAAATCTCTCTGCTTGGTGGGAAAAGTTGCAGGAAGAGAAGTTAGACAAAAAGAAGAGGATCACGGCTTCCGTGTATGTGGTATGGCATATCCGGCAACAGTCCACCACAGAGTGCCTAACTCTGGCTGGTGCATGAGTATATCAAGCTGGTGTCTCATCATCACCATCATTAGATCGAAACGAAGCAAAACAAAAACGCACCAGCCAGCACGCCTAGTACCTGTTAATTAGACGCAAGCAGACAGCAACCATCCAAATTAAGAGTTCGTACGCGATGCGTGGGCCTTAAATCAGAGCGAAAATGGTTGGATATGAAAAGGAGCAGCCGGCGGGGGGGCTGCAGCCTGCACGCGAGCGTTGGAGGATCCATCGACATGTTTGCCAGGCGCTGCAACAGCATTAGCGGACCAGGGTAGTCGTGCCTGCCGGATCCCAAGGACGCCGGTCGATCGATGTGGACTACTCCATCTGCCTTCTTCCCACGCCACGGACACAGTGGTCAGCAAGGCGAGCGTCGCACGCACGCGTATTTACGTCTGCCTTCCTCTCTATTTTTTATAGAAAAAACTTACCTCCCTATTTTCTCCATTTCTCTCAAAAAGAACCCTGCTCTCCGGTGCTATAACAGCATCTCCTACCTTTGTTAGAATCTCCACGTCCACGAGTGGCATTTATCTTGCCTAGCAAATCGACAGAACAAGTGACGACGATCATCAAGTGCTTATTACTCTCGGCACGGCGGAGACTTCTTCTTGGATTACCGCGCCCATTGTAATCTTATCGTCGTTATCTATTATATACTAAAAGCAAAATGAGTTAGTTTTCGAGACATCACGTTAATCCACATCATCTGAATTATTAGATGGTTAGATCTAAAATACGTGGTTAGGATTTAATAAAGCTTATGTTTTACGTAACGCTTAGTTTATGTTTAATACGTGACATATCTTTCCATTTAAAATTAGACTCGCGTATCATTTGGCAAGTCCGATCGGTTCAAGAAACAAAACTAGAGTTCCGGACCTTTCAGAAAAAAAACATTAGCATGCCAGCTTTTGTTTCTCTTTTCGCGGAGATAAACATGCTAACTTGACGAGTTCCTTCAGGGAAAAGTGTACACTGGCTGGCTTAGAGCATCTCTAGCAGAGTCTGCAAAACGCGCAAAACCGCAAAATAACCGCCCGATGCGGACTGAAAACCGCAAAAAGGCGGAGAACAGAATCCGCAAATTTACCCAACCCGCAAAAGATTTTGCAGGGCCCGTGAATTTCCCCCTCAAAACCGTGAATTCACATATTTCGCGTCCGATTTTGAGGGGGCCTGTATCCCGCGCAAGTGGTTGGCGGGCTGAACATTCAGGACCCGACGGTGACCTTCCGCCGTGGAACTCGCCGGAGTCCGGCAAAATCAACGCCAAACTCGCCGCAGCCACCACCACAAGAGTCACGCCGGCGACGAGGCAAGATCCGCCGACCGCGGGGGGCTTCGAATGGCTTTGCCGGGCAGGGAGCTTCGTCTGGCCGCCGCAGCGCGGGGGGACTCGTCCGCCGGCGTCGCCAGGGGCTTCTGCCGCCGTCGCGGGGGGGGGGGGGGGGGGGGGGGGAGGGGGGCGTCTGGCAGCGCCGGCTCCGGCCACGGCGGTCTTCGGATGGCTTCGCCGGCAGCCAAGGGGGGGCTCCGTCGGCCGCAACGCAGGGAGGCCTCCTCCGGCGGCGGCGGCGCGGGGGGCTTCGTCTGAGCGCGCCACCGCGGGGGGCTTCGTCGCTCGCGGCGCTGGGGGCCTCGTCGGCCGGCTGAAGCCGTCGCGGGGGGCTTCGTACTTTGCCAGGCGGCCTTTGGATGGCTTCGCCGGGCAGCCACGGCCGGCCGCGACGCGGGGGGCCTCCTCGGCCGGCGTCGTCACGGGGGGCTTCAGCACCACGGGGGGCTACGTGGCTCGCGGCGCGGGGGGGGGGAGGGGGGGGGCTCGTCGGCCGCCGTCGCGGGGGCCTTCGTCCGTCGGCCCTCGTCTGCGCTGCCTCTCCCGGTGAGATTGGGAAAAACACTACGGAAGAAGACGACCGAATATTCGACGGCAGATTCCATTTTACAGTTTGGTTTTGCGGTTTCTGTTCTACGCGGCGTCGTTTTGAGCAAAAAAACACGCGTTTTCTGACCCGCAAAATAGTTTTGCGGTTCCGTGTTTTGCAGGCTCTGCTAGAGATGCTCTTATACTCGGTAGGAGTAGCTATCTTTCTTTTTTTGTTCACGTGCTTTCCTTTTGAACTTGAGCTCACGTATTTTTGCAAGTCCATTCAGAAAAAGAAAAACTAGACTAACAGATCGTATGGGAAAAAGTACAAACGTGCTGCCTGTACGCCTCCGCAGCGCTGTCTGCAAAGTGCAAACCATCGCCGCCAAAGCATTGGAGACGTATATACTAAAAGTGTGAAACCGGGGTTTTAAATAGATAAACCACATTAAGGCACATCATCACAATTAACTTGACCATTAGATGCAAAATTTATGGCTCTAAATTTAATGAGAGATACATTATCCTGTATTTTTTTCAGTTGACAAGATAATAACAATTTAATCTTTCTTCGACAAAACTCAATATTTACGTCCACACGTATTCAATCTGTCGCTATTTTCCAAAAAAAAGGGTAAAAGACGATAACTTTTATATTTTTATATTTTGAACCTTCAATTCTGAAATGCAAATTCTTTAGATTTAATTTCAAAAATATGCGTGGGTTTGTCGAAAAAAGACATAGTACATATGGGAATTTATAGTCATCATTATTATGTAATGCGATGATATGAATGAAAATATATAAATTCAAAATTAGCTTTTGTAGACATAGCTAATATCCAGATTGTCCCAAGCGCGTATACAAATAGTGTTGATGATAAATTCAAGTGCAAGATCTCTTCCAACATAAGTTATTTCATGATTCCCATGTGTGCTACTCGCTATTTTTTATATCGCTTTAAATTATATATTTTCATTATAAAGAAATATGTATAGATTTTTTTCGAAAAATATCTGAGCAATATCATATAGAAAATAATCATGGAAATAGGGTATACTAGGCACTAATGCATCTAGAGAGATGATAGTATTAGAAAGATTCGTTTAAACTAGAAAATTGTTAGCATAGCCGATATCTAAAGAAACATGTTTTGAGATAAATGGAGAGATTAGATATTTGATATTTTTGGAAAACTAAAAATCTTATCAACATTGAAACATGTGATATTGTAAAGAAAATGATTGAATTACATGATAACTTACTTTGTATGAAAATATGGTGCCAATAGTTATACTGGAAGTAATATACAATACCACATACATTCTTATTTATATGTATGAACGAAAACATGTTAGATAATGCTAAAGCACAGATACCCATTATAATGAAGATATATGAAAATAAAATATTGGCATGGTTAATTGGCGCTAAAATTCATACGGCATGCTTTCCACACAGAAATGACACCAGTAACTTAATTTATTGTATACATCAAAAAATATGTGTATCTGGCTATTTGCTATGAAGGAGATAAATAGGAAGTAAACATTTGGAAACGAGAAAAAGTGGATATGCTTTTGACATATTAAAGATGATGCCCTCGCATTTGCGAGGGCCACCTTGCTAGTTCATTTAAACAATAAAGCAATCAAACAACCAAACATCGTAGTATCTAATTTAACCTGCCTGCATCATTTTGATGCAGAGATCCGCACCCCTTTTCTAAAAAAATCTAATTTAACCCGGCAAAAATCCAGAAAAGGCCAATCCTTTGCAAAGCGTCGAATACTTTTGTTTATGAGGCAAATGCGATGTGGTCTTAGCCGGAGCTATGTGCCCGTGAGTCGACGACCGTCGCCAGCAAAGAATAACCGACTCAAGCGAAATGGAGGAGGTGGCCAGATGGCCCGCGGAAGCGGCAACTGCAATGGTCAGTCGATAGGAAGCGAGAACATTTAGACGACAACGAGAGCGTCTATAGTGGCAGAGGGCTATCGCACTTTTGCACTTTTGATTTTTTTTGACATTTCAACGAATATTTTTAAGCAGTAGGTACATTTACACATATGATCCGATATGGATTTCTGCATTTGTGGGGACTATATTCAGATTGAAAGCAAAGCAAAGACAATACTGCAGTTCATTTTCATCACCATCAAATGCAAGTGTGCGAACAGTGCACACAATCTGACCAGTGTACGAACAGTGTCCATCATCTTCACTTGTATACCATGTTGGATATATGTCCAAAAGACAATGTATTTATACATGTGACAATGTATTTATACATATGTATATCTGATTCATACATTATTGATTCGTAATCTCTATGCTATAACTGCAATGATTTCTAAATACGTGATTTAAGGAAAAGCTCACCTGCACGTGTAGAGAATATGAATACATAAAAAGTACCCTAGTTCTTTTATGGACTAATTCTTAATGCTAGATGACGCGGCTTTTCCTAGTCATGGACATAGAGTTTATGTCAGCATCAAGGATGGCATATTATTGGACTATAAAATGGCTGGGTCACCCAAGTGTTGGTATGCTAAGAGATTCTGTTAAATAGTCTTTTTGTCCTTAGCTTTATCACAGAAAGGTTGTTGTATAACATGTCCTTATAACCATGAGGTTATTGGGGTCATGCATATTGGAGGAGTTGCTTTGGTGCTGTCAACCGTCACGGCCGTAACAGGGTGACCATAAAGTCAGTTGCTGGGTGGCTTCAAAGGTGTGTGTGTATCCTGATGTTCTGAGATGGGAAATTACTCCTCTAGGTTAAGAGAGATACTTCCAGGGCCCGCTCGGTATTATATACATATCCACTATGTTCTGCAGACAATGCATAGTGAAGTTACGCTGTGTGGGATATCATAATACGGCAACGAGTAAATGGAACTTACCGGTAACTAGATAGACAAAGATGATGTGAATCAATGATTGATTCATGGTATCATCACGGATCTATATCTCGGGTGAAGTTCAGTGTCGTGAGTAATGGGATTAATATATGATAATCAACAGGTTCAACAGTAGAGTTATTCGCATAACGATAGCGGCCACACAGGACGTCCTTGGAACTGTCACTGGCCGGTAATTGGTTGATACCCAACCAATTATAGCTACCCGTTATCGGACCTGTAGGGTGGACACACTTAAGCTAGGATTGGTTAGTTGTGTTATATGGTTGGTCTGGAACATGGAGACAGTATCATCGGCATGGTGCTTGCGTGATATGACATACCTTGTCAAGAGAGAAACTTTGTGATAGAAGTTACTATCACGGTCGGATTTATTCCGAGAAGGTTTATATATGGAGGATATATTTGTCCGGAGTATTTTGTCGGCGGACACTATGTATCCCGGATCATATGAAAGGAGTTTCATATGACAGGTAATTAATTCGGTGAATATTCTGTAAAAGGAAATATTCAAATAAGAATTAATATGACAAAGTATTATTTAATTATATGTGAATTAAATATTCATTTATTTAATTAATAATACAATTACGGGATAATATTAAAAAGGTCACACCACCAAGTGGTGGTGGGCCGAAGTGCCATTGGGGGAAACCCCGGCCGAACCCTAGTGGGCAGAAGGCCCATGGCGGGGCGAGGGGGCGACGACGGCGGCCAAGTGGCGGCCGGCCAGGCGGGCCCCACCCGCCGAGTCGGCGTAGGACAGGGCGGCCTACCTAGGTGGGCCCCACCTGCCTAGGTCGGTGCGGCCAAGGTGGGCCCCACCGCCGGCCGAGCTAGGAAGGGAGAGGGGAGGGGAGGGGAGGAGTTGGAGTTCCACTCCAACTCCCCTCCCATGCCGAATTGGGCAAGGGGAAACTTTCCCCTTGTCCAAGTTGAGTTGGACAAGGAAAGGTTTTCCCCCTTGCCCAAGTCTCCCTACCTTTGGACTCCTTTATAAACCCCACCCCTCTAGTTGGAGAGATACACAAGATTGACACAAGTTTCTCAACTAGACTAGACGCAAGTAGCTCTCAAGTTTAGATCTCTTCTAGTTGGATTAGAGGGACCTCTAATTAGAGGCGACCTATCCGATTAGACTAGATCTAATCTCTCTCTCCTTCTCATGTGTTGAGATCTCCACCTTCATATACACCAGCAGACTTCAAGCTTGGACGGCGAAGCCCTGCTGAACCTTTCCAGTGTACGTGTGCAAGCTCTCGGAGGGGTTCCTCGTCATAGACGTTGCACCCTTCAGCTGTTGAACAAGGTGGTGAAGCAAAGGAGAAGAAGGCGTCGGAATCTCTCTACCAGGCTTGGTTGAGAGAGACCGCGACGGCTACATCGACTACGTCATCAACACGTTCTTCCGCAATCTACGGTGTTGGTAACGTATACTAAACTAGATCTTCGGATCTTCGTATTCGCATGTATCTTGATAGTAGATCTTGGAATAGGGTTGCGTAGCAATACGTGAAAATTTTAATTTACCGTACGCGCAACCCAATAGTGGTATCAGAGCCGATCTATGCGTAGATACATGATTTGATCTAGAGCACATGGTATGTGCGGGCACCGCATAAGTTTGTGCGGGTATGTTATTGAAGAGTTGCTTCTAACATTCAGTTTATTTATGGATGCTTCCCAATATATCACTTTAAGGATTGTTTCCGATCGCATAGTTAGATCTTTACGAACTTCTGGCAATCCGCGGACCTTCCGGCTGCTCCTAGTATGCTTGTTGGCGCCAACGAAGTGCTTCAGTAGCTTCGGGTCTATCTATAGTTGGATTCGTTGACTTGGTGGTGGAAAGGGCATGTGGACTAGGTCCACACGGGGGTCACGCGCACCAGTGAAGTTTAGATTGGGAGCTGGAACGTTTTCATAACGTTGGGCCCTCAGTCACCTCTAAAGTCAATCTAGCAACATGAATAAACATGCTTGGTGAGGACCGTAGGTTTCCGGTTGTCCCGTTGATCCTACAAGCCACGCTAAAATATGCAAACAAACGTTAGAGGAACGTCTAACTCTGTTTTGCAGGACATGTGATGTGGTATAGTCATAAAATATTATTTTGTTGACTAACTCTTTTGTTGTGGCCGGCGTGCCGTTCTTATTCATCGAGCCATGGTGGTAGTGGAGGATAGGAGAAGGCATGCAAGTGTCGTGAACCTCGACGTGGCCACGCCGATGGAAGGTGCCACCGGCGGATGGAGCAAGAAAGACTATACTACATCACACAAGTGTTAATTTACTAGTGATCGTTTTATATGTGTTTTTTCTTGTTCTTCCCTTGATTGCGCAGTAGTGTGATTATTAGGGAGATTCCTCGGTAGCTTCCAAAGTTTAATTACTTAAAGCTAAAATTGAAAATATCAAGGAGTTCGTGCTCATCCAATCGCTGCACCGTCAAACCGGATGCTTGTTGCCGTGCGACCTGTATCCAGGAGTAATGTGCACCAAGGGTTCGGGAGGCGGGCACGGACCGTCCTAGCAGCAATAGCGATTGGTTGTCTTGACGTCCAGGCATAACTAGTTATGAGTTCGGAGCACTACATCGAAAGATGAAACGAAAATCACGGCAGGAAGTGATTGGTCTGTTGACCTACCCTTCGTCGTAGGTGAAGACATGTATCCATGATTCACTCAACTGAGGATTGTGGATTTCGTAATACACTAAGTTGATCCTGAGGAATATCAATTTTAGTGGGAGCACTTTACATTTAGTTTTAAATTTAGTGCCAGAAAATAATTATGAACATGTCTAAGTGAACTTAATTGTTGTAGATCAATGGCTAAGATAGCACCCACGTTTAACCTTGGACCACTGATTGAGAAGAAACCCCTGACTGCAAATGGGAGCAATTATGCTGATTGGATTCGCGCCCTAAGGATTGTTCTTAGGAACGCGAAGAGTGAGTATGTTCTAGATGGGCCACTACCGCCCATGCCGGCGGTGGAGGCGCCACCAGCTGAATTCGAGGAGTACACCTTGAAGAGTGATACTGCCATATCGGTTCAGTGTCTCATGTTGACATGTATGGACCCTGAGTTGCAGAAGAAGTTTGATAACACTTCTGCATACGACATGATTGTCGCACTCAAGGCCATGTACCAGACTCAGGCTAAGACTGAGCGTTATGAAATAACGAAGGCATTGTGGTCATGTCACATGGCAGAAGGAGGCTCTGTGAGCGAGCATGTAATCAAGATGTTTGGTTATGGTACGAGGCTTGAGGCGCTGGGATTTCCAATTCCGGCCGAGCTAAGTATAGATTTGGTGTTGGCTTCCCTCCCCCCGTCTTACAGCGGTTTCATCATGAATTACAACATGAATGGGTTGGAGAAGACACCAAATGAGCTGCTTGCAATGCTAAAACTGCTGAACCTAGCGTGAAGAGGGAAACAATCAAGTATTGATGGTTACCCAAACCGCAAAGTTCAAGAAGAAGAGAACAAAGAAGTCTAAGCATGCTAAGGCATCAGAGAAGACTACTACTACAACTCAAGAGGAATCCGAGTGCTTCTTCTGTAAAGGGAAGGGACACTGGAAGAGGAACTGCAAGAAATTCCTGGCTCTGAAGAAGAAACCTTCTAAGGGCAAGAAAGGTATAAAATTATACCTAAATGATATTTGTCAATCTTAATAGTAACTCTGGAAATATCGATTGCTAATTTATTATGCAATGATATAGGAGATACGGCAAGTAAGATGACGGAGGAGTAAAGGTGGTGATGTGCGTCAAGCTCGGCGCATGAAGTTTCATCCACAAGATGAAGGCATCTCCAATTTACTTTTCAAGTTTTAGTTTAAGAGATTTGAGGGTTTTACCCTAAGGTTATTTTGTAATAGGATCGCATTTATGGCGATGAAAGTACTCTTGTGATTTTGTGAGATTTTATCTCTCGTTTATCAAAGAATATTTTGGATCAATCCCTTCGTGGATATCAAGTTACAAATCTCTTGAATTATGGAAATATCATTTGTTCTAAGATATATTGTGAAGATTGATACCACCTTCGTGTGGCACTATTGTCTCAAATAGATCATAGTAATATGATGGAAGGATTTTGAGATATTGCACATAGTGAAGTTAATCAATGATGAGTTTTGAGATAGTCAATATTTTATTTGATATCTTGGGACTACACAATATTGTTTTAGAAATATTGTCTTAGTAATATGATGAATAGAAATTTATTTCGATTCATGTATTTGATCAAGTTTGATTAAATAATTGCTAAGAAATTGTTGCTTGCAGAATTATTCCAAGAAATCCAATTACAGTATTTATTGCATTGTTTTAGTTTTAGCACAAAGTAAAGTCTTTAAAGGAAATCATGTCATAGTCTTGAAAGATAGACATAAAGGGACATGATAATTTTAGGTACTTGGAATTTCTGAAAAGAGGTTCGGTCCTAAAATAAAGAAGACTTAGGAATATTTATCTTATGAGTTGTGTCAAGTTTTGAAAGATAAACATAAGAGACACAAAGAATTTGGGACCTAAAGTTTTATGAAAGATTGAAACTTGATCCTAAAGGAGGAAGATAAATAGAGATTTATTTTGTTGGTTGTTCCAATAAGTTAATTGGAAATCCTTTTGTAACCACCACATAAGTGACAATGTTTTGCCACTAAGATATATGTGATTCTTGAGGAATTTATTCTTCTAAAGAATTCTAGTGGGAGGATAGTGAAATCTTGGAGAGATTATTTGAATCTTCGGAAATAGTTATCAGATGTTGCGCAAGCGGAAGCAATTCCAATTGACAAGTCTTTTAAACTAATACCGAGAGTCTATGCATTTAATGCATGACGTCTTGTCAAGATAAATTCACTTAACCAGAATAGTGTAACATATGAGTTTCTAGGAAACTTATGTTAAAAAAATAAAGAAAGGTATGTGCTAGAATAAGACCCAATAGATTATGACTTAGATGTCATATAAATTAATATCATTGTTGTTGAGTTATGATAAACTCAATAAGGATCTTTTTGTTAGACGAAAAGATGATCGCAAAGTTGTGTTGATCAAAGGAAAGTTTTATGATAGGAAGTTTATATGAGATATTGACAAAGACATATTCCTTTTCAAAAGGAAAGATGGATCGAGGTTGTGTACTTAGTACAGCTCGAGGGTCTTTTGTTAATTGAATATAAATCAAATCATAAAAGGATATATTTGTCTAGGACAAATAAATGATATTAAAAAAGGAAACAAGAAACAAAGTTTTGTTTTGAGTTTCAAGAAATAAAGGAAAGTCATAGTTTCATTTAAATCAGTGGGAGCTTAGTTATATTATTCGAGTTTGAATAATGTAATTTTATAGATTGTTTTGTTTTGATACAATGTGTAGTGTTATTAAAGGAAATTAATAACATGCATTTTGGAACATATTCGTCACATCACATATGGAAGTTGCCATATAAGATGAGATATAATGTTGCGGAAATTTCATTGAGGGTGTTTTGAATATTATTCAAAATACGAGAGAATGAAATTCTCATAAAGTTTAAGGAAATTCATGTGCAAGAACCATGGCTGTTTCGTACGGTGGTGAGCATGATCAATTGATTTGAAATCTTGATCATAAAGGAATTTCTTAAGATGTGAAATTTTAAGATCAAAACAAAGTAGTCAAACTTGATTGTTGACAAGTTGAATTTGCTAAAAGTTCAATTGACTCCAATTAAGATGAGGATTCTCCATAAGGTGTATTTTGAAGAAGTTACTTCAAAAGTGAGAAATACTCATAATGTAAGAGTTGCATTGGAAAATCTTATGAGATAAGTATAAAGGTTAAGACAAGGATTAGATGACAAATTTTCTAAATTTTGTGCATCACAAATTGGGTATGTTTATGAAAACATTAAGTCTATATTACGAAATCTACAACAAGTGGCAAAGACAGTGGGAGCGCAAAGCTTCCATGATGAAGGGTTGTCTAGGTGTGGTTCTTTACGAAGAAGACAACTAATTGGTAAAACAATGAAATCCAGGGTTTCACCTAGAATAACCAGGCTACAAGTGATCATATGATCAATTGAGGTTATGCATGAAAAGATGTGTATCTTTTTGCATAAGAAACATAAAGTTCACATAGTCACCATTAGGGACTAAACAGACAAATGTCAACCACAGAAGGGTGAGCATGAGAAACACCGAACATCGGTATAGATGTTAAACTTATGCACTAAACATTGCCAGTTTGTGCAAGTGGGAGACTGTTGGATATATGCCCAAAAGGCAATGTATTTATACATGTGACAATGTATTTATACATATGTATATCTGATTCATACATTATTGATTCGTATCTCTATGCTATAACTGCAGTGATTTCTAAATGCGTGATTTAGGGAAAAGCTCACCTGCACGTGTAGAGAATATGAATACGTAAAAAGTACCCTAGTTCTTTTATGGACTAATTCTTAATGCTAGATGACGCGGCTTTTCCTAGTCATGGACATAGAGTTTATGTCAGCATCAAGGATGGCATATTATTGGACTATAATATGGCTGGGTCACCCAAGTGTTGGTATGCTAAGAGATTCCGTTAAATAGTCTTTTTGTCCTTAGCTTTATCACAGAAAGGTTGTTGTCCTTGTAACCATGAGGTTATTGGGGTCATGCATATTGGAGGAGTTGCTTTGGTGCTGTCAACCGTCACGGCCGTAACAGGGTGACCATAAAGGCAGTTGCTGGGTGGCTTCAAAGGTGTGTGTGTATCCTGATGTTCTGAGATGGGAAATTACTCCTCTAGGTTAAGAGAGATACTTCCAGGGCCCGCTCGGTATTATATACATATCCACTACGTTCTGCAGACAATGCATAGTGAAGTTACCTGTGTGGGATATCATAATACGGCAACGAGTAAATGGAACTTACCGGTAACGAGATAGACAAAGATGATGTGAATCAATCCTTGATTGATTCATGGTATCATCACGGATCTATATCTCGGGTGAAGTTCAGTGTCATGAGTAATGGGATTGATATATGATAATCAACAGGTTCAACAGTAGAGTTATTCGCATAACGATAGCAGCCACACAGGACGTCCTTGGAACTGTCACTGGCCGGTGATTGGTTGATACCCAACCAATTATAGCTACCCGTTATCGGACCTGTAGGGTGGACACACTTAAGCTAGGATTGGTTAGTTGTGTTATATGGTTGGTCTGGAACATGGAGACAGTATCATCGGCATGGTGCTTGCGTGATATGACATACCTTGTCAAGAGAGAAAGTTTGTGATAGAAGTTACTATCACGGTCGGATTTATTCCGAGAAGGTTTATATGGAGGATATATTTGTCCGGAGTATTTTGTCGGCGGACACTAGGTGTCCCGGATCATATGAAAGGAGTTTCATATGATAGGTAATTAATTCGGTGAATATTCTGTAAAAGGAAATATTCAAATAAGAATTAATATGACAAAGTATTATTTAATTATATGTGAATTAAATATTCATTTATTTAATTAATAATACAATTACGGGATAATATTAAAAGGCCACACCACCAAGTGGTGGTGGGCCGAAGTGCCATCGGGGGAAACCCCGGCCGAACCCTAGTGGGCCGAAGGCCCATGGCGGGGCGAGGGGGCGACGACGGCGGCCAAGTGGCGGCCGGTCAGGCGGGCCCCACCCGCCAGGTCGATGCGGCCAGGCGGGCCCCACCCGCCGGGTCGGCGTAGGACAGGGCGGCCGGCCTAGGTGGGCCCCACCTACCTAGGTCGGTGCGGCCCAAGGTGGGCCCCACTCGCCGGCCGAGCTAGGAAGGGATAGGGGAGGGGGCCGAGTTGGGCAAGGGCAAACTTTCCCTTGTCCAAGTTGAGTTGGACAAGGAAAGGTTTCCCCCCATGCCCAAGTCTCCCTACCCTTTGGACTCCTTTATAAACCCCAACCCTCTAGTTGGAGAGATACACAAGATTGACACAAGTTTCTCAACTAGACTAGACGCAAGTAGCTCTCAAGTTTAGATCTCTTCTAGTTTGATTAGAGGGACCTCTAATTAGAGGCGACCTATCCGATTAGACTAGATCTAATCTCTCTCTCTCTCCTTCTCATGTGTTGAGATCTCCACATTCATATACACCAGCAGACTTCAAGCTTGGACGGCGAAGCCCTGCTGAACCTTTCCAGTGTACGTGTGCAAGCTCTCGGAGGGGTTCCTCGTCATATACGTTGCACCTTCAGCTGTTGAATAAGGTGGTGAAGCAAAGGAGAAGAAGGCGTTGGAATCTCTCTACCAGGCTTGGTTGAGAAGAGACTGCGAACGGCTACATCGACTACGTCATCAACACGTTCTTCCGCAATCTACGGTGTTGGTAACGTATACTAAACTAGATCTTCGGATCTTTGTATTCGCATGTATCTCGATAGTAGATCTTGGAATAGGGTTGCGTAGCAATACGTGAAAATTTTAATTTATCGTACGCGCCAACCCAGTAGTGGTATCAGAGCCGATCTATGCGTAGATACATGATTTGATCTAGAGCACATGGTATGATGTATGTGGGTACGGGATGGCCGATGTGACACAGCATAGGTATTGAGTGACACAGTACCGCCCAACATCTTTTATCTGGGGGTAAAAAGAAATAGTATAATGTGGGAGTGACAGCAACCACGCTAGCCTTACGAGGGTGACCTAGCAACACAAATAAGTACTTCTTTCAACTATGTGTTTAGGACATATAGCCGTTATAAAAGCCACCATTAAAACATGACAATTGTGTGTACTTTATCTATAACATGATAATCACCGTAGATGAGAGAGAGAGAATTAAGTGAACCCATGAAACCATGTCCATTGTTCCTATAAGAGAAAACCTTTGTCTTGTCCTCTTGCATTGAAGAGGATTGAGACACTTTTACATCCTTGTTTTGATACATTAAACTTCCATCCATTAAATCAACCACCTTGTTCTTTAAACTTGTTTAGTGCATAATCAACTAAAACTTGTGACACTTTAGTTTTAGGGAATAGATAACTTTTCCTTCTTACTCCTGCGGATCGATACCTTACTTCCAATTGAGAGGTGCTATAGTGATCCCCTGCTCTTGGGGGTAATCAAGTACATTTCTGGCGCCGTTGCCGGGGAGCGTAGCGTTTAAGTTTCTATTGTTGTGTGCACTAAACTAAGCTCGGGGAGGTTTCTTTAAACTTGTTTTATATCTTGCAATCATCTAAGCTCGGGGAGGTTTATGGCTTCTATGAATCGTGCATCGCTGCATCTTGCTTTATATGAAATGCTTATGCCACTGCTGCTAAAGTGGTTGAAACTACTGTCTGAGGTACCTAAAGTGGGATTTAAAGTTCCCATTAGTCATGTTAAAAGAGTTATGAACAAATCATTTACAGGGGATGGAACTAAGTCTGCATGTGAACACATAGAAACAATTGATGAAATATGTGGTTTATTTAGGCTTCCTGGTATTTCTGATGATCAAATAAAAAGGAAGCTATTATATTTGTCTTTATCTGGTAATGCTCGTGATTGGTACATGTCTTTGGATGAAGAAGTGAAAACTGATTGGAGTATTTTGAGGGAGTTTTTTCTTAAATATTTTACTCCCCAAGAAAGTACTAATATTTTGCAGGAAGAAGATGATGAACACATAAGCTTGGAAGAGGAAGAATGTGAAGAAGAGGATAAAAACCTAAGCTTGGGGATGCCCATGCAATCTCAAGAAGATGCTGTAAAAGATGAACAACTGATAATGAAGAGTTGGATCCCCCAACTTCACCATCAACATATGATAGTAACACTCAAACTCAAAAACCTTTTGTTAGTAAACTTATTGATAATAATAATGAGGAGTGTTGCTTAAATATGCTATATAATAATGCTTTAGATGATGGTCCTATGCTTATTGATAATCCTACATGTTTGGAAGTTACTATTATGTGAGGATAAAAATGATATACTTGCTGCTTATGATAGTACTCTTACTCATGAGAGTCCTACTTTGTTCCTGAATTCTCCTAATAACACCATAGAGGAGAAATTTGCTTATGTTGAGAAATACTTATGTGGTTTGCAATTATCTTTAGTTCCAAATCTTTGTTGCAACCATGATATTAAACTTGATATTGATCTTGATAACTATTTTGAAAGAGGGAAGCATGCTAATGAATTCCAAGATAAATTTAATAATCCTCTTTATGTGCCTAAATTATCTAAGTTGAATGATTCTTGTGGTTATATGGTTGAATTTATTTCTACTACTTGCAACTATTATGAAAGAGGAGGTGATAAGAACCCTCTTTATGTTGCTAATAACTATATGCTGCAAACAAATATTGATAATATGCATTGGGAAACTTCTAATTATGGTGATTCATTCACATACAAAATGCCAATGCATAGGAAGAAAGTTAGACTTCGTTGTTATTACTTTTGTGTTTCTCTCAACTAGGTTTCAACTTGACTATTATTTTGACGGTTTGAGAGCACCATGGGACCCTGGTATAGTGCACGGAACACTTCCCAAGGAAGAGGGGCTCATCATTCAAGCTCCCTCATGAGCTTCATCTTCGATAAACAACAAGTAAGAAGCCTAGCTATATGGCTATAAAGAAAGCGCTTTGCGGGAGGCAACCCGGTTATTTTTATGTGTGATTTTCTTTGTGTCCTCTTGCTGTATCAAGAGAGTTTGTTTTTAGTTTAGTTTCTGGAGTTTTTAATAAAGTGCCAAGTTTTACCCATTTTGGTCTTGAAAAGTTGCTTATAGCGTTCGGAGATTTTATTCCTGCACGAATCTGTGCACGGTATGATTTTTAATTCTTATTCTGTAACTCCGAATGAGCTCATATTTGAACTGTAGTTGTAACTTTTCATCCTCTGTATGCATGAATTTTTGCAGAATTTTTCGGAAAGTTTTAGGGTAGAAAAATACGTTTTGCTGCTGCTGTTTTTCTGGACAGATTCTGTCCCATTTTGTTTTATGCATATTTTGAACTTTATCTTGAATCTTTTTGATTCAAATGAGTTTATGAGTAGGCATACAACATTATACACTTTCTGGACATTCATATGATGTTTTGTTTAAGGATTATATGCAGCAAGAAACCTATTTGTTTATCACTACTAATGCACCCCACAGAAAAGAAAATGGGAGAAACGGTGTTTTGAAGTTTTTTCACAGGGATTGGAGGAGATGCACCAAGAGTTATCCAAGGATGGTGAAGACCATAAGCTTGGGGATGTGAAGACAACCCCACTGGACCTACACACTCTCGGTTTGCACACGTCTAACTTCTGTTTTTCGATCGAAACACTTTATCGCATAAACTTGGAGCGTCTTTTTGTTTGTTTTTGGTTTGTTTGTTATTTTGTGAGACCACCACATTATCATTTATATGAGAAAGAGCTACTGGAAATATGGTTGAAATATGTTGGATGCTTTTATCATATTGGGAAAAGGGATGTTTGAGTTGATTTTTAATGATACATATAGTTGCATGATTCATGAGCTTGTTATGAGTAATAATTTGCAAATGCTTTATAAGAGCTATCACTTATTCATGTTTTGATGCTGAATGTTATTTTACTTAGTTTAACATGGATTAGTTAGTTCTATGGACACTCATGCATGCATCTAGATGGTCAACTTTCTCCCTCTTGCTAGCCCAAACATTCCAACAAGCAAAAACTTGTTTCCAACACCTTCAACCAAAGTTATTCCAGTGAGTCCACCATATCTACCTAATGGCTTTATGCTATTCCGAGTATGTATATCATGATATTTGTGTTATCTATACCTCTGAATGAAAATGTTTATGTTATTGATTGTTATGGGAAAAGTTGGTTATATAGCTCTCACGAACTTGATGCACAACTTATTTTTATTGCATAAATAAAACATGACCCATTGTGATTAATAATATGATGCTAGTGGCTTGATAAATGTCGAGGTTGGGAGTTAGCCCATATGTGCTGTCACATGCAAAGCTTTCAACATGCTCCTTCATCTCATTTAGTTGATATCATGTACTTTTGTTTATGGATGCCTATCATGGTGAAATAAGGTGGAAATGAAGTAGTTTAAATGAGTTTGTATAAATGGTTAGAGAGACGCCTGGGCCGCTAATCTAAGCCATGCATCATTCATGGTGGAAATTTACTTACATGCTATGGTGAACCGTCTGTGATGCACCTTATAATAAAAAGCTATTCCAATGGTAAATAAAAAGGGTGTTGAGGTTGTTCATCTTGTTTGTTTGTCTTGTCATTTTGATATGGGCTTGTTCCATATCCTGGGACAAGAGGTACCCCAGTTGACGCTCTTGATGATACTATTATTACTTACAATGATATATAACTTGAACTTGCTTTGTTTCCTAAGTTGAGTAATCATGGTGTAGGTACTTGTATTCAAGGGGCATGAGACACCTAACCTTTACTTTATCAAGCACACTACTCATATTTGCTTTCACATTAAACTTTAATCATTCAAGATGCTATGATAGGGGTAATGAGAGCTTGACACCAAGAATTCCACATTGCAATCATTAACTTAAGTAGAAGAGTTTGGAAGTTAGATGAAACTTATGCATGCTTTACCTCTACTCACATATACATCTTTCCAAAGTGTCCACCTTTTATATTCAGATTTTCATCTACACTCTATGACCAATGTAGGATGTTCTTACTTATCATTATGCATACATGTGGTCCATATTACTATCTTCTATGTTACACTTTGTGAACTATCATTGAACATCCTTGCTTGAATACTTGATATCACTTCATAAACTATTTGCATATTGCTACTCCTTTGAAGAATGAATCATTTGACTCTATGTAGCAGTAGCAATCATCTTTGATATTCATTGTTAGTGCTATATTGCAAAGCCCATGTTAGTTTTATCACCTTCATACTCGAGGACGAGTATTGGTTAAGCTTGGGGATGTTGATGCATGTAAAATGCATACATGAACTTTGCACTATATCACTCATATTCCAATCATATTTGCATCATATAAGGGTTATACCACTGTTATTTAATGATTTTAGGAAATAAAATAATTGTTTCCTATTTTTATGGAATTAACCCTGCGCAGGCAGAAAACCCTATTTCTTTCCTTTTATGTTTCAGGGACCTAAACGACGTCATAAAAATCTGGAAAAATACATGCGTCATTATTTTGGAAGGAGGAAGACGTAGGAGCGAAGGAATCAAGCAAACGGAGGCCGGAGGGCCAAAAGGGGGTGGCGTGGGGCCCACCAACTTGGGCCTCGGGCTCCGCACCGTCGATCTTTTCTCCACCGCCTTCGTCTTGACCTAAAAACGCCTATAAAAGAAGTCCCACGGCGTTCTTGAAAAGAAGCGCCGCCACAAGACAGAAACACGAAAACGGAGATCTGGAGCTGCAGATTGGAGGGGGAAAACTCCGGCGGGGCGCTGCCGGGGTGGTCTCCACCTTCTCCAATGACTTCTCACCGTCTCCATGATGAAGGGGGAGTAGTCCACCCTCTGGACTATGGGTTTGTGGTGGTAACTTATGTATCTCTCTCTCTTTGAGCTTCACTAATTAGTATCGTATGGCTGCTGAACATGATTACGGTCATCTATGTAATTCTTATGGTGAATATTGTGGTATGGGATGATTTGTTATGCATTTACTGTTGTGTTGGAACTTTTATGACTTGTCATACTTTGATAGAATATTGTTCTTTAGAAGTATGATGTATGTGGGTACGGGATGGCCGATGTGACACGGCATAGGTATTGAGTGACACAGTACCGCCCAACATCCTTTATCTGGGGGTAAAAAGAATAGTATGATGTGGGAGTGACAGCAACCACGCTAGCCTTACGAGGGTGACCTAGCAACACAAATGAGTACTTCTTTCAACTATGTGTTTTAGGACATATAGCCGTTATAAAAGCCACCATTAAAACATGACAATTGTGTGTACTTTATCTATAACATGATAATCACCGTAGATGAGAGAGAGAGGATTAAGTGAACCCATGAAACCATGTCCATTGTTCCTATAAGAGAAAACCTTTGTCTTGTCCTCTTGCATTGAAGAGGATTGGGACACTTTTACATCCTTGTTTTGATACATTAAACTTCCATCCATTAAATCAACCACCTTGTTCTTTAAACTTGTTTAGTGCATAATCAACTAAAACTTGCGACACTTTAGTTGTAGGGAATAGATAATTTTTTTCTTGCTCCTGCGGATCGATACCTTACTTCCACATTGAGAGGTGCTATAGCGATCCCCTGCTCTTGGGGGTAATCACCACCTTCTGTTCAGTCCTCTCTACCTTGGTTATTGCACCGCCCTTCATCCCTGCCATTGACGACCGATCGAGGTAGCGTCAAGGGGCAGCCAAGCCGCGCACTAGTCGATTTGCTGCCTTCGCTCCCGCACGACCCCACAACCCCTCCACCATCCTCTCCCACACCGCCGCCGCCATTGCTTCCCAACAGCCCGCGTGTCACCCTCCGCCGGCGGGAATCCCAATGAGAGCCCGGGAAGGGCCAGCTCCATGACGATCCCGCCCCGCTGCTGCGAATGTCAGATCCCGGCCTCAACATCAACAAGGTGAGATGACCTTACTGTCCCTTCCCCTGCTCGTTCTCTCTCTCCTCCCCTTCGCCATATCACCACTACCTGCTTTCCCATTGTAGCTCCAACATGCCAATGCCCATCAACTCCAAGATTAGTGAGGAAACAAAATTTTATGTGAGCATTCCTTCTGGAAGTGTAGGTGTATGTGTTACATTTTGACTTGCTAGACTATTTTGACCACACGTAAATAGTGTTATTGGTTCTCTTTTGTACTCTACAAGTTTCTATAAATATTTTTACTTAATCATACGCCAGAAACTGTTATAGAAATATCATCTTGATAGATTATTCTATTTACATATGTTATCTATAAACATATGTGCTATATCCATTATGCATTATAGACAATATTTTCAAAACAAACTTTTATCACAAAATACAATTTAAGATTTTTCAATAATATTAAAAATATATCAATTAATATTTAATAAAATTACAATTACGTTTTTAAAATATGCGAACAAATATTTGCAACACTATAACATCCTAACAATAAGATGTAGATAAGTACAAAAGTTAAGTATAAATTGTATGGATTTTGACCACACAAAAGTAGTGTCATTGGTTCTCTTTGTACTCTAGAAGTTTCTATAAATATTCTTACTTGATCATACACTAGGAACTAATATAGAAATATCATCTTATATATTGTACTCATTACGTACTTTATCGTAAAACATGTAGACTATATAAATTATGCATTATAGACAATATTTTTCAAACATACCTTTTTCAATGTAAGATTTTTCAATGATATTAAAAAACACACCAGCACAATTAGGTGTTAAAATATGTGAACCGATATATAGTTATACTTGTAATACTGTAAAAGATTAAATAATCGTAATCATTTTGTCAGAAATACATCATTCGTGACGTTGTATAAGAGATACTTCGTTGGGTCAGTGATTTCAATAAATATGTTATTAAACCATGTGAATGGAACATTTATTTTTTAATAATAGCTATATGGTCTTTTTTTTTTGTATATACGCGAGAAAAACTTAAAAATTGCAGCAATGTCGTGACATAGTAAAGAAATGTAAAATGGAGACATAATGAAATGCACGCATGACTAGGTATTCAGTCACCCCCTCTTTCCAAAGTTTTGCCCTGTCCTCTAGGCTCGATTTTTACCTTTTTCCCTTGAATAATTGCCCTTTGAAAAAGTCCCAAACCAAATCGTCTATCCCTCCCGGGACCAAAGTTACCTCTTTTCCGTTCACTCCCCTCCGCCCGGTAACTGCACCGCCTTGCTGCCATTGACGAGCGAGCTCGCGAGGTGGCGTCAAAGGGCAGCGAGGCCGCGCGCGCAGTCCATTTGTTTAAGCCCTCCACCTTCGCTCCCCGCACGACCCCCCACCACTCCTCCACCACCCCGTTGCCGCCATTGTCTCCCCTCCCAACACCAACTGCGCGCGCGCCGCCCTCCGCCGGCGGGAATCCCCATGAGAGCACCAGCTCCATGACGACCCCGCCCTGCTGCTGCGAATGGCAGATCCCGGACTCGACATCGACAAGGTTCGTTACCCCTCCCACTGCTTCCCCCCTCTCCCTCCCCTCCTCCCGCTCTCTGACTCTCTGTAGTTTGTACCTCCTCCCCGCCGCCATCTCCCCACTGCCTTCTTCCGTCGTAGCTCCTAGTACATGCCTGCAAAACGCCAATGCGGGAGGGGTGGGGATAAGAGCCGCGTGATTACCGCCAAGAATAGGGACTAGAGGTTTCGGTGAAGCTGTTGCTTAATTGCTCGGATTCTGTGGTGGTGGAATGCCAGCCACAGAGGACAACAATGGCGATTGTGGGGGCAGTGCACTGCCGGAGTATTGGGCCATTGTTGCCCCTGCTTCCTGTGATTCCCACGCTTTTGGTGCATCTGAACTTGCAGATCCCCGAGAGCTAGCTATAGCTCCTGCAATCTCTCGGGAGTTAGAGCAGGAACCCGTGATTTAAGTCTAGGATCTTGTTCTGGCCTGCCGCCCGTTGAATTTCAGACCCTCTTCTGTCAATACATTTTTAGAAAATATATGTGCGCTGTTCAGTCCGGGTACCTGAAAACTGACGGAGTTGAATATCAAGGTTTTGTTTGTGTACCTACTTTTACTTGGTTCAGGGATTATTGGATTAACATGTATTGCATTGCATCACCTGTGTGATACACTCTGCCGGCATTACTTAGAATTTAGAACAAGTAGTATGTCAGTGTTGCTGTATTTCTGTTACTAGTTAGGAGCAGGACTACCTCCAGTTCCCCACACTGTACCCTGCTTAATTGCGGCGTTCTACACCTCTGCTTGTCACGAAAAGATTCTTGCTATCTATCCATTTTTCTTCTTACATATTCTCAGTAAATGGGAGGGTTCATTGAGGTGTCAAAGCACGCTATACACTCTAGCAACGCAGCTTTCCCATGTGACCTTAGAGACATTAAAATACAGTGAAAAGAACAAAGCTACAGACAAGTGTTTCCATTAGTTCGTTTTGTTCCCAGGGAAATGGACAAAAACACACACATGGAACTTTCCCATTAGCATTGGTCCTGTCAAACTTTGGATTGCCAAGTGTGCATCTGTAGGAGGTATTATATATTCTGATGGAAGAGGGTTTGTTAATGTTTTTACCTATGCTCTGCACAGTCTGTTGTAATTTAGTGTTATGTTCATCCTCGTGAATTTTGCAGGCGCTCATTGCTTTGAAGAAAGGCACCCAGCTGCTTAAGTATGGTCGCAAGGGGAAGCCCAAGTTTACTCCCTTCAGACTATCAAATGTAAGTTCATTTCTGCACATGTTGCAGCAAAATCTCGCTCACTATCTCCTCTAAATTTATCTATGCGTGCGGGTGTCATGTTGGTCTTCAAGAATGATTTTTGAAATTTATGGCCTAAACTAGATTTGTCGTGTTTTTGTATGGTTCATGGAACTGGAGCAGGAATACCTTTAAAAAGCTTGCTTAATTTTTTTTTTTACTTTTGCTTCCTATATAAAAGAGAAGTGTCTTAAAAACTGCAACCATTTGTTAATCTGCAGCATGGGGACCAAGAGCAATGTAAACTTGTTTTGCGATTGTTATATGTAGTCAAATCATTTGTTTCGTATGCTCTGCAGGATGAATCAACTCTTGTTTGGATCTCCAGCAACCAAGAAAAAGTTTAAAACTAGCTTCTGTGTCCAGAATCCTCTCAGGACAAAGAACGGTAAGGACATTCTAGAGAGTATGGCCATTTTATGTCTGAACAATTGTTCTTATTTCTGAAGTATTTGATGTCTCAACATTTGTTCCCTTCTCAGCTGGTTTTCCAACGTTTTCTGCTCCCTGAGAAGGACCATTTATCCTTCTCACTCATATATAAAGATGGCAAGCGATCCCTTGATCTGGTACTATAACAAGAGAAAATTTGATACTTTTCCTTCTCTACTGTTTCAAAATAAACTCCATCTAATTAATTCTGATCTTGTTTCAAAGATCTGCAAGGATAAGGTCGAAACACAGGTGTGGTTTACATGCCTTAACGCATTAATATCTCCAGGACAGCACGGATTCCAACCCCAACATACTGATGAAATGCGCAGTGCTGCCCTTTCTTTTGACGTAAATCTCTGGTTCAACATAGCTTACTTGTATGCAAGTTTTTTTTCTTTAATAATACAATCTTGACCGCCTATCATTGCTTGAGTAAATGATTTCATATCATCAAAGCTATCAGTATCTTTCCATCAGTCTCGGTTCTACCTTAACTAGATTTTTTCAGCCCAGTATCATCAACCTTTTATGCTGTAGTATATTTGTCTTGACTGTTGTTGCACAGATCCCCACGTGCATTTCTGATGCTAATAGCATGATGTCAGAGAGTATCTCATAATAGAAAATTCACTATTCTGGGGATTCTGCCCAGTGGAGAATTGCCACTTCCCATTTAATGTTCTTTTCAGAGTTTTAACTGCCACTAACCTAATTGTGCTTATGGTAGTCCATTACGTAAAATGCACTCATCTAGTTTACAAAACTATGATCTCGTTCGTTTATCTGCTTTCAAGTACATCGTTCAGTTTCTAGTTGTGTAGAAAATAGATGAACCATACCTTTAAAAGATGATATTCTAGGCTTCTGAACCTTTTGCTATGATTTGTTTCAGTGTGGCAGAGAAAGTAGCCTAAGCAGTAGCTCGACATTTACAACGGATTCCCTTGAGAACAAGTTGAGCTCCGCAAATTCTAAGGACCGTTCTTCTGGAGAATATACATATTCAGAAAGGACTGATGTGTCAGATATGCAAGTGAAAGGTGCTTCTTCATTAGATATTCGAGTCAGTGTTTCCAGTGCTCTCAGCACATCCAGCCATGGTTCTGGTGGAGAAGATTCTGAATCGTTTGGGGATGTTTATATCTGGGGTGAAGTCATGTGTGATACCGGGTCTGATGGAAACACACACTTCCCTGGTGCAACTACTGATATTCTTGTGCCAAAGCCCTTAGAGTCAAATGTAATGCTTGATGTCAGTTCTGTAGCTTGTGGTGTGAAGCATGCTGCACTTGTTACAAGACAGACCGAGGTATTTTCGTGGGGCGTAGAGTGCAGCGGGCGGCTTGGTCACGGGGCTAGCACAAGCATTTTTCAGCCATGTCTACTTGAGTCATTGTCAACCTGCAATGTTGAAATAATTGCTTGTGGCGAATTCCACACTTGTGCTGTTACTGCAACAGGCGATCTTTACACCTGGGGAGATGGTACCCACAATGCCGGACTTCTTGGTCATGGCAGTACCGTGAGTCACTGGATCCCCAAAAGAGTTTCAGGTCCTCTGGAAGGCCTTCATGTGTCAGCTGTCTCTTGTGGTACTTGGCATACAGCTTTGATAACTAGTTCCGGGCAGCTATACACATTTGGTGACGGCACATTCGGCGCCTTAGGTCATGGCAATCGAGAGGCTATCTCGTATCCAAAGGAAGTGGAGTCGTTGAAGGGTTTGAGGACGATTTCTGTTTCATGTGGGGTGTGGCATAGTGCTGCCGTGGTTGAAGTTATCATGACGCAGTCAAATGCTTCATCTGGAAAGTTATTTACCTGGGGAGACGGAGACAAGTATCGCCTTGGGCATGGTGACAGGTCTTCGAAACTCAAACCAACCTGTGTGCCTTCGCTGATAGATTACAACTTCCATAAGTCTGCATGTGGCCATACTCTCACGGTTGGGTTGACTACTTCAGGGCACATGTTCACCGTAGGGAGCTCGGTGTACGGACAGCTTGGCAATCCCAATAATGATGGAAGGTTTCCACGTCTAGTCGAAGAGAAGGTCGGCGGCGGTGGTGTTGTGGAGGTTGCCTGTGGATCTTATCATGTTGCAGTACTGACAAATACCGGTGAAGTTTACACTTGGGGTAAGGGTGCAAATGGGAGATTGGGTCACGGTGATATCGCCGACCGTAAGGTACCTACACTTGTTGAGGCTTTCAGGGATAGGTCCGTAAAGCGCATTGCTTGTGGATCGGGCTTTACAGCTACAATTTGTCAACATAAATGGGTGTCCGGGATGGAGCAGTCTCAGTGTTCAGCATGTAGACAGCCATTTGGGTTCACTCGAAAGCGGCACAACTGTTACAACTGTGGTTTAGTACACTGTCATGCATGCAGCTCAAAAAAGGCCCCAAGAGCAGCATTGTCTCCTAATCCTGGAAAGCCATACCGTGTATGTGATCCATGCCACACGAAGTTAAGCAAAGTTATGGATTCTAGTGTCAGTTATAGCAGGAACACTATACCTCGCGTACCAGGTGATACCAAGACTGATAGAATGGACACAAAAGCAAACCGAGTTGCACCAGTTACTAGTTCAGATATGATCAAGAATTTAGATGCGAAGGCAGCAAAGCAGACAAGAAAGTATGACTACGCGCCTCAGTTCCCTGCAATTTGGCAGCTAAACGACATCCCTTTCATCGGTTCTGGTGACCTGCACAATACAGGTTCGGCAGTAACAAATGCATGCTCCAACGACGCCACATATACTTTCACAGTTTTTAAGAATGCCGTACCTAAATTCTTTTAGCCTTTTGTCTTCAGGAAGCTTTGAAAATCTCAGGGATGCAAATGAACTTTTGAAGCAGGAGGTTCAAAAACTAAAAGAAGAGGTATGTTTTTTTTTTGAAACAACCGAAAAGAACTGGCAGACCGAGTTCTTATGCTTGTCTATGGATCAGGTTAATAGCTTGAAACAGCAACGTGAACAGCAAGACGCTGAGTTGCGAATGTCAGAGGCAAAAGCCAGTGAGGCCGTAACGCTTGCTGCTGAAGAGGTATCCAAATCGAAGGCTGCAAAAGAGGTTATAAAGTCACTAACGGCACAGGTGATTTTTCGAATTGAATTTCGCACTATCTTATTGATGTTGAAATTAGTACTAGATGGATGTTTTTTGTTTTGTCTCTTTTGTTCTTCACGCCTCGCACATATACGATTGTCAACCATACAAGGAAATAACCTTATTCAGTAACACCAACAGGTAAAAGAAATGGCTGAGAGGCTTCCTCCAGCGGACTCTGACGTGAGGCCACCGCGGCTTGTGTATCTACCTGGTGGTGTAGCTCCTCCTGAAACTGGGAGAGAAAGCCAGAAGAGATACGACCCAGGAAGCATTACTTATCCCCAAACGCTGACCTCTGTTGCGTCTGCTCGGTTTAATGGGCTTCCTCCACAAGCCTATCAAGTAAGTAACCCCGGTGACAACACCATGGCTCCACACGAGAGCACGTTTGAGAATTTCAGCAAGATCAAAGAGTTTCCAGCCGCGCAGCATAGGGCGAACGGTGGGATGGCGGCGCATCGTCCCAGATCAGAGGATTTTGACCGTCGGGAAACGGAAAGGTTCCAGATAAACCTACAAGGCTGGAACAAAAGAGGCTCCAGTTCACCCGGTAGCCAAGTTGAGGCAGAGTGGATAGAGCAGTTTGAACCCGGGGTGTACCTGACGCTGGTTTCGTTTCATGATGGAACCAAAGAGCTAAAAAGAGTACGGTTCAGGTAAGGCACCTGCATAGTCAGAACCCGTTACGTTACATACTTGCATGCATGAATGTATAACCACATCAAGGTTTTTCTTGCTTAATGTTGTCATGATATTCTGACATGATATTTAAACACTTTTTTGGCAGCCGGAGAAGATTCGGAGAACATCAAGCGGAGTCATGGTGGAGTGAAAACCACGAAAGGGTGTACGATAAGTACAACGTGCGGAAAACTGACCGGATATCTTCAGTGATGACGTCTTAGTGTCGGCGCCGCCCACATTTCGCTAGATGTTCAAATCAGCAGAACCAGGAGCAACTGCAGCATGCCCACATTATCTCCATCGTTTAAGAAAAGCATAACTGGATTTCAAGCAACCAAAGATGCACATGGCCAAGCTTATTCATAACCGTGGGGCATGCCTTATAATTTTTTTCTGGTGTTGTCTCCTGGACTATGTATGTGAGTATGTCCACGTCTTTACTGCTGTATAGAAGTAGCATGATTCATGCGGTCGGCGCTCCATGAGCAATGATGTGGTGGTGCGATTGCTAAGTCTGACTGACCATGGTACTACAGTCTAGCCTGTATGTATGTGTATTCCTGGGATTAAGAGGATGAGCTAAAGCTCTTCAACTTGGTGCTGTCAACTGAATGGAAAGCTCGTGTTTGTGCCGGCCTCGCTGATTTGTCGCAGACAGCGGATCACCTGACGATAATGTCGCGAATAGTTAAGCATATATACATATGCAGTAGTTCAGTTTTGTTTTTCAAATTGATATGCAGTAGTGAGTCTAGTGATAAGGTAGATCATACGTGTGCTGCAAAAGGTAAGGATATGTGCAGCCGATGCAATAGTGAGCCGGTGATAAGGTGGATATATGTGTCCACTGCATCTGTGCGTAGGCCTCTTTTTTTTTGAAACGAGGCAAAAGGTTTGCCTTTATATTGATATAGGAGAAGCAAACAACACAAGAGGCCGAAGCCCAAGTAAAGATTACAAAGTCTCCCTCGTTTCAAAAAAATAGAAGCTTCACATCATCCGATGATTTCTGCCAGCTTCTTTGCTCCAGCAAGGATCCAGTTTCTGCTCTCGCTCTTTATGTGCTGGAAGAGGACGGACGGCATCGTGCATTTGTTGTTGAAGACCCTCGCGTTCCGCTCCTTCCAAATCTCCCAGGTGATCAGAATGATAGCCGTCTGCATGCCCTGGCGAGATGGGGAAGGAGTCGTGGCTAGCTCCTTCCAATAGTCGAAGACGGTGAGCTCCTTCCAATAGTCGAAGTCGTAGGCCTGTTGAAGGTAAAGTTTTTTTAGTAAGTGGATACATGGATGACGATTCCTTGCCTGGATCATGTTTTATTCTCGTTAGTTCCACTTATCTGCATCGTTGGACGATTTTGTTCACGTGGAAAACAAACAGGAAAAAGTTTGAGGACTGGGTATACTACTTCTGTACCTGAATGTTCTGTGGCTCCAGCGTACATTTCTACATATGTGCTCTTGCATCCATGGTCCATGCATTCAGTTGGCGTATAACATAATGAATGAATTTGATGCCCTTTGCTGTCCTAACTGGCAATGTAAACCTTGTGTGTTGTGCTGAACTGCAGAGGAAGAATCTGTAACGGACCTTGATCACAGGATGCCCACAGCATAGAGACTGGAGTCTGGAGAGGGAATTGGGGTTCAGGTGCAGATTGATTAACTGGAGACGGAAGATACAGAGTCTAGTTCATAGTTTCAGTCTGAATCTCGCCTGCTTTCTAGCTCTGGCAACGCAACGGCTCTTTGGCAGCTACACATATTGCAGCCTAGTGGGCCATTGCTTTGGGTCGCAGGCTCGCAGACCGGTTGGCCTGTGGGTTTTGCAGCCCAGTGACAACGTGGTCGTGATAGAATTTTTCATAAATTAAGAAGTACTCACCTAATTAAAATATGAAAAAAATATAAGAAAATGAAAACATGAAAAAGAATCAGAGAAAGAGAAAGAAAACATAAAAGGGGAAAAGGAAACATGAATAAACAAAAGACAAACAAATGAATCATCGATTTGAAGAAGTTGGGCCATTCCATCCGTGAGATCCCTGGGAGCCCATCGGTGTACCGACTCACCAAGAGCAATAAATAGTGATGGCGGTGCTCACTGGGGCACCAACAACTTGCGTCACGTACTACAGTTCACACTTGGGCCTTGCCCCTTACAGCACTCTTTAAGTGGCGAATGTGTTTCTTTTTACGATTTTATTTGCGATTTGGCCGGTTTTCGGTTTCTACTCCGGTTTTGTGGCCTTTCCTTCTTTTCTTTGGTTTTCTCTCTCTCTTTTTCTACTTACATTTGTTTTAGTCATAGGGTATAACGGCGGCGTAGATATGTTCTTGTGTGCCACAAGTAAGCTTTCACCTATAAGCTATTTCGTACTCATTGATATAATAATTTTTAAACGAGGGCATACACATGGTCAAGTTTTCAGAAGTGAATTTGAACCTATTCCACGCGGGCTTGGGCAAGCGGGGAATCGATTCATCCTCATGACGTGTGCAAATTATGTTTCTTTGATCATCTTGACCTAGTAGATGGGTGTGTTATGTTCTTATTCTCTCGGATGTTTCTTCGTGGTGACTATTCGTTCAGTTTCGGGGCTCGTGTTTCGGTCGGTTGTATGTTTTTTCTGGTACTCCAGCCTAACTGGGCTCTTTTCCCTTTCGTTTGTATGGTTCAAAAAAGGGATGGCTTACACCCCAATTTCCTCGTTTGAGTAGGCTAAAGATCGAACTAACAAAGTAGGATCGACGGGACTAGGCGTCCCCCGGGGGATCTTTTCTTCCGATCCCCCGGGTGGACAGGCCGACACGTGTCCATTTTACTAGTCAACGCGGAATAGTCGCGTAAACCTCCCGGCACCTCACATGAAAAGGCAAAACAAAACGTCTCTCTCGCCCATGGCGCCACGACGCGATGCAGAACCTTTCCCGTCCTCTGCGCTCCGTCCGCCATCACGGAGAAATCCGTCCCCGTCGCTCCGCCCGCCTTCGCCGGAGAAGACGTCGTCGCTCCGCCCGCCGCCGCCGGAGAACGCGCCATCGTAACTTAGCGACCTCGCAGGGCTCCCGCTAGCAGCACCGCTGGAATCCATGGAGCATCCCCGGTCTCCCGGTGGTAGCACCTCCGCTGACCAACGGTAGCATCGGCGGCCAACGCCTGTAGCACCGGCGGCCGCCCCTTGTAGCACCTTGGCTGACCTACGGTAGCACCGGCGGCGCCGCTTGTAGCACCACCGCTGCCAACCGCCTGTAGCACCGGCGGCCGACAATTGTAGTACCGACGGCCGCCGATTGTAGCACCGCTGCCCACCGCCTCTAGGACTGGCGGCCGCCGCTGTAGCACCTCCGCTGACCTACGGTAGCACCGGCGGCCACCGTTTGTAGCACCGCCGTCCGCCGCCTGTAGCACCGGCGGCCGCCGCTTGTAGCACCGGCGGGCGGCGGCCGCCACTGGTAGCACTTCCACTGACCTACGGTAGCACCGGCGGCCGCCGCTGGTAGCACCTCCGTTGATCTACGGTAGCACCAGCGGCCAACACTTTTAGCACCGTCATCCGCCGCCTGTAGCACCAGCGGCAACACCTTGTCTCGGACTGGCCATCTCTTCCCCCATCCAAGCCCGAGCCTGAGCTCGTCGAGGAGGCGCCGGAGTTGACGGCGCTTGCCGGTCAGGGGAGGCTCGGAGATCAGGGGCACCGCTTCCGGATCAGGTGCCGAAGTTGGTGGTGCTACCTCGCGGGGCCATGGCCATGGTCGTATTTGTGATTTTTTGGGAGAGCCTAGCGAGAGGAAGAAGAACAGCAGCAAGGGAAAGAGAAAAGGAACGGGTGGAGGAGGATTCTTCGCTTCGGAGACAACGCATCGTTGGTGGGCCCCCACGCGGTCGCTGTCTCCACCCGTAGGGACGCGTGTCGCCAGCGGAAGGCGGGGGACACGAGTCGCGCGATCCCTCGGGTGATTACAAGACTTTTCCATCAAAATTACAGACTTAGCTTCAGTTATGTTGATTTGAGAAAGCCACTAGAGCCAGCATCTACTATTTTTTTCTATAAATACAAAACTTGACGAAAACTTAAAAAAGTTTAAACTGCCCTATTATCAACTTAATTAAATGGTTGGAGTAGTCATACCTGCACGTGTAGATAAAAAGAAAATACAATATGTATACACTCACGTCACCTTCACCAAAAGGAATCTCAAACGATTTCAATTCAAAATTTAAACTAGTGTTGATTTTTTTTGTAGATGTTGTCAAGTGTAAGGATATGAGTTCTTTCTAGATGTGAACAATGCTCAAATTCAGTTCAAACACGTAGCTCGGAGGCCCATGGGTTGACGACTTTCATTCTAGTACGTAAAATATAGTTCTACTTAATGAAACGTCAAATTAGGAAGATGAAATTGTAATATATCATATATTGTAGGGAGAATAGATGTATAGCCATCTAAGAAATTGCTCGTCACGGCGCTGTTTCGCTCGTGAGCGCTCCAGGCGACTCGCGAGGCGATTGCTTTTCCTGCCCTAGCCGCCGCGCGCCGCCGCCGCCGCAGGTCAACGGCGGAAGAGCTCGGCCCCTCTCCTTCCGCTTGCCGCTCTGGCGGCAGGAGGGAGGGGGACCCCGTTTTTTGCATGGTAATTAGGGTTAGAAGTTTTCTGGCATGGTGCGCCGTTGGGGTGGTGGGAGCGGCGCCCGGGCAAATAAATCTGCCTCAACTCTACTCCCACGCCGGCGTTGTCCTTCATGGCGGCGTCTCGGAGTTGGTGGCACTGTATGCTTGCCGATCTTTCAGATCGGTGGCTGTAAGGGTCATGGATGGTGTCGGCGAGGCGGCGGCGGCGACTCCATCAAATGAGTTTTTCCTCCTGCCCTGTCCCCGTTGCTGCGGCGTTGTCTCCGGCGCCATGGTAGAGCAGAGAGGATTCGTCCAGGAGTACGTGCATACGATGGTCTGCACTGGTGACAGCTGGAAGATGGTGCACCTTGTGGGTTCGTGGTTGGAGGCTGACGGTTCTGGTTCCCTACTCCGACGTCGTCGTGCAGGGGGGCCAGTGCTAAAGTTCGATGGCGTGTCCGGGGTCGTGCTGCCCCGGTCTGATTTTTTCAACGGCAATGGTTTGTCTTATGGCAAACTACTTTGGAGGTCCGAAAAGCTGATGATCAGCGATGGAGCCGCGTCGAGCTCGGGTGAAGAGGTGATCTGTCTATTTTTTTCTTTGGTGGCTGCTACGGTGGTGCCGAAGAAGATGGATAGGCGTTGGTTTGTCACATAGGTTTATCCTATCTTTTCAGATCTGTAAGATCGGTGTATACGTACTTTGTATCTCGTCTTTTATTTATCAATGAGAATCGTATTACCATGCAAAAAAAAAAAATTTGCTCGTCCCAACATACATGGAAGGTTATAGGGATAGAAGGATACCAAGAATGAGTATGAGAACAAAGTCGCACATGACAGTCCTAGGTTTTGTTTTAGGACAATTTGTGATACTGTTTATATGAAAGCAATTTACCGCATTAAATAGTATTCCATAACACCTTAATTACAAACAGCAACAGCAACAACAACAAGCCAATATATAGAAGATGGTCACGCCTATGATAATTCGATACGGCAGGAGGCACCCGTCGCCCCTTCCACCTTTGCACCAATCTCACCTCGAGGGTGCTTCCGTTAAAAACCTGCATGCACATGGAGAAAAATATATTCTTCAGTCCTTACAATTTTTGGAAATTAACTGAACACATGTGATGGATTAATCATCTATTTATTTAAGCAGCCACATATATGCATGCACTGACCAGTCCATTAAGGGCAGCAAGAGCATCTGCCAGTTCCTCCACCATCGCAATCGTTACGAGCCCACCTTTCTTTGTCTTCCTCTTACACATCACCTTAGCGTTGGACACATTTCCATGCTTGCTGAAGAATTGTTGTAGCTGGAAGTTGTCCACATTGCGTGGTAGGTTGCGCACAAACACTTTGAAATACGGATTGAAACATTTGGGTTGAGGTCTCTCGATGTAAATTTTACTCCAAGGAGTGGGAGCCGTATGCAGGTTCTTCTTCTTCCACCACTTTCGAGCCTCGATTCTCTCAGTGATCTCCTGGTTCAAGAAAAACAAGCTTATATTCAGAGAGAGGATTTGTGCACTGCATAGATGGGCAATATAAAACTTTGTGGATATAGGCTTGTAGTTTGGAATTAAAATACTGTCGTTGCTAGGTGTGCAATAATATCGGAGTATATATATACCTGGATTGGAGAAATAGAGGGCTGCGGGAAGAGCCACGTGGACAGATCGTCTTCCCGTCCTTGAGGCATCTGTTCCATAAACTTGGCCTTGTCGTGGACGAGGTCGTACCTGAAGACGTAGCACGGCTGATTTTTCTGGCTGGGCGCCTCATAATCGTCGTAGACGAAATAGGCACATCCGCCTCTCACAGCATCACCGCTTAGCCTCGAAGCGTCCACGGCGAAGCTGTTTGGCGACCCAAGGAATAAGACACGGTCGGCCAGGCTCTTGCCATCTTTCTTCACCCACCGGATCTTTCCCGGCGCTGCCGCCTCCTCCTCTAGCGCGTGCACGGACACTGAGAGCGCGCGAACCAGGCCGGCAACATTGGCCTTCCCGCCGAACTTATCCGGGTAATCTGGGTTGGCGTGAACGGACACACACATAAGCTCGCCGCGGGACTCCAGCAAGAAGTAGCACACGTAGAATTCTTGGTCCACTTCGCCGGGCATCGATGGCCTCGACACTGTCACCACGTCGTTGACGCCAACCTCGGCACTCAGTGTCACGACTGGACGGTCAAAAGTGATGTGGATCTTTCCCTGGTGATACGCGACGCAGAATTCTTCCGCATCGGCGGACCCGAACGTCCTGTCGAAGACCGTCCAGGCGGCATCGCCGGGACGCAGGAGCGCCGCCCTGAACCTGGCGTTGTCGCCACAGTCGGAGATAGTGTAAAGAAGGACGGTGCCATCGCGGTACACAATGCCGCAGGGGGAGCTCTTCCACCACCATCGGCCGTTGTCGTGCGGGAAGGGAGGTAGGAGGAGGGCGACGGCTCCGGTGAGAGGGTCCCGGAGGCTAGGGCTAGGGCGTGCTGCGAAATACCACACGGCCGTGCCGTCAGCGCTGGCCACCCACTCCCTAGGGCGGACGGAGAACGGCGGCAGCGCGCGGAAGCTCGTCCTGGAGAAGACGCTTCTCAGCTTGAGGAAGATCGAGTACATCTTGTCCGGCGCGAGGAGCCACGGCAGGAACGACGTGGTCGCTGTTTCGTGTGAGCTGCGCCATGGCTTGCAGACCGCGTGGAAGTTGACGTAGTCGGCGGCGTCGTGCAGCCCGCCGGAGATCTCGCGGAGGACGTCCGGCGGGAGGTCCGGCCACTGGGATCTAGACGACGGCGCGTTCATGCTGATTGATTTTCTTCGGAGCTGCTTGTTGTCCCCTCGGTACACAAGTAGAGATATACACGTGCGTAGAACCGGTTCGATTACGGTCTCGGTCTGGTACACATATTCGAATCGGTGAGCACCTATTGTCACATGTGAGCCTGTTTTTTCTTGCTCGAATTCTCCAGTCCAAGTCGATTCTAGCCCGAGTGCACTCACACGATCGATCGATTGCAATCCATTATTTGAAAATCAAACCGCACTCTCGCCGTCTCCTCGTGCTAGCTCCTGTATATTGCGGCATAAGGATGTAAAGCCATCTACACATCATTTAGAGATGGTAAAATTATAAGTTATGGAATGTATTAGTATCTTTTATTGCTATCTCTAACAATTAATATGAATTAATTATATTTTTATGGAAAATCGTATTTTTAAGTGAAATAAATAATATAATGGTGAAATTAGACTTCTCTTATTTCATAAGAGATCATCTCCTAGCTAGTACTGAACTCTGAACTCAGCTCGTATCTCGATCTCGCCCTCGCCCTGACCGGTATGGTTTGTCCTAAATGAACCTTTATCAAACGTTTCACTAAATCTGATCCTTAGAAAAACTTTCACACAAGTCTGTGGTATGACACTCGCATGAATACGCCAGTTAAACTGAAGTTTCTCCAAGTGATTGACGCCATTTATGTTGGCTGTTTTTTCGGACGAGGCGCCAATTACAAAGGTATTTTCAGTAGTTAAGAGATGATATACGCATTAGAAAATGCCACCTATAACATGTTTCCATTATTTTGGTTGCCTCTTTAGTTAAGTCAACAATCTTAATATGTTCCCTTACAATTTTCCTTGAATTTTTTCATTTGATAATTTATCTACAAAATTTCATTCTTGAATTTGAATAATTTCAAATTACACCCTGGCTAGCATGGGTTTTATATATTTTTTATGTATTTTTGGTATACCTCGATTTATATAGGTGGAGACGTGCGTGCGCATGCATGATTACAAGTCAATATAAAAGGAAAAATATTTTCCCTTGTTTAAAACCAACTTAATCATTGCGGTGCCCTAACAAACAATGCATAAGCAAAAAAATAGCACTTTCTGATCATTTAATTTTGGATTTAATTGCATAAACTACCATTTTGATGGGAAAATTTAGATATTTAATTTGTGAGGAAGGGCGTGGTATGCTGGCTGCGAGTCAGACGCCATTCTATGGAACTGAAGGTCGTTTGGATGGGCAGCAAGCCTGACTTCTTGATTCCCGTTACTCTAGAGAAGTAAAATGAGGCGAACAGAACTCGTCTTCTACCATCTTCTAACGATGTTACTAAGTGTAACTTTTGACGTCGCGAGTCCAATTAGCTTGCGACGGAAGGAAAATGCAGCCACCTGGACGCACTGCGGTTGTGACCCGGGACAGTAAGATGTTTATTACAAGACAAAATACAAGAATATATATTTTCCAAATTTATTATACTTTTTTGTAAAAACAAATTATATGTTTCTTACATTGTTAAAAGTGTTTTATTATTATTAGAAGTTTCATAGTACATTATCAATCATAGTATGTGAGTCAAAATCATCTACTACAAAATCATTTAGCTGCGTAAAATCCCATAATAAATTTGAGCTAAATGGCGAAACAAGCAAATAATTGCTGCACATTTTCAATAACGAGAGTATCTAAACAATTAACTATCATCGTTCCCAAATAAACCATTTTAGTAGTATTGTGTTGTGGCTCCATACCTACATGTGAAACTGAACAGAATATATATGTTTTGCCGGCTCAAGTTTAGCCTAAAGGTACCATCTAGCATCTAGAGACACAACGAGACATAACCGATGCTACGGGTACTTGTGTTGATCCAATTGCCGTCGACGCTTGGATTTGCTACATCCTTACCATTAGGCGCACCATGCATGTGAACAACTCAACACGAAGACAAAAGTATACCTTGGTATATACTAGGAGCATACATATTGATTCATTTTTCTCGTATAGCACGACTTTGGCCGCTCTTGTTAACCGACGGTAGACAGTATGTTCATGTAGACGGGTGATCGTTGTTCGCATGATTTGTAAGGAAAAAAACGCCAGATATAATATTATTGAGGGAGTAGGTGCACTATACAAATGGTCGCGTCAAGGGAGACATAGAAAATATTCCAAGACACCCTACGTTCCCGACCTAAAACCTCCTCCCGAATCGAGTGCATGGTGAAGCATCGGAAAATCTCCTAGAAATTATAATCGTACTCAACCGTTTAGAGTGTTCTTCTGGTCGTACAGAACTATATAATTTGAATCGAACACGTAACGATATACTCATGTGAATTTTGGCAGCATGTACTTCTGGACGTCAGGAGTGCATACACTGCATCTCGGTGATTTTCTTTTAGGGGGCTGGAAATCCCAGTCATTTCCTCTCTCACACTGACAGCAACGGTCTTGAGACTCAACGGGCGTGTTTGGCTTCCTGCATGAATCTCGGCCACACCCGCTGGATGCAAAAACGGTAGTTTAGTGAGCTGGGCTGAGTTCGCATTGTTGGCTCGTACGACTCAAAGCAGTGCTCAGGCAGGCAATGGAGGAACTGCTGATTCGGTCGTTTTTCAAGAGCCACCCTCCCGCAATGCAAAATGAGAACACCGTCTCCCTACTCGTGCGAGGGTTTTCACCCCAGCTCGTCCGCGAGCGCAAGCAAAAATGCGGCGGGAGAAATTTCGTCTCACCACCCTCATTTTCGACCCTCTATATCTTACCCTCCGCTCACCGCCTGGTTTCGCGCCACCATTTCCCCCACCTTCCCCACTTTCGAGCTCTCCGGTTTGGCACCCTACCAAAATCTACACGAGCAGGTAAGCGGCGGCTGCTACAGCTCCGGCCGACAGTGGCGACAAGATGTGCGTCGGCTTCCTCTTTGTCCTCTTCTACGAGCTCCTAGGAGATGGACTCTCACTTTTCTGAAATCCGTCCACCCTACAAATTACGGAGATTGTTAGTCTTACCCCGAAGACGACGTCAACCGGAAACCTCATCAAATACAAAGTTGTTGGAATTTCCATAGGCTTCTTTTAAGCCTAAGATCAGCACAATCGGAGTTCGGACGCGGTCTTCAGACCCAATATACTGAAGACCTAAAACTGGATGACGGGAATATGAGAATCTATATAAAGGGATGAAAGCTATATCAAGATCAAGAGGCAACACGAATTTTCCTCCTCCCAGGTAGCTGTCTTGGGGTGGAGAATCTCTTCCATACCAGCACCATCTCCAAGGAAGAAGGGGTCCAAGGGCCGCTGCCCCCAAGGGCCGCCGTCGCTGCCCATCACCGTCGCCTCCACAGGGCCGCTGCCGCTGCCGTAGATGCCGTCGGCCGCCGCCTCCTCTCCGTGCTGCACCTCTCCATCAACCTTCGATCAAGCTTGCTCACCATGACCATGTGTGAGTAGTCTCCCTCGGGGTTGAGCGCCCTTACCGGTAGCGATATGGTTTATCTCTCTCTCCCATGGTGTGATCTTTATGTGATCATGAACATTGTAATCCAGTTGAATTCATAGATGTTTCCTTATGTCATGGATATGCTACTCAATTGGTTTTATCACTATAATTTCCGGAGTCACCTTTGCCCATGGTGCGACTGGACAGTGTGCGTGCCGTGTGTGACTCTACTGGATAATAGATTAGAGGGATATTTACCATGAGATGTTCTTTGTGTTGGATGTCATTGTGAAATCATGGTGTTTGTTTACCCAATTTTGGAGTGTGCTTTTGTAGCCCTACGCAGTAGTAATGATATTTGTTATCCGGCAGAAGAATAGTTCCGAGTAGCACCTAAGTTTGCATATTGAAGAGGAAGTTTATTCTAGTGTTCAACTATGTTACAATTGTTGAGAGTGACCACTAGTGAAAGTATGATCCCTAGGAATTGTTTCCAAGAACTGAAATACCGTTTATCTCCAGTTTTACCGCATGTTTGCTCACTGACATTTTTACTACAGATTACAATTACCACTTGTAATGATCCATATCACTTGTATTTTACTATCTCTTCGCCGAACTAGTGCACCTATACATCTGACAAGTGTATTGGGTGTGTTGGGGACATAAGAGACTTCTTGTATCTTAATTGTAGGGTTGCTTGAGATGGATATGTTTGACCTCTACCTCCCTGAGTTCGATATACCTTGGGTTACTCACTTAAGAAATTTGCTGTTGTCCTACAAATATCTGTACTTGGAGGCACAACACTGTCTACAAGATTAGAAGTTATAGTAGACATCAATACGTATAAAATATGTGTATCTGTTGAATACAATTTTTCAAACTCAATTTTGATATTCAGGTGTTGTAAACTATAAAGTAACATGAGTGTGGTCCACCATAGGAAGGGTGTCATTATTTAATTGGAGGAAATCTATATAATTTTTTCAAACTCAATTTTAATATTCAGGTGTTGTAAACTATAAAGTAAACATGAGTGGGGTCCACTACAGGAGGTTTCATTGTTTAATAGGAGGAAACCTAGGAGCAAGAGCAAGGAGAGTGCAGGAAATCTATGGAGCTTAGTATTAGTAGAGATAGTCCTTGGCTCGCATTAGTCCAAACCAAAAACTAAGGGGCTTGGCATTACTAGTTTCTTGCAATTTTTTATTTCAACTATTTGTCTCGTACAAGTCGATGCCATATCTCATCTTCATTCCATATTGTAGAAAGCGACATGTTGAATGAGATTCAGTTCTTTTGTTCTTGGCTAGGAATGTCCATTCTACAATTTTGTATTTGCGCTTGTAGTTATTACCTTGTCAATAATCAAGAGACAGATAAAAATACAAATATTTGCGAACCCCAAGAAATATTCAAAGAGGAGAGTATAAACATGAGTGTCCTGAAGAGTATATTAATTTGCTACCACTGGGAAAGTTTTTCTCCGTTTAACCCCTTAATTTAGCCTTCAAGTTTTTTCGCTGGATTTACACTCCATGTTATTTAGTTTATTTTCAATGTATTGGCATTCAAGATATAGGATAACAAATGTAATAAGTTTGTGCCACAATTTAGTGTATTAATTGGTCTTCATAATCCTCTGATCCTTTAAGAAAGAAATTCCCTTTGTAGAATTTATCTCCAAGGTCCAAAATGTACTCAAATACACAAAATATGAGCTTAGGTTTTTGGTTTATTCTAGATCATGTAATTTAATAGTGTCGCAGATGTTGCACTAGTAGAACTATTACCCATGACACCATTTACATATTATCTTTGCACCTCGTAGGGATTTTGGTGTTTGTTTTGGATTTTTCCTGGGTCTTAACGAAACGGCGGGAATAATTCGCCTTCTTCGGGAAATTTTCTGTCAAATCTTGGAAGAAAGGCAACAACAAAATTCTTCGAGATCTGGATTGTTTATAGATTTTCTCGCATAATTCAGCCAAATATGTATTTCGTAAAACATTGTTAACAATCCCCACAGTTCAGTTTTTTGTAATAAAGTCCTCCAATCTGGTCAAGACGAATTATGCGAACCATAAATTTTAATATGGTTGTTATCGAAACAAACCTTGATGTGCATAATGCATGGCTATAAGATGTTTTTTCAAAACAAAATACAAGAGAAGTTTTTGAAAATTTGTTGGCTTTGTGTAAAAAGTTATTCATATATTCCTATTTTCATCATGTTGAATACAATACACTATTAACCTTGTTATAACATTATAGTGATTTAATCCATCTATTATTTAGGTTTTCGGCTATAAAATATCCCATTTTATACTAAACTTAATGTAAATACACAGTTGATGCCATTTTAAATATATTTAAGAAACACCATGCCAAAATGAAGTCCTAAGAGGTTCCAAAAACTATCTTTTAAGTATGCACATCATGTTGTGGCTCCAAGCTTAACCAACTAGCATATACGCACATATATATTTTTTCCATTCCTGAGGCGGTATTTACTTTTCAGCATGAAGGAACCATCTAGAAAAACAACGAGACATAATTCATGTGCACCACACGCGATCCAACAGTAATTGACACAAGGATTTTCCACCTCCTCAGTAAAAAAAAAGGATTTTCCACCTCCCTAACATTCGATGTAACAAGTCAAGAATCCACATGTTAGAAATATACATATGTTTTGTAACCGTATACACATTCATTCTTGTTGATTGTATCGCTGAACGTTTGGTGGCCCGACGGACGGAGCAGGAAGAAATAATCGTGTGGCCATGCATGATGAACTGCATGTAAGCCAGCCACACCAACATAATACTAGCAAAAGTTAATGTGCTGCTGATGCAACAGTGAGTCTGGTGATAAAGGTCGATAAACATACGTGTGATCTGATAAGCTGCATCGAATTTACTCTGCTTCAGTACAGTAGGCATTGGGTGTCCACTGCAACGAGGATAGTAACTGGACTCCATCTCAGACGCGCAATGACTGCTAGTACGATATACTTATCTTTGCGTACGTTTAGTGACTGTAGTCTTTTTTAGTAACTGGATATTTGGATGACGATTCTTTGATTGGATCAAGTTATATTCTCGTTGGCTCATCTTATCTGCATTGCTGGATGATTCTGTTCACGTAGACAAAAAAAGGTGAAAGTCTGAGGATCTCTCTTGTGCATGCCTGCGTCACTAGCCCAAATGTAGGCGCCTTTTGGGTTGTAAAATATTGAAAGGGGTGTGAACTTTAGAGCCCGAACGAAATGAGCATAACATACTTTTGGGTTTTGATGGCCGTTTAAGCTTGCATACATATTTGTGCTAAAAATGTATGATACGGTACGAACCCATGGATATCACCATATCAAACGCTTCAACTTATGTCAAGTCACCATGAATGATTCACCTCCGTTGTAGAATCTACCCCAATGTTCTGCTTTGAACTTTTTAACAATACAAAATGATTAAATCAACATCGCATAGATTTCTAATGAAAAGTTAGTAAATAAACGTGTAATCATGTTTCAACTAATTTTAATTAGATTATAAGTTATTAGTCAAATTTGTACCTGACCATATAAGTTACATGTCAAGTTTTGAGCTTAACCGTCTAAGGTAGAACTTCAACCTTTGTAAATTAGATATGATCAAGTCCAAAACTCCTCTTGTAACACAAAATGCATGGGAAAAATAGCATTCAGTCGAAAAATCATCCATCTTGATCTTATTACAAAAAGCGCGTTAAAACAAATATTTAAAATTTTATGTTGTGCCGAAATCAGTCGTTTCCACGACGACCGCCTCCGTCGTGGGCAACTTGGTCAAACTGACGCTCACACGGCTTGGCTCAGGATCTCGCCGCTGGCCAACAAGCTATAGCTCGCCTCTACGTGTGCAGTGCCTAGCTTGTCCCTAGATCGATCTACACGTTATCCGTCAATCATTTTCTCCGCGACAACACTAACACCGACGAAGAGACCTATGGCCGCAAGCTCCTCCGGGATTGATGATTACGTTGTAATATAATTTGTAATGCATAAGTGTTTTTTGTCTCATATATATTTAACAATTTATTGATGAAAATATTCATAAAATGTTCATTTCAAAACAAAATACAAGACAGCTTTTTAAATTTCATTTCGGTTTTTGTTAAACAAAAATATGCCATGACGCTATAAAATATTCAATTCTATATAAGAATTTCATCGCGATCTTATATTAATGTTATCAATCTTAATATGTTGTTAAGGTGACTCAAACCATGTACAGTTTTAGCTCCAAAATATCCCATAGTAAACATAATTTTTCTGGGTTCTTAATAAGTTTAGTTTCTTAACTGTCATCGTGCCAAAATAAAGCGATTTAGCCATTGTGTCGTGGCTCCAGGTTTAACTCGGCAGGAGGCAACATATATATAGCATGAAGGCAACCATCTAGAGACACAGTGATCTAATAGACATGCATTGACGCTTGGATTATCCCTGCCACTAGATGTAATATGTCAAGCTCAACACGCAGTTAAAAATACACACTAGAAGTATACATATAGCAGTTAATAGAAATGAGTTTGGTGAGTATTTTCTCGCTCATTTCCAATGTTTTTTTCAAGAAAAACAAATCATAACAAAACATGCCGTGCGAGAGAAACAATTCCTGCCAAGAAAATATAGTAATAACCATCTAAAGTGTTCACTTGGCCGTACAAAATTACTGATCGGACAGGCGACGATAAACATCTGAACATTTGCAGCAATTTTATCGTGGCATTTCGTTGACAGGAGCGCATACATACAATGCATCCTGGTGATTTTTTTGGGGTACATAGTACAATGCATCTTGGCATTTCGTTGACAGGACCTCGGCGACCGTGCAGTCAGAGAAGAAAATTGGAGAACACCGTCTAATAATCTTTTGTTCATAATGAACGCTCTGTTTCATGTTACGGGCAGTTTTTATTTATTGACCGCTTTTACGGTGATTAGCAACTACTTCTACCCGGTACTACCGCTCGTAATTATTTCATCTAAGGTTGAAAATGAAAAAGAAACTTTCCGGTTGTTTCCATACAAAAAGAAAACCAGGAGCAAAAAATGAAAACATATACGGAATTTTACAAAAACGAAAAGGAAAATGAGAACTACAAAGTAAATGATATAACATTTTCCGAAGGAAAACAGAAAGGAAACAAATTACCGGAGAAACAAATACAGAGAATTTCAACATACACGTCGCGTGCAATCATGATGTAACCAAGCAAGGCCAAGGCCTGTATACGAGCTAGTTAGCCCAGTATTAGTAAACCCTAGTTAATCTAATTTACCTACATGCAACAGCGTTCCGCCTTGACAATATATGTGTGTTGTTGATCAATAGTCAGTGTAGTGATAAGGTAGATATGTACGTGTTATCATACAAGTTAAGATGATTTTTCCAAAACAAAATACTTGATGTGTATCTCTCCAATTTTTTATCATGTTGAGTAAAGATATATTATTAGTTTATTACTCTTGTTTATGTTAATATTTTAATTCAGTCCTTATAAAAAACTATCTGCAAAATATCCCATTTTTATATTTAAACAAATGAACATACATAATTGATGTCGTTTTTTAGTTACCCAACTATTAAGAAATACCATGCCCAATGAAGTAAGTCCTAAGATATCCTAAAAACTATCTTTTAAGTATGCACATCATGTTGTGGCTCCAAGCTTAACCAACCAGCATATATGTGCACATATTTTTTCCATCCCTGAGGCGGTATTTACTTTTCAACGTGAAGGAACCATCTAGATAAATAACGATAAATATTTAATGTGCACCACATGTGATCCAACGGTGATTGTGACATGGATTATTCAGCTCCCTAACATTAGATGCAACAAGTAAAATATCCAAAATAAGAAATTTTATGTACACTTTGTACTCATATACACATTCATTATTTTTATGCTGAAAGTTTGGCTGATGTTGCTACTTGCCGGTCGGGTGATAGAGAGTAGACCAGCCAAACAGGAGCAGGAAGAATTAATCGTCAGACAAAGCCCTGGAAAGTCAGCATGAACGGAGGTGGAAGTCAGCATCCCAGTCTTGAGCCCTCAGCCAATTGGAGATAATTCCTGAACATAAATGTTCAGTGGCAGTCAGGCCTCCAAAAACACAGGTTCCATTCATTTCTGAACCTAAATCGTGTGGCCATGCATGATGAGCTAAAGCTCTTCAATTGCGCGCGCGCACACACATTTGTCACCGGATCGCAGAGGAAGAATCACACTAAGATAATACTAGCAAAAGCTAATGTGCTGCTGATGCAGAAGTGAGTCTAGTGATAAAAGAGGCTATATATACGTGTGATCAGATAAGCTGCATCGAATTTACTTTGCATCAGTAGAGTAGGCGTTGGGTATCCATTGCAACGAAGATATGAAGTGCGTCGGCGAACGCTGACGCGACTCCATCTCAGATGCGCAATTACCACTACTGTCTACTTATCTTTTCGTAGGCTTGCTGACGTTGGAGTGGTTTTTAGTAACCGGATATATGGATGGCGATTCTTTGATTGGATCATGTTATATTCTCGTTGGCTCATCTTATCTGCATTGCTGGATGATTCTGTTCACGCAGATAACAAAAAGGTGAAAAGTTTGAGGATCTCTCTTCTGCATGCCTGCGTCAGCTAGCCCAAATGCAGGCGCCTTTTGGGTTGTAAAATAACAACGGAGAAACGACTAGTCCTTTACAAGGGTTCTGAATATTGAAAGGTATGTGAAGTATTATAGGCCAAATGAAACGAGCATAACATACCTTTTGGGTATTGATGGCGGTGTAAGCTTCCATACCTATTTATGCTAAAATCCTATGATACGGTACAACCCAAGGATATCACTGTATCAAACACTTCAACTTATGACAAAGTCACCATGAATGATCCGCCTCCGTTGTAGAATCCACCACAGTGTTCCGCTTTGAACTTTTCCAGCTTATTACTGCGCCGCAATTTCAAGTAAACATATAGTGTGACTGAGACGGAAGATTGTTAGGTATGTGACAAAGCTTGCATTGTTATAACCGTTTACAATGAGCTCTTCGTCGCCACCGTAAATGAGGAACAACTCCTTAATTTTCAAGCATTTAAAGGATCTTTAATAAACTGTTCTTTTTCAATGAATCCTTGACTGTGTTAAAAAGCCATATATCAATCTCAATCAATATTATGTCATCCACATATAGTATTAGGAAATCCTTAAGTGGTTTTCTAAATGTTTTAACCAAAAAATAATAACATCCTTTTAACCCCATCTTTTAACGCAACAATACCATATGAATTATGGAACTCTTTTAACAACGAGAAATTATTAAGATCAACATTGCATAGGTTTATATTGAAAGTTACTTAAACGTGCAATCGTGTTTCAACTAATTTGTAATTATATTATAAGTTATTAACCAAGTTTGTACTTGAACATATAAATTACATGTCAAGTTTTGAGCTTAACCATCTAAGGTACAACTTTAACCTTTGTAACTTAAAGAGTGAAGTCCAAAACTTCTTGCTAACACAAAAGTTATACGAAAAAATAGCATTCAATGGAAACAAAATATTCATTAAATATATGCATGCCACCTTGATCTTATTACGACTTTCCCTTTCAAGAAAATATCTAAAATGTACGTTGTGCTGAAATAAATTGTTTCCACAGCGATCGCCTCCTGGCGTCGTGGACAACCTGGTCAAGCTGCCGCTGACGTAGCTTGGCATGGGATCTTGCCACCGGCCAAACTTGAGCAAACATGATCTCGTCGCCGGCCAACAAGCTATGCCCTGTAACTTATCCGCCTATATACGAAACACGAAGGCTCTTTGCCTTAACGCCGCCCCCGATTTTGGCGTTATTCGCCCCATATTTTCCCCATGACAAATCCAGTGCCGGGGATGAGACACATGCCGCCTCCTCCGCAAACTCTATCAGGAGCGGTTAATATGTGGTAATTCGTTATGCTTAAGGGTTTTTTCACTCATATTTAATAGTTTATTGATCACAGTTTTCTTAAAATGTTTATTTCAAAACAAAATACAACATAATATTTAAATTTTCATTTCACTTATTGTGAAACCAAACATATGCCATGACATTTAAATAAAATATTTTCTTAGGGTTAAGAATTTCGTCGCGATGTAATATAAAATATGGTATCAATTCTTAATATGTTGTTATGGTAATTCAAACCATATGCTACAAAATACCCAATTATACATTTGAGCTAAAGGGAAATAAGTAAATAATTTTTCTGTGTTTCAATAAGTTCAGTATCTTCTAAACAATCAACTATCATCGTGCCCAAATAAAGCGGTCATTCATGTAGCCATTGTGTTTTTCCTCTAAGTTTAACTGACCAGCAGGCAGCATATATATATTTTGCCAGTTCAAGTTTAGCGTGAAGGTAGTAACAATCTAGAGACACAATGAGACATATTCGATGCCACAGGTGGTTGTGTTGATCTAATCGCCGTTTGACGCTTGGATTTGCTACATCCCTGTCACTAGATACAACTACAACATCATGTCAACAACTCAATAAGCAGTTAAAAGTACACACCGGTATGTAGCAGTTAACAGAACATGGGTTTGGCGGATGATGGGAGAGTATTTTCGCATAGACAAGTGCCTCGCTGATTCGAATGATTTTCGAAAAAGAACAAATCGTAACAAAACAGGCCGTACGAGAAAAACCATCCCGGCCGGCCAAGAAAATACAATAACCACCTAAAGTGTTCGTCTGAACGTACACAATTATTTTGAATCGAACAGGTGACGATAAGCTTCTGAACATTTGCACCAAGTTCATCGTGGCTTTTGGTTGTCAGGAGTGCATACACTGACCGCATCTCGGCAAAAAAGATGTTGTTGCTAAAAAACTGTGGACCTCTGCATATTACTGTCTTTTTCTTCTTTGGATAAGGGCATATTACTGACTGCAGACACTGCGTAAAAGTCTGAAGGTGATCGACGGATCGGAAGCAGGACGAAGGAATAATCAATCCTCTGCGCGCGTTCAGCATCCCAATTTCACCGGACAGCAACGGTCTCCACACCCCCAAAGAGAAAGTACCAGAGGTCCCGTTCCGGCGTGCATTCCTGAGCAGCCAATGGCCGGAGCACTGCCACGGCGGCGGCACGGAAACATGCGGAAAACTTGGCCGCCCCCGCTCGCTCTTGTCTGATCTGATCCATCGCGTTCGAAATCTCTGGCATGGCATTCCCTCCCTTGTCGTGTAACATCGCTTCCCGCTATTCAGGTAACACTGGTCACGTCGGTGGAGCGGCGAGCAGCGAACACGACAGATGAAGAACACATGGCCAGGCAGCCGAACAGTTCCGCGCCTCCGGCCAGCGTGCGTGCTGTGTGTTTGGGCTACCACATAGCTAGCTACTGCAGTAGTGGTACTCGATTCGTTTCGGTAACTCAGGTCGTATCTCGATCTCGCGCTCGTCCCGACCACAGTAAGCGCCGCTACACTACTTCCAACCAACAATACTACCCTTGCAGCTTACTCGCACCAAAAAAAAAAAAAGAAAAAAAGAGCAGAGCAGAACTGAAGCCAAGCGTATTTTACTACTTTGCCTATTTCAGATAAATACATCCGTGTCTTCTCACTCTAAATATTACGACTAGTAGGCAACAACGAAAGAAAAACATATTTCGAAATATCTATGAGAAAAATGATAAATCGTGAGATATTTATGAAAATGTAACAAAACATATGAAATTATACTACACATGCGAGCATTATCAAAAGAATCACAAGACAAGGTTAAATTTAGGTGTCCTGTTACACGCAGTTTTTGTTTATTGACCGCTTTTACGGTGGTTGGCAAGTACTTCCACCCGGCACTACCGCTCGGAATTAATTCATCTTGGGTTGAAAATGATAAGAAAACTTTCCGATTTTTCTATTGAAAAAGAAAATGAAGAGCAAAAAAATGAAAACATAAACGAAATTTGACCTAAACGAAAATTTAGTTTGTTAATTGGCCTTCCTGGTCCTCCGATCCTTTAATAAAACAATTCCCTTTGTAGACATTATGCTCGAGGCCCAAAATTTACTCAAAGACAGAAAATACGAGCTTATATTTTTGGTTGGTTTTATATCATGTAATTTAACAGTGTCGGTGATGTCGCACTAGTAGAATTATTACCCAGAAAGACACAAAATCTTTCCTATTTTAAGATTTACTCACAGAATTCAACCAAATTTTTATTTTGTAAAAAGGTGCTAATATTCTCCATAATTCAGTTTGGTCTGATAAATCCTTCTATCGGGCCAAGACGAACTGTCTTTTCGAACATTGCTGTCATAGAGACTAAGCTTCATGTGTACAATGCATGGCTATAAGATGTTTTTTCCAAAAAAATAATACAAGAGAAGTTTTTAGAAATTGTCCTCCCGTGTAAAAAGTTATTCACATATCCCTTTGTTTATCATGTTGAATACAATACACTAACTTTGTTATGTCATATGGTAATTTAATCCATATATTATATAGGGTTTTGGCCATAAAATATCCCATTTTATATTCAACTAAATGTAAATACATATTCTTTTAGAATAACAGGGGACCTCCCCAACTCCATTTTATTAAATGAAACCATCAGGTACAGGATGGTTTCATGATAAGCAAATGTTAGTTACGGAAAAGGGAAGCAAAACATAGCAGCAAAATGTAAATATATAATTATGCCATTTAATTATATTTAAGAAACACCATGCCCAAATGAAGTCCTAAGATGTTCCAAAAACAATCTTTTAAGTATGCACATCATGTTGTGGCTCGAAGCTAAACCAACCTGCCTATATACACATATATTTCTTTCCATCTCTAAGGCGGTATTTACTTTTCAGCGTGAAGGAACCAACTAGAAAAACAATGAGACTTAATTATTGTGCACCACAGGCGATCCAGCGGTCATGGACACATGGATTTTCCACCTCCCTAACATTCGATGCAACAAGCCAAATATCCAATTCAAGAAATTTTGCATTACACTTTGTAGCCGTATGCACATTCATTCTTCTTGATTGTATTGTATCGCTCAACGTTTGGCTCATGTTGCTACTTGCCCGTCGGTGTTAGAGAGTAGGCCGGAGCAAGAAGAAATAATCGTGTGGGCGTGTTCAGCATCCAAGTCCCTTCCTTTCGGAAACCCAAGAACAACGGTCAGACAAAGCCCTGGGAGGTCAACATAGCTAACGTGCTGCTGATGCAATAGTCACTCTGTTAAGTACAGTAGGGGTCCGGTGCCCATATGAACGAAGATATGAAGTGGGTCGGCGAACGCTGACACGGCTCCATCTCAGGCGCGCAATTACTACTACTGTCTACTTTATCTTTACGTAGGATTGGTGACGGTAGTCTTTTTCAGTAAGTGGATATATGGATGACGATTCTTTGATTGGATCATGTTATATTCTCGTTGGATCATCTTATCTGCATTGCTGGATGATTCTGTTCACGTAGATTAAAAAAGGTGAAAGTTTGAGGATCTCTCTTCTGCATGCCTGCGTCAGCTCGCCCAAATGCAGGCACCTTTTGGGTTGTAAAATATCAACGCAGATATGCAGGATTTATACAGATATAATAGAAACAATAATATAGTTGACACGGTATATGAAAACAGACACATTACTATGTCATCCCATTACTTAGAGCCCGAGATACATACATACATACATACATACATACATACATACATACATACATACAGTGACAAGTGCCGAATTTTTACACAAGTCATGATACAAAAGTCACACATTACAAATAAAGTGGTCACCGCCTAAACTAGGATCAAATAGAGTACATAGCGGCGATGATGGTGAGCAAGAGCGGGAGCACGATCATGGAGCCTTCTTCTGCATCGGCGCCGGGAACGGTTTATAGCCGTCTTTCGTCGTCCATGTCCTGGTGTCATTCTGCATAGCTAGGCGTTCTTCGATGTCCCTCTGGCACAACCCTGGAGATGGATTGGGATATATATTGGTTAATAATATAAATAGAGTATGATTTATTCATCTAAGTGGATAAGTCTATATTAAAGAAAATAAAGAAGCAATTCTTGCGAGTGAGGCAAGTCTTTTTTTATAATACATCCTACCTCTGGCGTAGTGTAAGGACCCCCCGTTTGTGTTGACATCTTCGACGATGATTTGCGATAATTGCATCTGGATGCGATGGAAGTCTTCTCTAAGATTAGAATCGGTGATTTCCCCCGCAGATTTGGTCCATTCTGAGAGACTAGATGGCATCCTCGTTTTCTCTGCATCCCGGACCAACCCTTTAATGTGATGGAGGACGTAGAAGGCCTCCTTCACGCTGCCAGGCTGCTGCTTGATGCAATGGAACTCGGTCCCATGCCTGAACCGGTGTTTGTTGTCATTCGTGAGACATTCCCCCTTCTTTTCGAAGGGGCCTCCCTTTTGGACATAGCACTCGAGAGCCCCATCGAGAACACACTTTATTCTGGTGTAGTCTTTCTTCCTATCCAAACTCCCCGAGTCGAAATAAGTGGCAACGAGCGGAATGGAAGAAATCGATAAGAAAGCATAAGATACGATGACGACGAGCGGATGTGTACTTACTCGGGAAAGAAAGGCAGAAGAAGGCTGTTCTTCCTCTTGTTGGTCAGCATGAACCTCTGGAGGTACTCCGTGGCCATGGTCCGTGTCCTTGATCCTTCCACCAGCTGGCTGTCACGTATGTAGTAGGGATCCACTACCGCGACGTACGGGGTATTATCTCTCCTGATCTTCATCGCCATATTGAGCGCGTATAGGCGGACCATGTTATAATCCAGCCGTCTAGAGTGAAACAGCTTGAAAACGTCCTCGTACGCTATGAAGAACAGATCCGCAGGGGCTTCATGGACGAAGTCAAAGTCCTTTGGCACCTGGGCCGTGAACACCGGGTAATTTGGATTCTTGTCTTTAAGAAGGATGCCCTCTAGCGTCAAGATAATTTCATGCAAAGAGTGCATGGGTCATTGTGCGAGGCGGAGCAGCTCCGGAGGCAGTATTGGTTTACCAGCTTCATGAATACGGGTCAAGCCATCCGCACGGGGTGATACCATGTCTTCATGACCCCGGATAGTCTTAGGAGATGGCTGGCTCGCAGAGGCGCCTGGCCTACTTCTCTTACTGTGCTTCTTGATCTTCTTCATTTCTGGGTATTGCACTCCCTCGTGAACCGACTTACGTATTGTGCCAGGCACTAGTAGGAAAATACTTATAGGTGAAATGCCTTTTTGTGGCGCACCAATTTGCCATGCGCCACAGAAACTTTTGAATCTCGTTTTGAAACTTTAGAAGATTTTGAAAATTATGAAATTTAAAAACACACATACCACGCATATACACATACAAGACTTAAGAGGGTTTATATATATATATTAATAATACTTGACTAGCATAAGGGTAGCCGGACTGGATAGAACTTAGAAGTTAAGCGTGCTAGGGTTGGAGCAATTTAAGGATGGGTGACCTAGCGGGAAGTCATCAGTTCAAAAAAAATAAAAAAAATCAAATAATTAGGAATTTCCATATTATGTAATTTTTTTTTCTGATTTTTTTTGTATTTTTTGAATTTTTGAGAATTCCGTGGCGCATATGGTGTGGGTGCGCCACAGAAATGTGAGTAATCTGTGGCGCACCCACCAGATGCGCCAAAGAAAAATATTTTTGTGCCGACGATTCTGTGGCGCACCCACCGTGCGCCACAGAATTCTAAATAGGTGCGCCACTAAAGAGGGTTTTCCTAGCAGTGAGGGCTGAAAACGTTAGCCGGTTGAGCTTGATCGCTGGCCTCCGGAGGCGTGTCTTGAGATAAACCCTGGTAGGTCAGGCGCTACGTGCATGCAGTGGGACGAGCAGGTTGATCACGGTGAGCGCGGAAGGGTTCCTCATCCACATGTACATGAGGCATGTCCAAATCTCTGCTGGCGCCAGTGTTGAGGAAGGCATCGACATCGACATCATCCTCATCATTCTCGTCGTTGCCACCAACCTGAGGTGCAACGGCTTTGTCTTTCAACGGTTGCGGTACAGACGCTCCCAACAGTTTTTGGTGGTGGCGACGACCGGCGGTTCCTTCCGGGTGGTGGCGACGGCTGCTTGTGGCGCTGGTTCCTTCACGACAGTTTTTTGTGTCGGCTTCGAGGGCCGAACGATCGGGGGCCACAACTTCGAGGTGGCGCCGGTGCTGCGCCTGACCACCTGAAGACCCCCCCCCCCCCCCAAGACGAATCTGGGTCTTCGGCCATTCCAGGAGCCACTTGGGGCATCTTCCAAGGACCATGTGGTCCTCGGCTCCCGGAGGTTGCATGGGGGGTCAATGTCACGAAACTCAGGCACTACCGTAGTCAACCTGACTTTCATCACGGCCGCGCTCATTCTAATGTTGTGTATTTCGCGGGTCATTGGTTGTACGATGATGCCCTCTGCGACTTCCTTCAACTCGCCGCCGGCCCCCACGCTATGCAGGAGTATGCAAGGCGTGTCCTGGGAGTCAACACATGTTGGGCATCATGAGATGGCAGTCATCAAAGGCATAGTTATAGAAGATGTTGCGGACTAACTAATTAGTTACCTTGGTGATGGCGTTGAGCTCGGCTAATGTCGAGACAAGGGCGCCAGTGGCGGCGGCCGGCCTATCATTATCCGGCCGCTCGTGTGCATTATCAAGCACCGCCGCCACCGGAGCGCCTCGGTATCTTTCACGGTAGGGGGCGTCGGTGGGACCAAAGGGAGCGGTGACTGCGCCGTGGTGTTGGGCAGCGGGGTCACCAGGTCCGGCGACACGTTATTGGTGGAGGTGCTGCCGGCGAAGCTGGGTACGTGTATCGGCCCCTGTCGACCTCCCGCATTCCAAGCAGCTAACCCCTCCATCAACCCAGGGAGTATGATCGCCCGGATCCTCTCGTCCACTAACTTGTCCACCATGCTGGAGTCCACTTTCTCCTGCTCTAGTGACTCCACCTTCTTCCTTAGCTCCAAAACCTCGGCTCTATCCCTAGTCGGCTTCCTCCTCTCCTTCCTCGTCTCGGCGTCCGTGCTGTAGTACTGGAGGAACTTCATGCTCGTACCAAAGCCGGACACACGGCCAGCTGACGTCGGCGGCGCCGACTTGTCCCTTTCCTTGTAAACGTTCATAGCCCTGTTGAAAGTCGTGTCCCACGGCTCCGTCGACCCTTGGGACGACGGGCCGGCCTCAGCGTCAGCCTTCAACTCGTCCTCCTGCAGACAAACGAAATTAAGGTGAACCCATGTAGAAATGTGGCTTCGTTATCTAATTAGATCAACGCAATGGACTTTGAGATATCCGCGGTAATTAAATTCCTTACCAGCACTTTCTCGAATGCCCTCACATCGTCATCGTCTGTAACGAATTCCCCCGTCGCCTTGTTCAGATAGTAGCTAGCGGGACCGGACAAAGTTCCTAACCTGCTCGTCTGTGATTTTGTGCCACGGGTTCTCTTTTCCCAGACGTGCAACCTTGGCATCCTCCTTGTCCCAAATGGGCTGTTTTCCTCGGTAACCGCCGCTTCCCAAATGGTGGTTACCTATGTTCAGGTCCCGCATTTTCTTCCCCAGTCGGTCCATTTTTTAGCCTCCTCAGAATTTAAGGACAACTTGAATGCCTCGAACTCTTCTTGAGGAAGCTTCTTGAGGAGGTTTTCGACCAAAGGCTCATTGGCCTTGCTTCTGAGGTCCTTCGTGTTGATCGACATGCTTTCCCGGAGGATGCACCCTAGTTGCATGCCATACCCTTTGGCAAGCTCCTTAGGCTCCACTGGTAGGCCACTTGGCGTGACCTCAGTGAACACGTCTGTGACGTTGCCGAGCGCTTGCGGTGTCCGATCCCTCCTTGGCTTCTTCTGCTTCTGAGCGGTCGGGTTACTGCCACCACCGCCATCCGTGTGGTCGCCGCCATCGGTGGTGGTGTCATCCTCATGGCCGCCAGTAGCAGCTCCATCGGTGGTTTCAGCGTCATCCTCTGGCTCATTGTCGGCACGGTCGCCACCACTAGCAGCTCTGTCGACCTCCGCCTCCTCCAACTCCTGGGATAGAGCTCAGAACGGCTTGTTGGCCTCTCTAGCTTCTTCTTCGACGCTCATGTGCTTAGAAGGGCCGGGGTCCGACATGTTTGCACTGCATTAAAAAGAGGCAAAAAGTTAGTACAACAATTATATGAAAAACAACACTCAATTAAGTACTAAGATACGCCGGCCCATGCATTAGTCGCAATACCCCATATGTCCTATGTTTAGCAAAGTCATGCCAAAATTCACGAAAAAATTCGGCATGACCTTTGCTAAAAATAGGACATATGGAGTACTCGAATTTGTCGGAACGGAAGTTAATCGACGTTCCGGCAATCTCAAGGGCCTCTCGGGGTACCTGCAAACATTTCATCCACAAGAATGTGGTTGCCAGAAGACCACCACCACTGATCCGAACCACCACAGAACCACCACCACAGAACCATCTCACAACCACCACAGAACCACCACCACCACAAAACCACCACCACAAAACCACCACAAGAATGTGGTGGCCAGAAGACCACCACCACAGAACCATCTCAGCTACCTTTTCTGGAAGAGGTGGCCACCACTGGCACGGTTGCACAATGGCAAAATGGCTTCCTGCAAAGACTGTGTATCTCTCTTCGCTTTCCTGCAATCAAAGAGTAGCATGTGAGCTGTTAGATAAAACCAGCGAAAGTAATTGATCACCACATAGCCTATATAGAAGTTGGAGAACACATGAGAATTTCTTCTGGACAGTAAAACTTGCTTAAGTGGCCTGGACAGTAATAAAACTTGATCTACCCTATCTAAAAATTCTCTAACTCCAAAACTATCAAGTAAAAACCTATCACTCATGTTAACAGATAGCATTTCTAGGCCTTTCCCATTTGATTAAATCTTGAAAATTTGGGAAATGCACCTTTATAGATCTCGTCTACTCCATCTCATCTTCCTTATCAAATCAAGTTTGAAAGGATTTGAAATAGTTTGCTTAATTATCCATGATGGTTTTGGGAGCTAATCAAACCAGTGACCATTAGTGGAATAATCAACAACTAGCAGCAAACTAAAATATACAAGTTCCACAACTAACAATATACAAGTTTTTAAATCTCAACCATCACACAAAATATAATTACAGTGTAGTTAAATTTTTAAGCTAGATGCTGGAAACTATGAGGTACTCTACTGCTGCAAGCAAGCACGACACGACAATAATACAAATTTAACTACATTGTAATTATATTTAGCAAGCAAGCAAAACAACTAGCAAAACACAAATTTATCTACTACATCACGTTTTACTTAACAAAAATGCCATGTCCAGTGGAATAATCAACAACTAGCAGCAAAACAACTAGCAAAACACAAAAACAACTAGCAGCAAAACACAAAAATGATCATGATAGCAGCAAAACACTGAAATATCGGTTTGGGCATTTCCACAAGCAAGTGCATAGTTCCATGGAGAGGAGGAGGAGGAGGAAGATGGCAGGGAGGGAGGAGGGAGGAGGGAGACCTGCGCAGGCCGGGTTGGCGCCGAGGAGGGCAGCGGGGCCGTGACGCCGGCCGGGGCGCGTCGAGGTGTGGCGGGGCCGCGAGGGCGCCGTCCGGGGCGGGCGCCGGGCGTGTCTGGACGGGCAGCAGGGGAGGTCGCCGGCGACGATTTGCGTGGGGCGCGTGCAGGCTTGGGCGGGGGCGGCGAGGGGTGGTTCGCTCCTTAGGCGCGCGCGGGACGGTTTCCTGACTTAGCGAATTTGGGGAAGAAAGAGGCAGCGCGGAGGCAAGCCCACATGTAAGTGGGTGCAAAATAATTCTGTGGCGCATCCCTGAGGAGATGCGCCACAGAAGTTTCTTATTCTGTGGCGCATCCACCCAGCCGATGCGCCACAGAATTTTGGTATTCTGTGGCGCATCTGGTGGGGGATGCGCCACAGAATGCGGTGGCCTGGCAGTTTTAAAAATAGTTTCTGCGGTATTATGACACTAATAGCAATATAGCCCAATTGTTTGCTTCTGATCATTCTACTTGGGCAGCCAGGTTCTAATCCTGGCTGTCTCACATTTTTTTCTTTAAAAATATTTTTGGTTAAATTTAAATAAAGAACACACACATTTGTTATTCTTTTTTAAATATTTTTGGTTATTTAAATAAAGAACATACACACATTTTAAAGAAAAGAATATACACACAATTGTTAGTAGACCATTATTTTATTCATGATATACATATATATATGCTTGTCTCACACACACACACACACAAATTAATACACAAAAAAAGTCTTCTTCGTCCCGGCCGTTCCGAGCTAGCTTCTCTTCTTTCCCTTCTTCGCGGTTGAATACTTTAGGCCGGGCACCTTGAGATTTCTTCGCGTGAACGGACAACCTTTAGTAGGTAGGGAGGTCTTCCTTGTGTGTTTGCTAGTAGTCGGCATGTCGAAGTACTTGTCGAATTCCTCCTCGATCTTCGGATCGCCGTTCTTGTCCAAGTCTTCCTCGTTGGCGTCTCCTTCCATTCCGATGATGCTCCTCTTGCCCCTCCTCACGACAACACGGCTAGGCTTTGAGGGGTCGGTAATGAAGAAGCATTGCTCAACTTGGCTAGCGAGTACCCATGGCTCATTTTTCGCGGAGGCGTTCTTCGATTTGGCATCGGGTATTACCATGGTGGTGAAATACCGGCCTTCTTTGACGACGTCCTTGGCCCATCTCACACGGAACATTGGCACCGACTCTCCACAGTAGTTGAGCTCCCATATCTCCTCGATCCTTCCGAAGAATCTTTCTTGACAGTAGCCTCGTCATCGCCGTAGGATAGCATAGTTACTCCTGAGTTTTGAAATTCGCTATTCCTGTCCTTTTCCTCGGTGCAGAATCTGAAACCGCTGATGTCGTACGACTGATAGGTCCTTACGTTGTGCCCGGGGCCCTGTGATAAGGAGAATATGAGTTTTTCATCTTCCGTAGATGGCGTTTGCTCTTTGCTTCAAAAGTTGCCTTTTCTTGAACCAACGCGTGAAGGTGGAGTTGTGCTCTCTGGTTACGTCTCCCTTCTTCCTCGGTCGGCCCAGGTCGACGTAATTCTGCTCGATTAAGCTTTGTGCTCTTCCACCCAAGGTTCGATCAATTGTAAGTGTTGTAGCGCGACCCGGTGAGCCCTGTCGAAGTCGTCTTTTCGACCATGAACGCCGACAAAGAGTGAGCGGTAGCCCTCGCGGTGACCATATCCATCGAGCCTGCCGAGGTGCTTCCTGGTGGGCAGACCAACATCCTGGTTCTCGGTGCTTAGATAATTCTGGCAGAAGGAGATGCACTCGTAGGTTAGAAAGCCCTTGGCCATGCTTGCGTCTGGACGGGCCCTGTTGCGAACGTATCCTTTCATGACACCGTTCTGCCTTTCGAACGCATCATGTAGTGCAGGAACGTCGGCCCGAGCTGCCTGATGTCATCAACGACATGGAGAAGGAGATGCACGCAGATATCAAAGAATGCGGGCGGGAAGTAAATCTCGAGCTCGCATAGTATCAGCACGATCTCTTCCTGTAGCCTGTCGAGCTGCTCACGCCGATCGACTTCCTGTTGATGACGTCGAAAAAGTTGCAAAGGGCAAGCAGCGTATCTCGGACGTGCTCGTCCATTATCCCTCGGATCGCAACGGGAAGTATCTGCGTCATCAGCACGTGACAATCGTGAGACTTCATCCCGCTGAACCTCTTCTTCGTTGCGTCCAGATATCTGATCTTCCCCGCGTAACCGTGAGGAAATTTGACTCCTAGGAGGCACCTGTAAAACTGCTCGAGCTCCTCCGGACTCATAGTGAAGCAGGCAGCGGGAAGCACCACCGTGTTCTTCTTTACCCTTTTGCGGCGACCTTGAGTCCCTTCCGTCTGATCATCATCATCATCGTCGTCATCACTATCGGGTGCCTGAAGATCTTTCCTGACGCCAAGCCATTTCAGATCGTATCTTGCTCTCGTCCCATCCTTGGCCTTTTCCGGCATGTTGGAAAGAGTGCCAAGCAGACTCTCGGTACATTCTTCGTAATGTGCATCATATCGAGGCTATGTGGCGTCTTGAGGACCTTCCAGTACTCCAAGTCGTGGAAAACAGACCTCGCTTTCCATACACCCAGCAGCGGATCTACCCTCGGTCGCTTCTTTCCCGGCGCAGGGCACTCCTCCCAATTTTTCAAAAGCTCGTCGATTTTGTGCCGCTCCTCGGGCGCGGGGCTCTTTGGGCTCGTGTTCACCATTGAACAGGTCACCGCGTTTCCTCCACGGGTGATCCATGCGAAGCCACCTTCGAGCCCCTGGGTACACGGTTTTCGAAGACCCGATCCCTTGGTAGCTGGAGATGCGGGGTCTCATCCATGCACCTGACACATGCGCAGAATCCGTGGCCTACCTGGGCCGATACATATGAGCAACCAGGATAGTCCTGCACCGTCGTGAGCAACGCGGCTCTCATGTCGAAATAATCTCCAGTGTAGGCATCCCACGTACGGGCTGGCGTCTCCCACAACGTGGCTAACTCCTCTTTCAACAGCGCGAGATACAGATGTATGTCGACACCTGGTTGTTTCGGCCCCTGAATGAGAATACTCATGTGTATGTACCTTTGCTTCGTGCACAGCCACGGGGGAAGGTTGTAAGGCCATACAAACACGGGCCAGGTGCTATGCGTGCTACTCTGGTTGCCGAACGGATTGAGTCCATCGGTGCTCATACCCAGCCTGACGTTCCTTGCGTCGCCCCCGAAATTTTCGAAGGCCTGTCCAATGCTTCCCACTGGCTAGCGTCTGAAGGGTGTGTCAGGATCCTGCCCTTCTCCGGATCTTCTTCGGGCTTCTCCCTTTCCGCGTGCCATTGCATGAGCTTTGCTTCCTTAGGGTCCACGAAGTACCGCTGCAGACGGGGAGTGATAGGAAAGTACCATACCACTTTTCGAGGAACTTTCTTGTTCCCAGTACTCTTGTACCGTCCTTGGCCGCACACCGGACATGTGGTTATGTCCTTGTACTCGCCCCGATAAATTGCGCAATCATTGATGCAGGCGTGGTATTTAACGTGCGGTAGGTCAAGAGGGCACACGACTTTCTTGGCATCCTCGATACTAGTTGGCAATGTGTTCCCCTCGGGAAGACGATCGTGCATGAATTTCAAGTTCTTGGTGAAGCTCACGTCGGTCCATCTGTTTTCCGCCTTCATCTCCAGAGCATCAAGCGTTACTTGCAAGCGCGTATCCTGTGGCCGGCACCCAGGATACAACGGAGTCTTCCCGTCTATCTCCATTTGCGCCAGCTTGGCTTTCTCTCTGGCTGCAGCTCTGGCGTTGCTCGTCTCCTTGAGGAGCAGTTCTTGAACATGAGAGTCCTGCAAGGCCGACATTAGCGGGTTCTGCGTGTTCGCGTCTTCTCCACCACCATCTACTCCTTCATCATGACCATTTGTCCGCCGACATCTCCTTCGTCATGATCATCTTGTCCGCCGACATCTCCTTCGTCCTGATAACCATGTCGGGAGACTCTTCGTCTTCTGCCGGTCGCCCTCGTCTTCATGCGCACCATTTGCTGTCGGCGCCTCGTTGAAGCCTAGCATGAAACCGCGCCTGAGCAGGTGATCCTCCAATTGTCCGGAATCAGGGTCGATCCAGCTCACGAGTTTGCATTTTCGACACGGACATCTTATCTGGCGCCTGTTGCACCGAATCATTTCCGCCTTCGCTTCTTCCTTGTATCTACTGATTCGACTGGAGCTCATCATGACGACCATGGTTGCCTACGCGGTATACATAGAGTAGAAACGAGAAACGAATCACACATGCATGTTCGACGGAAAAATTCGGCATGACTTCTCTTGAAAGTAGGACGTATGGGTGGTGCAAAAATTTGCCGAAATGGAAATGAATCAACATTTCGGCAAACATCCTTGCACCACGCCGGCGCAAGCAACAACAAAAAGCAACAACATGCAAATATCCATGCACCACACAAGCTTCATGTATAAACATCGTCTCGCCATCGTGCAAACCGCGACAAGCGCTTCACCTAGAAGAAACATCCATACATGTACACCGCCGGCCACACAAAACATGCATATGCATGTCCATCCAACAATACTCACCTAGTAGATTCGTTACCGAGACGTGACCGTGGTCGATGAGAGAGAGTGTGTGGTGTTGGAGAGAAAATAGTGGAGTAAAAGAGATGTATTGGGAGAGGAGGAGAGTGTATATGTAGGCTCTCCCAAGCCCTCACCAATTATCTATCAAACAAAGTAGGTTTAACTACAAGAAATGGAGAAAAGTATGGGCAAAATGGGATGGGAGGGAGGAGGAGGACGAGTTGGGTGGGGGAAGGGAGAAGGCCACAATGGGGTGGTAGGTAGGGGGTGCCACCTTTTGTAGATCTAGAAAATTGAATCTGTGGCGCATGCATCCCCATGCGCCACAGAATATGTCCTCTCTGTGGCGCATGGGACTCGGTGCGCCACAGAAACCAGCATTTCTGTGGTGCACTGTGATCCATGCGCCACAGAAAGTTCACCCACCCAATCATTGGGGGCGGGCCCACCTTATTTCTGGGCGCATGGGTCTAGATGTGCCACAGAAATGCTGGTTTCTGTGGCGCATCCAAACCCATGCGCCACAGAAATGGGTGGTGGGCATCGAATTCAAACGTGGGTGGTGGGGCCCACGATATTTCTGTGGCGCATGGGTCCGCATGCGCCACAGAAAGGGCATATTCAGTGGCGCATGTGGGGCCCATGCGCCACAGAAATCTGTGGCGCACCGGGAAGGATGCGCCACTGTTATTCTTCTGTGGCGCACCGCCAGAAAGTTGCGCCACAGAATGTGAATCCACCTATAGCTAGTTTCCTAGTAGTGTAAGAATGATTAGTAAATGTGAATACATACGGTAAGGAATTATCAAAAACATAATGACGATACAACTTGTAGTATATCAATATATTTATCTAGTTTACACAAACAATGTGTTCTCATAAGGTTAAAAAACCATGTGTTCTCATTATTCAGCTTCTTCGTAAGACTTAATGTACGCATATGGTCGGTCAGGAAAATAAGACCATGAATAAATAGATGAACTAGTCCAGAGAGCTGTTTAGTGATATAGTTGGTTTCTATTACTAATTTCCCCAGTTATCCCATTTTGATTGGTCATTCATTTTTTCCGATCTAGTGCCATCGTGCTTCAAGGTGTTGGAGGGTTTGAAGCATACCTACTACCCCCCACCCCCCCAGCATAGTTCATAGTTGGCTCAGCTTGTGAGTAATATATCAAGTACGCCATGACACCACCTGATGTGGTTTATATTTGATCATTAATTATGTTTAAGATTTTTTCTCTCATATTAAACAATTTATTGTTCCAAATGTTCTTAAAATATTTATTTCAACACAAAATACATTACGACATTTTCATTTTTGTGAAGCAAAACATATGCTCGTGACACTAGAAAAGTATTTTTTATTATTACTAAGAAGTTCATAGTGATCTGATAGAAAGTACATTATCAATCTTAGTATGTTAGTATGGTGATTCAAACCATCTACGGTAAAATCTTCTTGCTGCAAAATATCCCATTACACATATGAGCTAAATCTAAATAAGTAAATAATTGTTGCACATTTTTAAATAAGTTTAGCATCTCGACATTTTTAAATAAAGCGACCATTTAAGTAGTCATTGTGTTGTGGCTCCATGTTAAACTGATCAACATTATATATATTTTGATGTTTAAGTTTAGCGTGAAGGTAATCATCTAGAACCACGATGAGACATAATAGATGCTGCAGGCGTATGTGTTGATAACGTCGGCATTGACGCTTGGATTTGGTACATCCCTGCCATTAGATGCAACATGTCGACAAACACAATATGCAGTTAAAAAGTTTTTTTTACACTAGTATATAGCGGCATAAGTTGGCTGCTGTTTTTTTTTCATTCGTCTTGCCACGTATAGCTATTGTTGTTGTTGACCGATGGTAGAGAGTATGTGTTCGTGCAGACAGGCACCTCGCTGATTCGCATGATTTTCAAAAAAGAAGAAAACAGGCATGGATAAATAATACTACAAAATTGTTTGGTTGTAGCACAAGAGAAAAAAACCACAAAGAATAATACTCAAGGGATTAGGTGCATAGGGCCAATGGTTGTCATAGAAACAAGAAACTCTTCTGGGACTCGACTGAAAATCTCCCTCCCGAAAGGAGTGCGAGCTGGCAAAGCATGGGGGGAAGATATCCTACAAATTTCAACCCAAACAGGCCCTACTAGGGAAACGATTCCTGCAAAAATATTAAAAATATAGACACCTTCTGAAGTGCTCTAAACCCTACGGAATCGTATTGAATCCAATAGGCGCAGAGTTGAGAAACATGTTACTAATATTTTGCAGCAAGCTTACCGTGGCATTTGGGTGTCAGGGGTGCCTACAATGAATCCTGGCAATTTCGTTTTCTTTTCTGTCTAAAAAAACCTTGGACCTCGGCGACGGTGCAGTCAGAGCCAGAAAGGGTTTTGTTCCTTGGCGACCAAAGGATCTGGATCGGATCGGAAGAAGGAAGGAATAATCAATCCTCGGTGCGCGTGTTTAGAACCGAACAGCAACGGTCTCCAGACCTCCAAGAGAAAAAGAAGAACCAGAGGTCCCGTTCCGGCGTGCATTCCTGAGCAGCGAAGCCAAAGGCCGGAGCACCGCCACGGCGGCTGCACGGCAGCAGCGCCTGCCGCGGCACGGAAACAATCGGAAAACCTGGCCGCCCCCCGAGCCGTCACATTGGCGATCTGGCATGGCATTCACTGCGTCGGCGTCCCCGCCCATTCCCTCCCTTCTCGTGTAACATCGCTTCCCACATTTTAGGTAGCCGTAGCCAGGGGAAGGAAACACTGGTCACGTCGGAGCGGCGTAGACGACAGATGCAAGAAGACACGGGCGGCGGTCTCAACTCTGAATTAACTGCCATTGCCACGCAGCCGCACAGTTCCGCGCCTCCGGTGCTGTCTCAACTCTGAACCAGCGTGCGTGCGTGTGCATGTATTTGGGCTAGCAGCTAGCTCTACAAGTACTCGATTCGATTCGGTAACTTAGCTCGTATCTCCATCTCGATCTGGCAAAGCAAAGCAGAGCACCTGCAGGAACGCCGCTACAGTACTCACAACACTTCTATCCTTGCAGCGTGCAGAGCTGCAGAGGTGAAGCCCAAGGGCTCCGCGCAGGCCAAGCCCGGCAGGGTCAGCGCCACCTTCAGGGCCGTGCGCCCGTGCCGCTCCAGTCCCCACTCCCGTCCGCCGATGTGAATTTCTAGCGTCCGTGTTGATCTGCGATGGAGTTGATTGGAGATTGCCCTGTGCCTCTCGCTCCCTGTGCGTCCCAGTTTTCCTGAATCAGTACAAAATTGACTTACTATGTGAAGTGCTTGAACTGTTTATTCAAAACTATTTATTTCTATTTGTGTTTTTACTGGATTTAAAAATTTAATGTTATTATGTGTGAAAAATAATATATCAATGTTCAAACATACACACATTATTATTTTATACATGTACATAAGTTTATATTGTCCAAATTCAACAAAACATTCATTTCCAAGATGTGTACGTCCAAACGGGAATTAGAATCGTGTGCTACCTTTGATTCTAGCAATAAATTTCATTCACAACCAAACAGCTGAATTTGAATTGGAGCTCATTTCCTTTCCATTTGGAAAATGGAATTGCTAGTCGAATTCGATTCCCAGCAAACTTTTCTACATCCAAACATAGCGTTATTCTTTTTCATGCTTTCGATTCAGTAAGCCAACCAAAGCAGAGCAGCGGCCCCAAGAAACTCTGCATCTACCTGGAACGCCGCTACAGTACTCGAACTCTGCTACTACGCTTGCAGGGTACATCGGTGAAGGCAAAAAAGTAATATTACCACCATGCCTCCCTGAGAAAAAATACATTTTTCCATGACCCTAGCATAAGTTAATGATATTGGTGTCTCGCCTTTAACACTACTCTGGTCCGCCGACCAACAATACAAATGTTGTGTGCAACAAACATTACACCGCCAAATTCATATTCAAAAAAGTGTTAAAAGGTATAATTTGTATGACATGTGCCTCGCATATATTACTGGTTAAATTTGTGGTCAAAGCTGACCACGCACAAGATTTAGAAAACAAAGCTAACCACGCACAAGATTTGAAAAAAAAAAAGCTAACAAAGCACAAGGAGGGAGTAAGTTTCTGTTGACTATTCCAACATTCTAATCTTTTATAAACCGCCTCTGGTCCAAATGGGAACCAAAGTTGTTTAGTTTGAAATGTTAGGGTCGTTGTGGCTGGTAGTTAAATCGAGAGATTGAAGTCAAACGCAAGTCGTAATCGATTGTGTTTCCCTCTCTATATATTTTAAGTGGAGAGCCGATGTTTCATACACCTGTGCGCCCCGCTGAACCGTTGGATTATGTTTTTGTTCGGTTGCAGAGTTGACCTACGATACGATACTACTGCCGTCTTGAACTGTCAACTCTCACAGCTCGTTACGGAAAACCCAGTAGATACAGTGAGTACTCCTGTCTTTGTGGTACGTACGAGGCACAAAGCCTGATGATTGCACAGCTCCCTCCCTGGTTTAACAGCTCCATGACATGAGGTCAGTCAGAGATACTAGAAGCCAGTAGGATTTGCATGTCGATCTGTCGTAGCTACTGCAAAGCTCTGTACACTTGAGTGTATCTTTCTCGTCCTCTCAACACAGAAAATGATCTTCGACAGGAACTATTCAGCGAGAGAGATGTTCCTTTTTCTACCCTCAGAACTTCATTATGACAGATCGAGTGGGCATCTTTTTTACAAAATCCATCGAATTTTTAAGACCGCGGATGTCAACTACGACGTTGCCACGTGTTCATACATACAGATGAAGACCGAAGACGTACTACTCAGTATCCTCAAGGTTGGGAAAGGTCATGTATGTTCATACATATGGATGAAGACGTACTACTAATTGACGCTTTCCAAGATAATGGAACATAAGAGTTCCAGCTTCCATGCGCAATAAGAGACGAGCAAGTTTAAGTTTGCATCCCTGCTTTCACATTTCCTATACGAATAAACTTATTTAGTAGATTTCCTTCTGAATTACATCAATTTCCTTTTATCCCTTCCATTATATTATGTGGAATACTCTGCCAGTGGTCGTTACCCTTCTTGTGTGCCAGAACCAGTCCACCTCCCAGACATTATTGTCATGTTTGAATCAGTTTGCCTTTGCTTGACTGGAAGTTAACCGATTTGGGCACCAGAGACCCACGTGGTAGAACACATTTCCAAAATCTTCACTAAAGGGGGTCTATGGATGAAAAATTCCCAAATGTGACAGTACATGTTAGAAACATGAAAATAGGGTATCAAAACTGGGAAAATTATAAGGAGCAAAACATTCGGATTTTAGAATCTATTGCAAACAAAATAACCGTCCATTCGATTTTTTATCGACGGTGGATGCCAACAGCGACCTTGCCACATGGCAAGTCTAGCAATAGGGATGTGCAAGTGGGTCTCACTTATACAATATTTTTACATGTCTAGTACAAAAATTTGGGCCACAATTTTATTCTAAACATGTGCAAATATTTTATAAGTAGGATAAGTGAGATCCCACTTTCACATCCTTATCTGGCAACTCCTGGTTGTGTTCGTTACATGAACGTTCGCTGGTTAATGGCATCCAGAAACTTTAATTCACAGGTACAAATAGAAACTAAGCTCAAAGTTCAGTTTGCTATGACCCAATAGCCGCCTTGAATAAAATGAAGGTAGTATATAGTTATCAACTAGCTCGATCGTGTACGTAAACTATTTTTTCTATTTTCCCCATCTACTTTACAATCTTTGTTCTTTGACATCATCAGAAAATTAAGCACCCGAATCAAATTATCCAGTTCGTCATGCTAGGTTGATAAGATATGGTGTAGTCTTACGTACTCTTTGCTCCAACTTTGAGGCAAAGTAGAGATCTCATCACTGTCAGCAGCTACACTTTCGAACCAGATCGATCGATCACACGTACGCGCATGACACATCGCCTCCTCTCTCGTCCCATCACGCCGTACTAGCCCAGTAGCGTAGTACGCCTACAGACATGAGACTTCACCTCGCCCATGCCCGTCGTCTCCCTCCCTCTGTCCTTCCGTGTCTATAAACATGGTAGCACATCGCTCTGTTCCATTCTAATCTCCCAGCTCGACCAATACTCTCCCCTCTTGCTTCCATTCCATTTCACCACACCAAGCAATGGGGCGCCTCTGCAGACGCAGAGCCGTTGGGCTCGTCGTGTTCTTCCTCCTCTCCGTCGTCTTGGCGGCGCGCTGCGTGGACAGCTCGAGAAGCAACAGGTGGCCGGGGATGGGCTCCGGCGACGGCGGCGGCGGCGGCGGCGGCGGGAGGTTCTTCGGCGGCTACGAGCTGCCGCGAGCGAAGATCATCCCGCCTTCCGGCCCGTCAGAGCGGCACAACTCCGTCGGCCCGGACTCGACGGTGTCCGAGCAGCTTCAGCCGCAGCTGGCGCGGAAGAAGCCATGAGTCGTCGTCATCAGCACGCGGGCTGCACCCAGCAGCTAGCTGAGTTCTGAAGGTTACTGCCGGCCAACTACGTATATATGTATTTGTGTACGTATGATGGCCGACATTAGAGTTGGTCGCAAAAAATACGGCGCGGCATACGTATGATTTTGGAGTGCTCCTACATTTAGATTCAGATTACTACTAGCAGGAATTCAACTAATACATATATACGTACACAAATACATATATACGTACACTTTCCGGCCACGACCTAGTTACTTACTTCTCCTACATTTAGATTCAGATTACTACTAGCAGGAATTCAACTAATGGAAAGATCGCCTGGCTTTTCACCGTGTCCTTAATTAACTACTTTGCCTTCTTGTAATCTCGGACTAATTCTCATCCTTCAGAGAAAGTGCAAGTGATGAATCCTTCCCACTCTTTTTTTCACTTTTTTGTTTCTGAAACTGTGAGCGCTGGAAGGGCGTGTGTGCAGCAAACGTTTGGCAGGGTGAATCTCTTCAAGCATTTGTCATTTAACCCATTAACTACTGCTGCCTATCCCCCTACTGTCCTCTGCCCTACACCAGTTCAACTTACCTACTTCTTGGTCTGTTTAGCAAAATTGGCTGCAGCAAGTCACCCAAGTCCCCAACAAGTGTAGTCACATTTGCCCTGAAAAAGCTAGCTCGATCATGTACACAAGTACTGTACCTCTACTTGTTTCTTTGGCAACTCGACTCAGTACGTACGTACTGAACATGCATGCAAGGTTGATAATTGGTGAGGAAAAGGTGGCGATGCCACAGTGAAATATATTTGTGTACTGCTGATTCTGCTACATATGGCGGCATGCAGGTAGAGAGCACTGTAGCGCACATCAGGCTGCAGGGTCATGGGCGCCGGCCTTTTGCACGCTTGCTCTTGACTAGAGAACTCCAGATCGTACGTACAGTATATACTAGTCTACTGGGCTACACAATCAAGATCTACATGTGTTGTGATGTACCTATCACCCCTAGCGGCATGGTGCGTGTCCGAAGAGTAGGGTGGTGAAGCAGATGTTACACCAAGAGGGAGCAATTGCAAGGGATGGAAAATAAAATATGAAGATTGCATGTTAGGGTATCTCCAACCGGCTAGCGCAAACGGACTAGTCCAGTCCGTTTTTGTCCGGACGGACAAATGACTGCCTCCAACGGTTTGACGCAAACGGACATTTTGCTGGCGGACTGTCCGTTCTGGACCAAAGCTGGACCAAGTTTAATCCAGGTTTAGGGCTGTCCGATGTCCGGTTCTGTCAGGCTCTGTCCGCCTCTCGTGTCCGCATGGCCCACTGGCAGCCGCACATCCACTTCCCCACCTGCCATACCTTCTCTCTCCTCTATCTCCATGACTCCACAAACCGCCGTCACAAATTCCACCAAGCTCTGGTCGCTGGCCTGGGCGCTTGCTCGGCGACGCGCGCTCGATTCCTGCCGGCGTTGTGCGCGAAAGCCAGGCAGCCCGACGCCACTCGCGATCTGCCGGCAAGGTCGGAGGACGGCGCCTCCGGCCAGCTCGGAGCACGGTGTGCGTTTTGGTGGTGATGATGAAGGGCGCGAATCTCCTAGCTGCTCCTCTCGCCTCTGACCTCTCCGTGCAGCCGGGCAGCTAGCAGGCCTTCCCCAAGAGCGTCTCCCCCACCGTTTCCCATGACGCCGCCGCCCTCCCCTCCGCTGTCCGGGACGGCGAGCATGCCCAGGACAACGAGCTCGACTCCCGGGATGACGAGCACGCCCTGCTCCTGCCGCTCCTCCTGGCCCAGGTCGACCAAGCCGCCGTGCTCCCGTGCTACTTCACCACCCGGCCGCCTGCTTCCTCTCCCTCACCGCCCTCGTGGCCGCCGCCCTCGGCCACCACACGCGCTCGGCTGGCAGCCCTCGGTGAGTGCGTGCGCGGCCGTCCCACGCCCGCAGCCGCCACGAGACCGTGGCGTTCGTACCCTGCTTGGCGGCGCCGCTCCATGGACGACCTCTCGGTCACACGCGACCGCGGAAGCTGAGCTCCCAAGGAGGCCGAGCTGGTGAGCTGTGCATTAGAGCACAAGGTGGCGTCGGTGAGCTCGCATCCAGCCCTGCTCGTGTCCTTTGCGCCGTCGACCTGCACGGCGAGATCGCGCTGGAGATCGTTGACGCACTTGAGGTGGAGTTCTCCACGGGCACGGCGACGGGAAGAGCTCCACCGACCGGCGAGCTCGTGCTCCCTCTCTGTACGTCCATGGCTGCCGAGGCCCGAGGCCACGCCGGCTTCGCCACGAGCGTCCAGCCCAGCGGCGTGCTCCTGGCAGCGACTCTGCTCCCACCTCTGTTGTTTGCTTGTGACTAGTACTAGGGCCAATCGATTTCGCCATACGAGTTAGCTAGCTGAAATAGAGAGAGAAAAATGTCCGGGGAAAAATGCGGTTTGCCGTTGGGTGTAGTGCTCACCCCAAATGGACAATGTCCTATTTTGTGTCCACGGACCGCCCCAGACGGACATATTTGTGTCCGTTTGCGCTATGCCGTTGGAGGTGCCGTATATATAGTTGTTAATTTTAAGAACATCTCGTCCTTTTGGTGGATAATCTCCTATTGCATAGCAGCGCGATGTCTCTCCGCCTCCCGCCCCTAGGCGGCGACGGCGGCGGCGGCGAAACGAGTGATCCCGACGGAGAAGAAGGAAGAAGAGCGAGTGATCCCAGAGAGAGTGAGATGATTCATCCGAATCCCCACCCAGCTACCCACGAACCCACCCAAAACAAAGTTTTTGACCTCATCCCCAAAGAAACCAGATCAAGATTGAGAGAGCTAGTCCTAAAATCCCGAGATCCCCGCAGGAGTCTGGAGATCCTCCGATCCAGAGTGATGCGAGGTCCCTGGATATCCCCGAGCCCCTCAAGCCGACCGCCTTGCCGAGATCAAACCACCACGGAAGATAGAGAAGGGAACTCTGCCTTTCCCAACAAGGAGGAACCCAACCAAGAACAGGCGGATCAGGGAGATTTCAATTCTGCTGTGATTGAGGAGATAATGCCGACCACAGCGGCTCAGTCTCCGGATACTACTACGGGTATGATTTCTGTCAAGTACAACCACATTCATTCCACTGCAATTCGAATGAATTTACACCCGCCGGACAGCTCTGAGCCAGCCCCTGCATCTATGGGCAAGATTTATGGGGATGACCAAATCAAGTCAGTCAGAGACGGAATCAGAGGGATCCTGATTATCTTTACAGTCAAGAAAGCCATTCACTCACCTATCGAGCGATTCTATGAGGGCAGTAATCACAGGATCAAGGTGAGGAAAAAACGGCCTATAAATCCCCCATCCATGGACGCTCCCCTCCACAGACACAAAGCTCAGTTCAGAAACACACCTGCACCTATATCCTGCCTCGGCTCTTGCCATCCATGCCGACTGCGATCGGAAAAGAGAAGATCGACCTCCACACCAACACCAAAACCATGACACCAAGCACCATCGCCAAGGAAAGTGGCCGGCTGAGTACCCTCGACAACAACAATGGGCAAAGGACCGGCGCTGTCTCTGGGGCTATCCCCACTCAAGCGAGTGCCAGCACGGGGAGGAGCGACAAGCGCGGAAAGGAGCTCCTCTTGGAGCTCGGAACCAAAGAAGAGAAGAAAGCCATGGTCGTCAACATGGCGAAAGCTAGGGGAGCGTCCCGCGGAAGGTTCCTTGCCGTGGGCGTGTTCCTCTCCGTCCTCGTCATCAGCTCCAATAGCCTCATCGAGTACATGCGCAAGATATGGAGGATCCGTGGCCGCCTCGACATCAACCAGCTCGCCGACCGTAGGTTTGTCCTCGAATTCTCTGAAGAAGGTGACTTCAACCATGTCACTAAAGGTGGACCATGGAGATACAGAGAGGATCCAGTCCTTGTTGATGCTCTCAAGGAGGGAGATGATCGTGAGACAGTGAAGTTCTTGACTGTCCCAATTTGGGTTCAGTTCAGAAGGATTCCCTTCTATCTCCTGTCTAAAGAGCTGGCCAGGGATTTGGGACAGAGAATAGGTGACCTTATTCATATTGATAATAATTCTCGTGGTGATATATGTGATAAGCTGATCAGGTCTAGAGTCAACCTCCCTATCGATCGGGCCCTGCAAAGATGGATCCCCCTCAGCGATGAGATCACCGAGCAGGAAGTCATCGTCCACGTCCACTACGAGCGGCTGCCCACATTCTGTCGACATTGTGGCTTCATTGGCCACAGTATCGACGAGTGTGACACTCCGAGCAACCTGAGGATGCTGAGATACGACGAGGATCTCCGCGTCGCTCCTACACACCCTGACGACTCGAGGAAATGGTTCCTCCCTGACAGCATTGCTCAAGATCAGCGCCAACAGCCCCTGCCGGGGAACCCTCCTCTCCAGGGCAACGACGCGCCAGCACCTCATCAAGTTAACGCCATCATCGCCCACGTCGCTACAGAGGTGGGGAGACTGACGGTCCATGACCAACACGATCAGTCTCCGACCTCATCCAAGAACTCCATCGGCAACAACACCCAGCAAGACACGTCCTCGCCAACCAAGAGCTGCGACAACTTCAAGATCATCGTCAACAACACAGATGCAAAAGACACTGAAGCTGACACAGGATCAAAGAACAAGTCGACCTGGAAGAGAACTCCACGACGCAGCAAGGAGAAGGAAGATGGGCACGACATCACGCTGACAACCCAGGGCTACTCTCTGGGGGCTCCGCGTGACAGACCTAACCTGGATGATGAGGACATCGACCTGGAGCCAAGGTACAAGAAAACCTCTTACCAGGTACCCTCCTTAGAGGCATGCCTGGGTAAGGAAAATCTGCAGAGGCTGAGAGAGGAGGAGCTCAAAAACACCAATGCAGGAGAGGTAAACACAGAGGTGACTGGTGCAGATACAGCTGAAGAAAAGGGCAGCAGCAGTAAAGAACAGGACAGGGAGAAGACTGTAGAACAGACTGAGTACACTGGGAAAAAGGCTACCAGCACTAAGGCCGCTGGTCAACTGATGGGCACGAATGAGCGTGCCCGTCAGGAGCAATGAAACTCCTAGGTTGGAATTGCCGGAGTGTTGGGCAGCTCCGGACAGTTCAAGATCTCGAGCGCTTGGTGCGCGCTCACCGCCCAAAACTGATGTTCCTGTGTGAAACTCGTCAGAATAAAACCAAAGTTGAAAATCTTAGATGGAGACTAGGGCTTAAAAATGTTGTATCCTTCCATGAGGAGGGAAAAGGGGGAAGCCTAGCTCTTTTCTGGGATGAGAACCTAGTTGTAGACCTGTTTAAGATTAATCACCGTGTCATTGATGTTATGGTCTATGATCCTGAAAGAGAAATAAAGTGGCGATGTACCTTTGTGTATGGTGAGCCTCGTACACATCTGAGAAATGCCTTTTGGAAATTGTTGAAGGATTTAAAACCCATGCAAAAAGGCCCATGGCTTATGATGGGGGACTTCGATGAAGCTATGTGGCAACATGAGCACTTCTCAAAGAGAAAGAGGAATGAAAGACAGATGGCAGATTTCAGAGATACCCTCTCCTTCTGTAACCTTCATGACCTGGGGTTCCAGGGTCTGCCTTGGACGTATGAAAACAATCAAAAAGAGGGAAAAAATGTTAGAGTCAGATTGGACAGAGCCGTTGCCTGCCCTGAGTGGTCAAACCTTTTTCCAAATTATCATGTTCAACACCTCACCAGCTCAAGGTCTGACCACAGCCCAATTCTCATTCAGCTGGACCATAAGTTTACTGCAGATTCTGTACCAAAGAGCCACAGATACGAAGCCTTTTGGGAGAGAGAACCTACCCTCCAGAACGAAATTCAAACGGCTTGGGAAGGCCACTCGTACGCTGCTGACCTTGGGGATGTTACCCATAAACTCGGCTCGGTAATGGACAACTTACAAGCCTGGAGCAAACGAAACATCGGTAACATACCTAGAAAGATTGAAAGCTTAGAAAGGAACTCGAAAAATACAGATGGAAAAGAGACAAGTATAGTATCAACAAGTGTACTACCCTGTCTGTGGAGCTGGATGAACTGCTGGAAAAAGAAGAAGTGTTCTGGAGACAACGCTCCAGAATTTCTTGGCTTAGAGAAGGGGATAGAAATACAAGTTTCTTCCATAGGAAAGCCACTTGGAGGGCGAAAAAGAACACTATCAGATCCCTCAAGAAGGAAGATGGTTCGGAAACCCAAATTCATGGTGAAATGGCTACCTTAGCCACCTCCTTCTTTTAGGAGTTGTTCACAGTTGATAACAGTGTACATCCCAATCTGGTTACCGACGCTATGAACTGTGTGGTCACTCCGCAAATGAACGATGGACTTTGTGCAGAGTTTACTGAAGAGGAAATATATGATGCTTTATTCCACATTGGCCCACACAAGGCCCCTGGGCCTGACGGCTTCCCTGCGAGGTTTTTCCAAAATAATTGGGAAACTATCAAAGTGGAGGTGGTCAATAGTGTGCTGCAGTTTTTCAGATCAGGGATCATGCCTGAAGGGGTTAATGACTCGACGATCGTTCTTATACCCAAAACTAAGAACCCAAATGAGCTAAAAGAGTTCCGCCCCATCAGCCTTTGCAACGTAACCTACAAGATCATCGCCAAGTGCCTCTCCAACAGACTGAGACCAATATTGAATGAGATAATTGGGCCGACTCAGAGTGCATTTGTTCCTGGCAGACTGATAACTGACAATGCCCTCATTGCATTTGAATGCATCCACGCCATTCAACATGCCAATGATTCAAAAGGCTCCTTCTGTGCCTACAAGCTGGACCTTTCGAAAGCCTTGACCGTTTGACTGGAAATTCTTAGAACAGGCTCTCATCAAGATGGGGTTCGATTTGAGGTGGATTAGATGGATCATGGCCTGTGTTAAATCTGTCAGATACAGAGTCCGATTAAATGGAAGCCTGCTTGAACCATTTGTCCCACGAGAGGCCTTCGCCAAGGAGACCCCATCTCTCCTTTCCTCTTCCTTTCTGTGGCTGAAGGAATCTCCAATCTCATCCAAAAGGAAATTCAGGGTAAAAGTCTTGAAGAACTGAAAATTGTCAGAAGAGCTCCGGGTATTTCCCACCTTTTGTTTGCTGATGACAGCTTGCTATTCTTTAAGGCTTCCGCTGATCAAGCTTCTGTGATAAAAAGATCCTTCTCACTTATGAAAAAGGCACTGGACAGCAGCTCAGCCCATCTAAATGCTCTCTCCTTCTTGGTAAAAACTGCCCTAAACAAGATGGTGAGAAGGTGGCAAAAATTCTAGGAGTCCAGACTGTAGTCTTTGAAGAAAAGTACTTGGGCCTCCCTGTCCCAGAGGGTAGACTGAAAAACGGCAACTTCCAATCCATCAAGGACAGATATGGTAAATGCCTCTCAAACTGGAATGAAAAATACACCTCGGGTGCAGCTAAAGAAACCCTGATCAAACAGTAGCCCAAGCTATTTCTACCTACGCCATGAGCGTATTCAAATTCTCCAATGGTCTTTGCGAAGACCTCATGCAGATGACTAGGAAATTCTGGTGGAATGAGGATGATGAAAATAAACACACACATTGGTTGGGGTGGGAGAAACTGATCCAGAAAAAAAACAGAGGTGGGATCGGTTTCAGGGACCTTGGTCTTTTTAACCAAGCCCTCCTTGCTAAACAAGCTTGGCGACTTATTGATCGCCCTGACAGTCTCTGTGCAAGGATCCTAAAAGCTAAGTATTACCCTTGTGCTGAGCTCACTGATACAGCGTTCATAAAAAATGCTTCTCCGAGCTGGCAGGGAATTATGCACGGTCTGGAGCTCTTGAAAAAAGGAATGTTCTGGAGAATTAACAGCGGCACAAGAATCCGTATATGGCGTGATAATTGGCTTCCCAGAGGTAACCACAAAATCTCGGGCAATCCTTCCAAGTCTAGACTCAGATGGGTAAAGGATCTAATTGATCCTATCAAAAGAGACTGGAGAGTTAACCTTGTGAAAGCTACATTTCATGATCATGATGCTCAAGAAATCCTGAAGATTAGAATACCCAAGATTATTGGGGAAGACCAGCTGGCTTGGCAACCAGATAAACTAGGTATCTTCTCTGTAAAGAGTGCTTACAACCTGGCACTCTCGCTCAGATCAAACCCCATGGGTATTGGTTCGAGCAGTCAACCGGATGGTGATAGGAAACTATGGGATTTGGTTTGGAAAGCGGATGTGCCTCCTAAAATCAGAGTTTTTGCTTGGAAACTTGCCTCCAACTCTCTGGCAGTTCAGCAGAACAGAAGTACAAGATTCAAAAAATCTCCTCCAACGTGCTCCCTGTGTGGCTTAGAGCCTGAATGTGCTTATCATGCCGTAATGACCTGCACGAAGGCTTTTGCCCTTCGTCAAGCCATGAGAGAAGTGTGGACTCTCCCGAAGGAAGAAGCCTTGAGGAAATCTGGAGATGAATGGGCTCTCAATATACTAAACTCCCAGCCTAAAGAGATGAGACCGAAACTGCTCTTCATATGGTGGAGGGCTTGGCATTTAAGAAATGATGCCATCTTTGGAAAAGGAGACGCTTCTATCAGGGGTTCAGCTAGCTTCATTCTCAACTACCTGAACACTACCACCCAAATCAAAAATGGGTGGAACGAATTTGATCGAAAAGGCAAAGGTAAAATTTAGAGGGTAAAGTTTCTGTTCCTGTTGATACTAACCCTTCTACTTCTGTCCAATGGAAAAAACCAGATGCAGGATGGGTAAAGATCAATACTGATGCTGCCTTCAGTCATGATAATTCGTCTGGCCACTGGGGTGCCATTATAAGGAACCAAAATGGCGAAATTATCCTGTCTGCTTGGAGCCCTATCGAGCGTTGTCAATCTCCAGAAGAAGCTGAGGTGGTGGCAGCGCTGGAAGGCATCCTCCTCGCTTCAAATCTGAACTCGCAAGTCATCCTGGAAAGTGACTGTCAAAATGTGATTACAGCGCTCAACTCAAACTCCTGGGGAAGATCGCAAGAGAGCTTCATCTACGCTGAAGCCCGTCAGGCTATTCTTGGTCTTCCAGGCTTCCGTGCCCAGCACACCCCTAGAATGTCTAATTTAGCGGCTCACAGCTTGGCTGCTTTCTGTAGAAGTTCTGGAAACAGTGGTTCCATGCAGTTCTCTGCTCCAGAATGTGTTCTGAAACATGTTTTGTGTGATTGTAACCCCGTACTATGTCCTTAATTTTTATAAACAGAAATCAAAAAAAAAAGATAATCTCCTATTGCATTTGCTGTGTCACGTCACTGGTGTTCCATATTCGGGTCTGATTTGCAGTTGCATTGCGCTAAAAAAATGAACTATTTTGATTAAATGGTAACTAGGGGTCCGCTCGAAATTTGTAATTAGCAGCCGAGCTCCATGGAGCTATCGTTTTGAAATTTTGAACACCACATTTTGAGATCTAAAATAATTTTGAAAAAAAATCAAATTGGTACATATACACATATACTATGTATGGCGCAATCCTGTCGAAATATTTTGTCATCCATTTACACAAAAAAAAGCGAAACGTGGAAGATAAAAATTGAGTTTTTTCCTTTCTACGCCACAAATACCAATATACAACTTTTTACCAAAATATTGCGCAGATGTTGAGCTGAAAACCTCTATTTGTTTCCTTCTAAAATACCATGCTCCATGGAGACCGGGAGCTAAATTGACGCTCTCAGGGTCCGTTTCCGTACGGAGAGCTGAATACCCCTCTGATTGTAAATGTAACATGTGGGTTTTCAACCGGCCAAACATTTTTAAGTTTGAGCATTACTATGAATTATATGTCTTTACGGACATTGAATTGGGTGCATCGACCAGTTAACAAGTCTGGCAAGGTGTTGAACTTGAGATTTGTTAATTTTGATATCATATGATGCACCGAATTAAGATGGCAGAGAAACAGGAAATGTATTTCAACAACTGACTTCGGTGAAGTAAAATCGATATTACTCGATCCATTGTTATGTGCAAGCACCTTGTTTTAATAAAAAATGATGGTTAATGTCTTGCCTTTGGGATGTTGCTAATGTACATTGTGATCATGAGTTGTTGCCTCTTCCATAATCTATAATTGTTTTTCATATTGGAGTATGTATATACATATATCACCTAGGAATTTAGATAATTTTCACAGTGATTCAATAAGCCCATAAGCTTAGCCTACTTATCTCAGTTTGTAGTCTTTGCCTTTCTTGTCACAAGGTTGTAGCATTAGATTTTTCTGCCACAGCCACCTTTTCACCATAGGACAGAAAATAGCATAATTAAGTTTATATCATGTACACTTCCCACGGAGGTCCAACATGAGATATTCAAAACATGTTCAAACCACCGGAACAGCTCAAGTGCTTCCTTTACCTGCCCTTACTGTGTGTGGCCGACAATCGCCGTCGTACACGGGATGGCATTCTTCCCCTCCAACAGTTTTTTTTTTTGAAACTTCCCCTCCAACAGTTCGAACACCAACATTTGACCTACACGTCAAGCAGCGCATCGGCAAGGATGGCATTGGACGTTATGGACTTGGAGTACACAAGGACCAGCAAACTGGCGATGACGCCGTGCCCCTGAACCCCATCCTGACGCATCCACCTTGCACGGGACGCCGGCGCCTTCAAGGTCACCGGTGACACCGCACACCTTTAGAGTCGCCCAGAGCGTTAACTCGTTCGACGCGGGTGCCTTCGATCGTGAGCTGTCGTGATGCCGCGAACAGAGTGAGGCGCTCCGTGGCGTGCCCCTGCCGCAGTACGCCCACCATCAGGGCCGTCCGGGAGTCGAACACATCGCGGGCCACGTCGAGCTTCCCGCACTTGGCGTACTTCTCCACCAGGTTGTTGCGCAGCATCGTGTCGGAGCCGAAGCCGAAGCCGAGCCTGAGAGCATCGTGTCCGCAATTTGGAGTTTATGCGATACCTTTTGGGCGCGTTTGGTAGCCTGCAGCCCTTTCTCACCTGCGACGGGCAGGCTGGGGAGGGCAGTGCTGGGCCAAAACGGACTCAGGGCCATGTTGGGCTAGTTATTTGGTAGCCTGCAGCAAAGAACGCCGCATGGGCTTAGCCACTCTGACTGCGTGTTTGGTTACGTCGACTGCATGCTCAAATGCAAGCAGGCATGTGTTTGGTTGTATGCAATGCTGCTGCTACGGTAACCTCTTGCAACCTATGGTGAGGTTACCAGACTATGAAATGCACACAAATGAACATGATCAACATAGCATAGAAGTACGATAGTTTTAACCAAGTACCATAATCGACATACAGAAGTAGCCTCGCAGAACTTAGTCTGATCTACCTAGGACGAACATTCAACAGTCTTCGTCTTTCTTGAAGTTCAGTGGGTGCTCAGGACACTGTCTCACCACCTCACAACCAGAGTTGTCGAAGATGATCACCTTGTACTCCATTCGACCGAGCTTCTTGAACATGACCAGATAACCAAGATCTAAGCCGTGTGCTATGACAAATGCAGGCCAACCTTTGACGAGGCAAGCTCTTCCATTGACATCAGCAACGTTGATAGTCCAGATGCACCCAGTGTTCGTCTTGACAGTGATATCACCAGTCACCTCACCCAAGTGGGCCTGAAGGCGGTAGGAACTGGAGGAGGTCAAGTCCGGGTGCTAGCACCACTTTGCAGAAATGGTTAGGGGAGGCTGTGTCCTTGATCCATCCATAAGTTGCCTTCCTTCTTTTGAATACTGTGTCAATGTCATCCGTGGTCATTGTCATGTTCGAAGCCTGCTACAAAGATAATGGTATGGGTTATAACACTTTGTGTAATCCCCAGTTTCATCATTGTAATGGAGATTGTACTGGGTGGCCTCAGTTTGAAGAGATGGTTGAGACAAATTTGCCACCAGACTAGCCAACAAAAGCAAGTAGAAGCCACAACGATCTGTGACTGGTTCTCATTTTTGTTGGACGTCTGGTGGTGATGGTTGTGTCCCAGCCCTTACATCATTGGCCTAAAGACTTACACGAAAATCATAGCTGCAACTCAAAATCGAATGCAAAAAAAGTGTTTCTTGATCTCAGCACATGTAAAACCAGGTAAGCGCCTACTGACTAGCTAGCAAAAAAAAAACAGCCACATATGATGGTGGTTGTTTATAACTTTTGCTGGCAGTCAGCAGGCGACAGCTCTAACACATTTCATCATGGACCTAAATTGCCTCATAAATAATAGAACACATAGTTCTCGGAGAGTATATAATCATCCTTGGTTCTATAGGCAATCTTCTTCAACTAGGATGCCTTGATTTTAATCATCGGCTACCATGGAAATGGCTCACGAAGACTATGAAAAGTTGCTACAAATATAGGCCTCAGACTTGCATTTTTACATGGTAGGTTTTAAAGAGGTGATACTACTGAACCAAGAACACAGGATAATCAATTAATCGTACGTTGCACAAGGTTCAGTACCACAACCTCTATCACGAAGGGCGCGTTTGGTAGCTGCAGATTCATCATAGCCAGAGAAAAATAGATCGGACTTTGTAACATACTGTAAAACCATGGATCAAGTATGAAGAACACCCCAAAATGACCAGAACACACCAAAATGAAGAACACACCAAATAAAATGGAACCTGCTTTCAGTGCAAGCACAGATGTGTAATGAACCCTAAAACAGCGTAGATCTACGGTGCATGTCATAATACCGGAGTAAATCAAGCCGGATCTACAGATCTATGCTGCGAAAATAGACAAAGGAGTCCAAATCATCATACCGCCATTGACGAAGAACTCGACGAACTCGAGAGGACTCGGGGCTGGCGATGGGACAACGAAGCTCCGCTTTGGCACGGACGAGTCGACGATGGTCTGCCTTCTTCTCCCGCCGAAAATGGCCGCCGATGTGCCGCCGGTGAATCAACCGCCGTCGAAGAGAGAGAGGTGAGAGGAGAGCGAGTGCAGTTGGGAGTGGGAGAGTGGGCGGTGAGGGGAATAAATGGCGCGTGTCCCCGAAGGGACGCGGCGTCTCCCCGTGTGCGACCTGCTGCCACCGCTTGCGCTCCACTCGGCATGGCCCCAAGAAAACGGCCGATTCGGCCGTTCCCGCAGGGCCTGGCCCGAGGGTGCTTTGAGGACCGTGCTATGCAGGCCCAAGAGGAAAAACGGATAACCACGCCAGGACCTCGCATCTGGCGGGCCGGCCACCCTATCTGCAGGCTACCAAACGCGCCCTTTGCCTTTTGTGATGCTTTCGATGGCACTGGCTGCCCGAGAGCATGCATGGGTGCTCCACAAGCCAATGTTACACATCATGGAAGCAATGCAGGCGTTCGAAAAAAAATCAATATGAAGATTGCACGTGCGTGTACAGTTGCAAAATTTAGGAATATTATTTTCGTCATTTCGGTGAATAAAGTTGTAGCGCTGCATTCGCCGTGCCACGTCATTCATGTCACATATTCGGGTCTGACTTGCCATCGCGATGCACTGAAAATTGAACTATTTTGATCAATGCCGTTGCGTGTTAACCCGACAAAATATGCTTGAGTTTTTGAGGATTAATATGAAAGATTTTCATTTTTATGAATATTGAACTGGGTGCATCGACCACTTCGCAAAGTCTTAACCATGGGATCGATTAAGGCCAAAACTCTCCTAGTTGATCAAGGCTCCATCTTGCATGCTCAAATTCAAAATGATTTAATCGTTAGGTACCTCCCTCCCCCCACCACCATTTTGGTTTTGTTGTCCTATCTGAGGAGTGTAGAGGGCATTTTATTTACTTAGTCAGGTTCAGGTTTGACTAATTTAGGCTCACATGTTGATTTGTCCGGTGAAATCATCTAGAAGTACCTTGGGAAAAGTGGAAGGGCAAAGGAAGTTAAGTAAATATGTATAAGAGACTAGAATACATGCGTTGCAAGTCAAAAACACGATTAGCATAGGCACTAATGACAGAAAATTGACTTGCAATGCAGGTTTATACATGTAAGCATACCGAGTAATATATTATCATTCATTAGTAATCTAACAATGGGGCAGTTTATCAAGAACCTCAAATGCTCCAAAAAGAAGTACTGTATTTAATTGGAGCATATTTGCATCTCAATTTTCAGTGGGCAATTCATCAAACACCCAATCTCCTCTTCACTTCCACAACAAATCCATATTTACTATATATTATACTGCTTCTCCTCAAGCTCATCTTCACTTTGTAGCGCTGCGGTTCCGAAAGAAGAAGAACCACACTCCGACGGCCTCCAGCAGACCAACCACCACAATACAATTAATTATCCATTTAATCTATTAAGACACCTAATCATCATTTAATTTCTCTTTCCAAAACTACTAATTAGATAAACCATAAATATGTTAGCTGGGGGGGGGGGGGGGGGGTGCAATGCCCCCCTTGGATCCCATGGATGCTCACTTTGTTTGTTGTAGTGCATCATTACATAATTGTATCTCGCCCTCTCAATCCTTTAGGTAAACCAATCGACACCTCCATGTACCACAAGCCCAACTGCTCCAACTAGGACAGACATAGCAGATGATCGATGGCTTAGTGCCCACTGGTAGAAAATAATCTTTGTCTAAGCCTACTTTCATGACCATGATGTTGTAATAGATGGTGGCGGTAAGGACAGAAGCCACCGTCGAGGCTAGGATAGCTAAAGTCAGGACAAACCGCAACACAATTTTCTTCCATCTCGAGAGGGTGAAAACAACAAGTCGGAAGCCTTGCGATAGACTACGTATAGAACGCGATGCACACCAACAAAGATAAAATTTAAGTGAAGAAGATAATGGGATGTGCTAGTTTACGGGTAACCGTCCGCCCGGTTGATTTTCGATAGGCTCACCCCGCGCGTCAAATGTTTCCCATGCCTCTGATCCTGTCTGGCATACCATGGCCAAGGTCACCCACCCAGGAGCCAGTTTGGAAGATAAAATAGAAACAATAGAAGGCTTGATCTATTCTATACGCGAAGTGGTGCCGAGTTTTACCTCGTTGGACGAAAATAAAAATGCACTAGGAGAAGGCGCCTTTGCTGCGTCGGTAACAAATAAAAGAAATAGACAAAGAAATATTGGGGCATGTTTTAAGTATTGATTTGATCCAGACATTTCTTACGTCGTTGGTTGGGCCTGGAGACCGAATATGTCAAGTAGTTGCGCGTGTGAGTATGGAGCCGCTTTGATGCCGGCCGACTTTTTTTATTCGTTTCCTTTTGAGATTGGGAAAATAAAATAAAATATAAGCGGGCCTTGAGGAAAATCCTTTCGAGTTCCGAAATTCAGAAAAAAAATTGTTTTCTTGCGGGAAAAATAATTTAGTTATACATAGCTCTATAAATAAAAGGTACACACGAGAGAAAAGTGTTCTCAATACTCATTGCTCCGCATTATTACTGTTGTATCGCCAAAATTCACGCAGAGAAAAGAGTGGACACTTTATCGCGAAACAGCCGAAAATAATTACCCTACAGTTTGTAATTTTCAACAAAATCTGTTAGAAGCTCCGAGACTAGGCAGTAGATGAGCAGAGTGCATGTCCATAGTGTTGAACCAGTTGTGACGACATAATCCATCGGCCGAAGTTGCACGTCAGCTTAACCAGGCTTTGAGCATACAACATGCTTCCTCTACCATGCGCTTCTCCCTCTGCACGGACCAAGCGCTCGTCTTCGCACCCCGAAGCGTCGAGCAGAACGACACATGATCCGCGAGCTGACTGGACACCTAGAGACAAAAAAGTAACACCGGATTTGTTAAGGGATGGTTTCACCAACCTCTACCAGTAAGAGAAATTCAAAAAAAAAAAACCTCTACCAGTAAGAGTAACCAGAGACGGTTAGTTTACATGAATGATCACTCGTTAAACTTACGTATGAGACGAATTCCTCCACGGAGTGAGAAGCACCAAAGAGAGACGCCAGAGCACAGTACTTGACGCTCCAATAAAGGGGAGTTCCCCCGATCCCCGCGATGTATAAACGCTCAAGGTGGGCAGATTTGCCATATATTTCGGCTGGCTCATCAATAGTCTGCACAACACAAGGAATGTGAGGTCAGCTAGTTATATTCCAGGTCATCAAATATGCGCGACTCTTTAGCAACAAAATTAGAGTTTTAGAACATATATATGTACCTCCTTGCTTGGATGCAAATCGTTGGTTTCAGCATCTAGCGTGATGTTTTCGAGCTTGGCTCGAGTAGTGATAGCAAGGCTGGAGCAGTTCATGTGTAGCTCCTTGACTCGCAGCGCTTCTCCAAGCGAGATATTTTTGATCATGTCTCATGCATCGGTAAATAGACTTGCAACCGAACCAAGTATAAGTGTGATATTCTTCCCCAGATATGAACTGAGTCAACGATGATGGCTAGAGGTTGCAACAACAATGATGAACTGACTATCGTGGGGAGACTAGCGGAGAGACAAGGATGAAATGCTTGGGAGATGCTGATGTCCTCATTATCCTTACAGTAGGCTTTTGATATGCCTCGTAGTAATAATGACGGAAATATTTTTCAGATATCCTGGATCTATGTGCAAACATCAGATGTGGAGTTGTACGCTTGAGTTATTGTCTGACCTCGCCATCGGAGGAAATGTGTCATGCGCTTCTCGCGAATAAATGGGCTATACCTATGATTCACTGAAGAGTTATGCACCGGAGATGGTTGAAGTTCTCCTCGACATTGCGAGGAATCCATCATTTTTATAATGGGAGGTCAAAGAACAGACATTTGTTTTTTCAGTAAAACTTACAAAGTGAATCGTAGATTTTACCACACATGTGATGTTGTTTTCATCTTCTACATCTCTATACTAGAAGATAAAGCCTGAAATATCTGATTTATTTTGTAATCTACAATATCTACTTTAGGAGGCCTTCATTCGATTGGATATATTGGGGCATTGGCAAAACCTCTGATGGCTACAAAATCACATGTAAACAGACACTAGTAGGAAATACCCTATCAGTGGCGCACCAAAAAAAATTCTGTGACGCATGGGTTGGTGCGCCACAGTTAGCTCGCCACTAATTTTTTTTCTGTGGCGCATGGGTTGGTGCGCCACAGAATTCTCACATTTCTGTGGCGCACCCAGAAGATATGCGCCACAGAATTCTCAAAAAACTAAAAAAATCTAAAAATTCAAAAAAATCAGGAAAAAAAAAAATAAAATAATTTGGAAAAACCTAAATATTTGAATTTTTCCAATTTTTTTGAATTTTTTAACCTATCTCAACTGATGACTTCTCGCTAGGTCACCCATCCTCAAATTGCTCCAACCCAAGCACGCTTAACTTCTAAGTTCAATTCAGTTTAGTTACCCCTATGCTACTAAATTTCTTATTGATATAAGTATCATATCAACCCTCCTAACCTTTGTATGTGTGTGGTAGTTTATGTGTGGTATGTATATATATGTGTGTTTCTAAATTTAAAAAAAAAACAAAAACTTCAAAAGTTTCAAAAGGAAATCCAAAAAAATTCAAAAAATCCCGAAAACTTCAATAAAATTAAAAATCCAAAAAAAAATAACAAATCCAAAAAATTCGGAAATTTAAGAAAAAATGTAATTTTTTTAAAATGAAAAAATAAAAAAATTCAAAAAAATGACACTTTCTGTGGCGCATGGGGCCAATCCTTTGAGATGTAGTTATGTTTTAGTGTCTAGTTGGTATAGAAAATTTGAAATATGAATTTTGACCTTTTTTGGAAAAAACAAAAAAAATATTGACACGGCCATAACTTTTGCATACGACGTCGAAAAAATACGTTTAATATGTCAAAAGAATCGTGAGAAAAAAGAGCTCGATATCACCTGGGATTACCCGGTGAACTTTTCTCAGAATCGGGAAATTCAAAAGAGTAAAAAGTTATTTCAAAAAGAAGCTTTTTTCTACAAAATCAAAAAATTCAAAAAATGCTTAAATTCGAAAAAAACTTCTAGAAGTCCAAAAAAGCCACAGAAATGTATAACAAAGAAGACACAATTCTGTGGCACCACAAAAATTAATTTTTTTGGATTTTTATTTTTTTTGAAGTTTTATGGATTTTTTGAATTTTTTTTTCATTTTTTGAATTTTTTTAGATTTTTTGGACTTTTTGAAATTTTTGTGGCGCATGAGGTACGTGCGCCACAGAAAGACACATTTCTGTGGCGCGTGTGGTATGTGCGCCAGCGCATGTGTATTGTTCGCCACAGAAATGGGTCTTTCTGTGGCGCATGTGAAATGTGCGCCACAGAAAGACACATTTCTGTGACGCATGTGGTTGGTGCGCCACATAAATGTGTCTTTCTGTGGCGCATGTGGTTTTCGTGCGCCACAAAATTTCACATTTCTGTGGCGCATGCAAAACTATGAGCCACAAAAAAAATTATGTTTTCTGTGGCGCACGGCTATTTGGTGCGCCGCAGAAAGTGGTTCTGCCTATAAGCTAGTTTCCTAGTAGGGAGACTGGATATTAGTACCATAGAGAAATTCATTCATGTAAGATATCTCCTATGCATTGTTTTGTGAGCAATGACTGTTTTTTGACGGTTTTAATCATGTTAGAAAATGTTGGAAATTATGCTGCTCCTTGGATCGTTCTTGCAGCATAAAGTGTTTAGCATGACGAGTTGCAGAGCCACCTCTTTCAGATCTTCCTGTGTGCAACGTCATGAGTGTACGTGAGAGGGAATGATCGCTGGCAAGCAGATTCTTCAGTGAGCCATCTGCAGTTTTTGCAGCATTATTGTTGAGAACGTATGGATGTGTACTTCTGTTATGCTTAACGTTGAACTTGTGATAAGAATATTTTTACAACGTGTGGTTCGTTCTTACTTAGCAATGGCAAAAGGCTAAATTGAAGATTGCAATCCTAGAAAGTTAGCTTTCGTATAATTTGTATGTGCATGGCTATAGTGATATTCATTGAAGTTTAGTATTCAGATGACCATACCAGCATGGAATTTTGTGATAAACCAATGGAAATTTCAGTAGTGTAACTTAGTTTGTTTTGAATTATATTGGTTTGTTTTGACGTGCAGTAAAGAATTGAACAACTCATGTAACTCCCATCGATTGTCTTCCTCTTGCTTCGAAACAAACAAAGAGATTTTTTCTAGAATGCGCGTGAGCGGTTGTATCTTATATTGATAGAAGAAGTGACTAAAGAAAGAGCTGATTTGCATTATTGTAGTTTCCTTTTCCTTTTTATGATGTGTACGTGCTATGATCTCATTGAGCATAAGCTATTTAGAGGAACATGAACACTGGAGACATATATAGGTGCAACCAATTTTCAGAATAAATTTATTGTGTCTACTATAAATCTCAGTCTGTAACTCTATGCTGAAACAAATGATTTTTTTCAATGGGAATTTTGTTCAATTGTTATTTTCCTCAATGAAAAAGAGATATATGCACCATTAGTCATTAAAGTTGCCCATGATGAGCACTTTAGTCACTGAACTCGCGGAATGTTGTCCAGAGGTCACTAAACTTGGCAACGATGAGTATACCGGTCACAATAGTGACAGATTGGATAATTAGTGCTGATGTGGCATGCTGACAAGGCTGTTTTTTACGAAAAAGACCCTGAAGAAATTTTTTCATGGCAACAGCACAACACCCTGGCTAGACATTTGGTCGAACACCTTCTAGTCAGTCACGCGGGGAGTCCCTGACGCGGACACGGCCGACGACACGTCGGCGCGGCGGCCGCGGTCGAAGCCTAGCGCCGTGCTGGACAAGATCGAGTCCCTGGGATGTACGGCTGGTCCGGCCTGCTTCGAGGGCTATTGGATGTACAGCAGCTGAGATGGAGTGCTCCGGACGGTGCTTCCATGGGCATGCAACGGCCGCGCCTTGGCGAGGGTCAGCGGCAGCCTCCAAGGAGCGCACGGGACGGTGCGTGTACGCGCGCGCGTGCGCGCTTTGTGTCGTTTCAGTTCAGATCCCGACCTGCTGTTTTTATTCCCCGCCTTATTGTTTCAGTTCAGCCTTAATCTGCAATCCGTTTTCAGTTCGCCATTGTTCGCCGCTGTAAACGTTGTGTGGTGCATGTAGGTACTGCGGTGCTGACCCCGACCAACTACATGTACGTGATGCGGTGCTCGCAGGGCGAGGGCAGCTTCACCCGCGGCGAACTCAGCGGCTACGGCAACATCGAGCTGAGCCCTTCCTCCGGCGTCCTCAACTACGGCCAGGGCCTATTCGAGGGTCTCAAGGCGTATCGGAGGTCGGACAGCAGGGCCGGGTACATGCTGTTCCGGCCGGAGCCCGGAGGAGAACGCGCGGCGGATGCAGATGGGAGCGGAGCAGCTGAAGCCGGCGCAGCCGCGTCACGGAGTCGCTTCACGGCTACGACGCTGCCGTCGTTGAGCACGGCCTTGTAGGCGGTGCTGCAGGCCTGCAGCCACCCTTGCCAAGCATCTCCGCGGACGCGCGCGCAGCAGCTCCTCCAGCTTGAACCGCGGCCGAGCTCCTCCAGAAACACCATCTTCCCCTGCTCGAACGTGCCTCCGCTGGCCGCCGCGACCGCGCCTGTGGCGCCGTACGGGCTGGACGAGTGCACGATCTTTTCCCTCTCGCGTTGGCGCCAGTCGCTGCACCGCCCGGACAGCCGTGGCCAGAAGTAGCGGAAGAGCAGCCCGGCCACAAGACCACCGCGAAGGCCGCTGACTCCACGCCAGAATGACTAGAAGGTGTTTGATCAATGTCTTGTTGCAATGAAAAAAATCTTCAAGGTCTTTTTCGCAAAAATAACCTTGTCAGCATGCCACATCAGCCCCACTTATCCGATCTGTCAACGTTTTGACCAGTGTACTCATCCTTGCCAAGTTTAGTTACCTGCGGATAACTGTTTAGAACTAAAAGAATGAGAATGAATCTCTGCTTTATTGATCAAGAGTTTGAGGTATATATACAATCTGAAGAGGCGCCTTTGAGGCGGTAAATACAAGGTCGCGTCTGTGCGAAGAGGCACAACGCCTGTACGACGTTTGGCCAAAAGGCGGTTGCTTAGGATCTAAGCTAATCCTATTCTAACACTCCCCCTTGGACAACGTCGTTTCTTCAAAATCCTTGCATTATCTTCGAGATCTTCTTGTACAACCTTGAGGGTACCATTATATACTCTTGATGAAGACTTTGTATGATATTCTCCCCCAAAAACCCTGTGGGAAAAATATGAGGAGAATTGTATTTGATATGTTGTTAAAAACTCCTTTAAACCCTGTGGGAAAAATAAGGAGAAAATAATACAACATATAATGAGTATTGTCTCATTGATAACTCATATGAGAAAACCCTTGATAGGAAAATTCTCATTATTGAGTTTAGAGATCAATAAATATGCCTTATATACTTTCGTTAAAAACCCCGGTGGAAAATACAAAAGTATGACATATGATACTGATAATATATTGCCTCATTTAGCATCTTATATGAGAAACTTGAGAGTAAACTCATAAAGTGAAAAGGAGTAAAAATGAGTGCAATACGACGTGCCACTGAAAACTCCTCTAAAACCCAGTGGGGAAAAATATAAGGAGAAAGAAAAATGGCATATCCGAACACATGTATTTATATTGTCTCATTAAAAACCTTTTATGAGAAACCATTAGGGAAAAACTCATCAAGGGAAAAAGAGTACAATATATATGATCTGAAGATCATCGACGGGTTATGATACGGGAGTGTGCTCCCCCTGAACTTTGCAAATCTCAACAATTTTATTTGCAATATTGTTCTCTATATAACCCGTATGCATTTGAGAAATACAAGTGGTATTATCTTGATAGACAATGGTAGTTGATTCTGTTGAATCTTAAACACATAATTTTGTATGTGGTATCATCCTATGAAGCCATATATGTTTTATGATGCTTCGTAGAAAGTGATTATTCCAGAATGATTAGTGATAGTAGACATTAGAGTTTGTTTGGAAGACTTCCCTTAAAGGATGTTCTACTCAATTCAGTCGTCATCGATATGGCAGTTTCGGGATCAGATAATTATAGCCAATATATGTATATCACACAATGGTCAATTCTCTTGATGTTCCTGAGGGATTTAATCAAGATCTATAGTGCCTTTAAGATATCGGAGGATATTACTTACACCAATATTTAGTTGGGGTTAGCACTTTAAATAAATTGTCATAAAAATATTGTCACACATGATGTAGTTTGCAACAATGGTATTGAGATGTGGAACTAGAGGTCCCGATAACACTTAATCATCATACTAAGTATAAATGAGTTTGCATCCATGTTAGGGATAGTATGACCATATGTGTTTTTGATATGATTTATTCACATTTAATTTCTACCATATTTCATGGATATGTGAAGACTGATAGATATGTATTCCTGAAGGGAATATTCTCAAGTTGTGAACTTGAATAGTATTTGGTTTCATCCAAATCTCCGTCTTGATATGATTGCGAGTACCTTTCATGTATTGTATAGACTTCAATGATGAAATCATCGACATATACATAGGTCATGTAGAATCCAATGAGGGATTTTGTTAATGACTACATGTAAGCAATCTTTATCCGAGTTATTCTTTCGAAGAAAGAAATCTCATAGTCGATTGTACCACACAAATTTTGACTATTGAGTCATTGAGTGACTTTTGATGTTTTACACAATATATGTTGCGATTTGTTCTTGGACATTTAGATATATCCGAGCTAAGTGATCCACATGAGTATGAAATCACCGTGTCTATCAACTGCATGGATAGTTTATTTGTACTGCCAATAATATTAATATCGAAACATAATTCCACTTATACCAAGAGGGTATGTTACATCATAATCGATGTCGGGTCTCTGCGTGAACCTCATTATGAATGAAAATTCATTTGTCTTCCAAAAGGGAAGATAGTTATGAGGAGAATGTATTACTGTGGTAAATACATCTCTTTTGTTTAGCGAATGCTACTCTTGTTTAATTGCCTCCTTCTAGTTGAACCAATATATGAGTGCATGAGGCACTCTACCATGGATTTTGGTTCAGGGCCCTAAAGGTTTTAGCAATTCAAGAATAAATATTTGTCGACAAATGTAGTCTTTATGTTATATGATTCTGTTGAATCAACGAAAATTGTGGAAACAATATTTACATCTTTGAACTCCTCGTGATTTCCCATAACAATGGAGTCAAGGTGTTTCGATGTCCCAACACTTAAAAAATTGTGTGCACATATGTGTTGGGTTTGGATGTGAGCATCCGTTATGTGTTATTCAACTTGAGGTTGAACTACATTTACTAGTTGAGGATATAATTTCCTCTATTTCCGCGGATACATATGAGAACTCATTTCTCATGTGACCATGTTTCTCCCCCTTTTGCTCTCATTTGGGAGAATAGTGGTTGTATGAGATACTTCCACTTTGTATGGCACATTGCATGCATGCATAATATGATTTCATGACGTCTTTGTCATAAGTAAATGTATGTGGCAGATTTGCAATGTGTTGCAAATATATTGAACTTTATGTTCAGATTTTAAGTACGTGAATAGAAGGATGAATGTCTATGACATTTCTAGTTTATCAGCATTCTTTGTGGTACGAATGTCCCCCTAATGCCGAAAATATCCTTATTTTAGTGTAATCAGCGTACGGGCTATAATCAATTCCCTTGATAGGGCTTGATATATTTATAATTGACGGATAAATAAATAGTAATACCTCACATAGATCCCAAATTTAATGTGAGGGCCCATGAATGTACGCCGGAGTGGTGAAATCGGTATATTACCGACATCGCAGATGGGAAATACTTGTTTGATTTCCACGTACTAACTGCAAGGGGAACAGTATGATATGCAGTTGGTATGATCTAGAATAGATCTGCGGCGTGTAAGACCGCATGTCTCCAACAAGATGTTGGTATATTAAATTCTGTAGAAGTGGTCATTTAATTAGATTTGATTCTTTTGATAAAGAATTTATTTACACCATTTTGACTATGTACATGAGGTACTTGACAAAATCATAAATGCTCGTGAAAACGGCATTCAAATGGGTATAACCCATATGCTAGAATGTTTTGCTCATATTTGATAATCTGAGCAATTAGTTTAGTTAAATCATGGATTCATGGAGATTAGAGATTCACATAAGGGCATCTATTAGATGTTCATGGATACCATGAATATTTGTCTCAAAATGGTGAGTAGTCCATATATAGCTTCTTGAATGTGTTCAAGAACTTGAGTGGCTACTTTATTAATTTTTAAGGTGAGAGAGCCTTAAAATTTATTTATTCGCATGGCACATTTTGTGCACATAAAGTCTGATGACTTGAGTTTTTTTTCTAATTTTAAGGTGTGACCAACAAAATAGTTGACTTTCCGTAAATCCCTATTTAAGGGTGACCAAGGCGAACATGCCAAATCTTCAATCTATGAAGATACGGAAAATTATTTTGGACGCAACGAAGTTTAGTATGAAACTTTATTCATACATTCATATCATGTCTGAGGAACATGATATAATGGACAACATACCTCATGTATAGAAGTATGGTTATAGGCTGATAGTTGTGAGACTAAACGAGGTCTCCAAAATATCTTGGGATTTTATTCCGCAAGAAATCTATAATTGTGAAGGAGTGTTTCTCCTTATCCCATTGAACTCACATTAATTGATGATTGTGGTATATCCAACCAAATGCTTGAGAGCATTCATACGTATGATGATTCATTTGATAAACTTGATAGTTATCTTATTACTTTTGGGGGGTCCACTATGATTCTGCTTGCCATTTTACCTCCACTTTACATTGATTTCTCGTGGTTCTTTTCGATACCATTGAGATTCTTAGTATTTGAGTACTAATATGAATTTCAAGTAAGGGTAGATCACCCGTAGGGTATACCTGAAATGGGGAGGATGTAAAGTGATTTCTAGGTTTTGAATGAGATCTATTTTTGATATATCTCATCACATATTATCAACTTGGGATTGATTCTGTAGACAACAGCGTGGAATGTGCAATGGACTAGAAGTCCAATAAAATAAGTGAGTGAATATTCACATTGCATTTATGCAATATATATCTCCTTGATGCGGATTTAGAGGGAAATGGAAAATTATCCAATTTCTCTCATGTATTGTGAGTTCAACGGATTCCATTGATGGAAATGTCAGCCATGTCCCGCATGAGGTGATCATGCAATTCATTTACTGTGATAGTAAACTAAAATAAATAAAATGCTCTGACTGAGCAAATTTATGGTGAAGATGATTCTTCCTTAATGACCATAATGTAGATATTCAATGATATTTATATCGGTGCTTTGGACTTCATTCCTAGAGGGATGGGTAATGTTACATTCACCTCCAAAACATAGATATGTATTTTTGGCACTGGTTAGTCATGGTGAAGAAAAAACCATCACCATATGATGTAGAACCTATAGTAGTTTGTGAGAAACTCCACCATTGATATATATGACGGACTATCTTGATAGATAGAAGATGGAACAGCCGTATCAATGATATAGGTTCCACTATTTTTATGTTTTACCAATGTAATGGAAGCATGAGTTGATCATGCATGAATTGATTTACTTGAGCGTGAAGTAATTTATTAAACAATAAAATTGCTTCTAAGGAGCAAATTTAAAATGAACCTGATGCTTACTCAGAATATCGTGCATAGCACATTAGAGATAATCACCAATATTTATGGAGCAAATCTCGCAGTACTAAGAAGCATAATTGTAATAAGACCGATGGCTTAACAGATAAATGCTGGAGTCTTTTCGTAATATAAAAATTGAAAGGACTAGATGAAGAAACTGCCAAAGAGATAAGATTCCCCATTCTCCATCGTTTTCCTGTACGTGGTACAGAGACAGCAAGTTCCTCACGATTCATGAATCAATGGATTTATTAGCCAAGGACTAGGAGAGGGGCTCGAGCAAATTGAGAGGACGACGCCTCGGAGGGTGCCATGCAGGAGGGCTTCTCCCCTTCACGCGCCGGAGGGCGTCGCCATGCCGGGCACCGGCAGTTGGCCAGTGTCGCCGCCTCGCGTTGGGGCCAGGGCCTCCGCCGCCTCGGGCTGCAGCGCCGGGAGCAGCCGCGTCGAAGAGGTGCGGAGGAGGAGGCCACTTCGGGCGCCGTGGGGGCAGCCGCGTGGTGCGCCGGCCGTCGGACACCGCTGCCGCCACGCTTAGGCGGACGCTGTCGCGATGAGAGGAGAAATTTGGAGTCGAGGACCGCCGCGCGTGCTGCCACATGACGCCGCGGTTTGAGTGCGTCAGGGCCGAGGGGCACCACGTTCACCGCCGTGGCCAGGAGGGCTCGGCCATGGTGCCGATTGATAACACGCGGGGCATCGCCGGTGTCTTCGCCGCGTGGAGCGCGCCATGCGTCGCCGGAGGGCTATGCTCCGCGCGCCGACGAGGAGCAACGGCGCGGCCGAGGGCCGCCGGGCTGGTAGGCCAGCCGGTGCCGCGTTTCTTCTTCTCTCTTTTTCTCGTCTCTCCGGCCGCCGGTTCTTCTTTTCTGGTGGCTTTTCGCTCTCACGGAGAGCACGCTGAGAGCAGCGTGCGTGATAACGTGTTTAGAACTAAAAGAATGAGAATGAATCTCTGCTTTATGGATCAAAAGTTTGAGGTATCTCTACTATATAATATGGCTTGAGAAGGTGTTGGTACGTCATTTTTTGTTCCGATTTTACCCTCCACCAAATCACATATTTACCCACCAGTGCCACCCATAAGTTAAAAAACGGTTCGTTTTTTCCGTGTCATTATGTTTCCAGTGCGCTGCTCGACCGTAGAAGAAAAAAGAGAGAGAGGAGGGCTGGTCAGCGCACTGCCGCGTTCCTGGCGCGTGCCGCCGGCTGCCCTAACCACCGCCTGGAGCCGCGGGAAGGCCGGTCTGGCGGCAGGATTTGCACGGAGGCGAGCTGGACACCGTCGTCTTCCACGACGCCTCGGAGCACGGCGCTAACCTCGACGGCGACGGCGGGCATGGACTATGGAGACGACGCCCGCGGCGCTGACCTCAAAGGTCGAGCTGCCGATTAAAGCGCGCCAGGGCCGCCGCCGCTCTAGCTCGCCAGGGCCAGGGACGCGGCCGGGGCCAGCGCGGTGGACGGCGAGGTCAGGGTCCGGTCAGGCGTGGGGCGTGGACGGCTATGGCGCGGGCGCGGGCGCTGGCGAGCTTTGACGGCTCTGGCGCGGGCAGGCCTGGATGTCCATGGCCGGCTCTTGGAGTTGGCCGGAGTTGTGGGCTAACGGCGGGAGGCGACCGGATCTACCTCGGATTGCGGCTGTCCGTGAGGACTGAATGTGGGGGCTGCGGCGGCCGGCGAGCGGCCGGTGTCCTAGGCGAGGCTGTCATGGTCGTCGGGTCGATTCAGCTTGCAGGCAACGCTGTGGTGGCATCCCGATCGCGGTGAGTGGCGGTCGGCACCCCCGTTGCTTTGGCCGGAGCTAGCTGGTGGGATTAGAGGTGAAGGTACCTAGCGGCTGTTCCTTATCGTTTTCTTCATTTTTTTTTTTGGTCCGAACCATACTGCTCTTAGGTAGATCTATGCTGTCTGTAATTAGTCTGAAGCATGTTTTATGTTCAAACTAATGCTCGTACTTGATTTGAGTTGTGATAATTTGCTTCTGATCCATCCTTTATGCAGTATTTTTTGCAATTGATACCTGACGGCTACCTCTGATAAATTACGGCTGCTTATTTGCTGATGCTTTGTGTTTTCAGTCACAAATATACACATTCCAGTGGATATTAAGTATAGATTATGTGGCATTAGCACAGCCATGCCTGACGGGTAGATTCAGTTCTCCAGTGTTCATGCATTCTTTGTTGAATAGTCATCTGCATTTAGGCATCCATTTATGGTAGTGAGCATCAGAGCAAAGAATCTGAATCTGATATCAAATTTAATAATGTAATAGGCAAGTGACCGGCCTGATTCATAGCGAAGGAGCGTGACTTAAGCATCGATGGTTACTTTGCCTTTGAGTGAGTTGTTCAGTTGGTGTGGATAGCCTGGTAACAATTGTTAGTTTCGACATTCATAATTTCACTTACTTGAACATATCTCTGCTTCAAGTGTTCCTGTAGTTTGAGATGTTCAGCTACATTATTCAGTTCTAAAAGACTCATCGAAAGTTTCTTTTATTTCGGAAATCCATCTAAATAAAAGAACTTATTTGAGTACACGTATTGCATTTTTCAGGAATCCAAAGAATCACTAGAAATCAGTTAATTGCTAGAAGTGAGTCATAAGTTCATGCGGTGCCTTGCCAATTACTTGTGGAAGATCAGTTTCAATGCAAAATTTATTTTCGCAGCTATGCAAAGCTGGGATAATTTATTTTGCTGATGATACATCTTTCAACTCCATTAAACACCAACCTTGACATTTCTTAGGTCTTCTTTGCGCATCAATATTATTTTTTACATTTGGCGAGAATGATTTATGTCTTGCTGTGAATAGGCTCTTTGGAGATGACGACTCATTATACGGAGGGAGGCATGGGGCATGTTCTCTTATGTCCAATGGCATACCTGCCTGTTCTTGTACCAGCACCAGAGCTTTTGTACTGGACATCAGCTCCCCGGACAATTCTCTCAGATATTGCTTCCTGGTGGACCAGCTAGCTACCGGCAAAAATTCTAATACGTTCTTCGTGTACCACTCAGTTGGACAGGTTTGCAGCTCGCGGATAACAAATATACATTTTTTACAGCATTGAACAATCAATTGAATTAAGAATATAGATCTTTATTTTTTTCTATGTCTAATGATTTTATACACTGAATCATTGGAACAAGACACGAGTTTTCTTTCTGTACAAGCGACACTTAATTATTCAAAGTAATGTTTTAACATATAATAAAATTTGTGAATCTTTTTTCATATTTATGTGTATTTCATGCACATGCAACATAAACGATAATATAAAATAGCCCGTGGCAACGCACGGGCATTCAACTAGTATATACAATCTGAAGAGGCGCCTTTGAGGCGGTAAATACAAGGTCGCGTCTGTGCGAAGAGGCACAACGCCTGTACGACGTTTGGCCAAAAAGCAACTGCCTACGGTTGCTTAGGATCTAAGCTAATCCTATTCTAACAATAACATCCCGCGAGTTCAGTGACTAAAGTGCTCATCATGGCCAACTTTACTAAGGTGCATTGAAAAAACACAATACTTCTGGTGGATACCCCATTTTCTCCCAATTAGTAGAAATACTCCTAATGAACTAATTTGTTATTTGTGTGTTTTTGTGAAATACTAGGCAGGTTTACACAACTCTGCAGAGCAGGAGGATCTGCGTGCGGGAGCTGACATCTGGATGAATCTCGCGACATCATCGGTTGCTGCTGGAAACGCTGATGGCCCAAGATTGCTGGGAGGACCTAGTCAAAATGCCTGAAGTATCAAGCTGGTTTCGTCGAACGTTCGCGTCAAGTGCTGATGTTTTTGGAAGCTAAACCTCTTCTCGCTGTCGTGCTGGTTCTCGATCTGCTTTGTGTTTTGCAGTGTCCTTCTGTGTGTAGAGCCTGGTTAAAGTTGTAAATTCTAACTTCTGCGGTGCTTAGGAGTTAACCCCTGCCTCGTGACGGGCTGAACCTACCTCTCTCTTGCTGTCGGCGGAGAGGCTGGTTCCTTTTGTTTTCTTCTAGTTTGTAGGCTTTACTTTTGATCCTGTCTTTTTTCTTCGCACATGGATGCAAGGGCGGACCAAGGATACAATTTAAGAGGGGGCAAAGATGTGCTAATTGGTGGAAAATTCTTTGTTAAGTGGGGGCAAACTAGTAATTAAGCTTGATATTACAAGGAGACTAAGCAATTGAGTGGGGGCAGCTGCCCCCACTGCCAACACGCTGGGTCCGCCCCTGCATGGATGCTGCAGTATCCTGTATTTTCGTTATCTGTTGATAATGAAAATCGGTCCCAGTGGGGATCACGTTGGTATCTCATGAAAAAACATCACAAGTGGTTCCAATGCTACTTTACGAGCTGTCTATGAACATGCAGGTAACATGGCCATGAAGTTCTCAGGTACGTTATGTGGCCAATTAGCTGCAACCTCGCCGATCTCGCTCAAACCTAAAGCAAAGTATTCAGGAAAGTAGAGATTAAATCTTGGTGAAAACAGCAGGAGAAGACCAATATGGAGTAGAAGAATATTTTACTCAGGTACATGACTCAGCCAGTTTGACGGTGTCGATCTACTTTCGGGAGCGCATGGCTAGGTTCGGTCTGCCTCCATAGGGAATGGCTGCGATGCCAGTGTCAACGAAGATCAGACATGAACTGTCCATTCAGTTTTTTGAAGTCAATGTAGTAAACCGAACCGAATTGTTTTACTTCCGGTGCAATTACCTGAATACTTTACTGCAAACCCTGTTTTTTTAACAACATTGTTTGATGCAAAATGTCTTTGTATTTGTTATCCCGTTGCAACGCACGGCTATTTAGCTAGTCGATATATAAATACTCGATTCACTGAGTAGTGCAACAAAAAAAACGAGAACCATAGAATGATGGTGGCTCATTTATTGAGATAGCTCAAAGTGAAGAGTAATTTAGAGTAGTAACATGCCGATTTTATTAGCTTATGTTACTAACTTTATAGTGAGAAATAACATATGTGTGATAGGTGACTCATTTTTCCAAACCAGGGTGGTTGGCAAGCCTTAATAACCATCAATACAATCATGGATGATTGTGCATCTAAAATGTTACTACCTTCATTTTGAGAAGTAACATATGTGTGATAACATAGAATGATGGTGGCTCATTTTTCCAAACCAGGGTGGTTGCCAAGAATTAATTACCATCAATAAAATCATGGATGACCGTGCATCTAAAATGTTACTACCTTCATAGTAAGAAAATATGTGTGATACGAGTGCATTATCCGGCAAATTTTACAAGGACGCATTTATATCGATAATAAATCACCTTAATGAGTTAAGCACACGTCAAAATAAACACGGGAGTCGACCAGAGAGGGATATCTTGTAAAAACCTAGATCTAGAGGTAGGAGTGGTTTGAGTGGATTTTTTTGGGGTCAAAATGGGATGTGGGAGAGAGATTTAGTGGGCTTTATCAACTAATAAGTATTTTGTTGGCTAAAAGTGGTGGATTAGAAGAGGGAATGAGCTAAAAATGAGCAAGGATCGAGCTAGTGAGAGAAGTAAGTGTGAGGTGCCAATAATGGTGTGGTGGTGGTGGGTGGGCGATTTTAAGTCGTGTCCCAGGTTATCGCTGGCAGACGACTTAACAATGTTCGCTAGCGGTAAGTACAGTACCGCTGGCGGAGAGAAGATGGCGTCCGCCAACGACAATTGGCTCGATCCCGGCCCAGCGGAGAACACTACCACTGGCGAACAGTCTATTGCATCCGCAGTACCGCTGGTGGACAGGAACATCGTCCACCAGCGCTGGTTAGCCCCGCTGGCTGGCACATGCTCGCCACTACCTTTGACGTACAGGTCGTGCCTTCCGCCAGCAGTAGCATAGGAACCGCTGGCGGACACTAAGTCCTGTTCACCAGCGGTAATAGCTCTGCTGTACGCTCTAGGCCGTCCGCCAGCAATAGCATTTTTTTTTTGAAAGGGAGTCGTGTACAAGATCAAGCAGAGAAAGAGTACACACGCACGAACACAAACGCAGGCCTCGCCACAGACGGCGACCCTGGCACCACCACGCACACCACACAACGAAGGAAGAAGCTCAGCCAACCTTGTTGAGAACGCCGCTTGATCCATCCGACGCAGGCGTCGGAATCTTGCCGCTGAACGAGCATCGGCGCTGAGCCGCCACCAAACCACCATCGTCGCCTCGCGCCGGAGACGGAGATGACGGCACCACCCATCTTCCGCAAGCTCACCAGGAACACCGACGAAGGAGAACTCTGCACCTGCAACCTCCCAGCGACGTTAAGCAAAAGCACCAGCCTCCAACGAAGTGGAAGCTGCCGAAACCCTAGATCTAGAACTGGCGCCACCACCATGGCCACCAGCTCGAGGAAGAGCACACCACGGCTCCGGAGAGCGGCGGCCGCGCCCACGACGGCAGATCTGCCCAGACCCTCCACCGGAGCAGCGAGAGCAGAGGAGGGAACCGCCGCCGCCAAAAGCCTCTCCGGCCACGCCTCCAACTCCAAAGCGCCGCCGGCAGGCAACCCACGCACCCCTAGTCTATGTACACGGCGGGATCCGTCGATCCCCCGTCCTCCCGCCGCCGGAGCGGCCGCGGAGGGCGAGGAATCGAGCGGGTCGCCGCCGGCGAGCTGGAACGCACGGGTTCGCCCAAAAATCGCCTCCCGAACACTGTTTGGGTGGGGAACGGGGAGAGGGTCGGTCCGCCAGCAATAGCATTGCGGCTATAGGCATATTTTACTAGAGAGAAGGAAAAACTTATCATCCGAAAAATGATGGAGCCGCATCATCCGGGTGAGCCGCATCATCCCATTGCGTGATTTCAAACTGATTGGCTGAAAATCGGAGAGGTATATCTCTCTTGGTAAAACCTGTCGACTTGGTCGCGCAGCGGAACCTTGGGCGCCCAGTAATTCTGACCAGAACAGTAATGATTTTCCAACCAGATGATTGGCTAAAAAACAGCCAGATTTGTTCTTGGAAACAACTCATGGTCCAGCGACAAAGTTCGTCCTGTATTACCATCTGCAGCCACAAGAAATATCAGTTCGTACCATTTTTTTCCACAACTCACGATCAGTACTTGCTATGATGCCGTAAATTCCACACATCTTGTGTGGCTCTAAAACCAAGTCAACATTCTTGGCCCTAAATTCCACACATCTTCCACGGCAATCCTGGAGACCGGAGGCTAGCTATCCAGTCAGTAATGGTGTATACATATGAACGACCAGAATATCAACACTTCATTAGTAAGCAATTGATCTTATACACAATGGAGAAGGCAAGCAAGCGCATGCCTCCAACATCTTCCTTTGTAGCTACGATTATCTACTTGTTCGTCTGCATGTCCTCAAGGGGCCAATTCGCGCAGGCAACAGATACTCTGCTTCCAGGCCAAACTCTGTCTGGTAACCGCACCCTGCTCTCAAAGAATGGTGCCTTTGAGTTGGGTTTCAACTGCCTATCTCCTCCATGTTCAGAGTTCACATTCGGAATATGGTACGTAAACTCATCAACTTGTGCAGCTCTTCTAGTTTGGGTCGTCCGTGAACCACCAGAATCAGAGTTATACTACTGCTACGAAAAAGCGTACCACACCTCAGACCCTTGGAACTCGTTTTTAAGCCTCTCATCAGATGGCAACTTCAACTTGCAACAGACCTTGCCGTATAATGCTTTTATTTGGTCATCAAATAGTGGTGTGGAGGATAAATCTACTTCTGCAGTTGCAATACTTCTTGACAACGGAAATCTCGTAATAAGAGACCAAGTTAACAGTTCAATTTTGTTCTGGCAAAGCTTCGATGACCCAGGTGATACACTGCTACCTGGAGGATCGCTGCAGGAACTTACCGCGATCCCTAAAAATAATGGTTCTCGTGTCAGTAGTTCGCATCTGGACATGAATACAAATTCACCAAAGGGGTTTACTGTCTCCCACACAACTGGTTGTTCTAACGATGATGATGGGCTTTATTATAATGGCACTTTTCCCAGCTGGATTGATTTTGTTGAAGATGAAGACTCTTTATTATTCCTGTCCAATAATTCAGATTTATATGTACGATTAGATTTTGACGGTAATGTTAGTGTTGCTAAATTAGGGGTTGTGGGACTCTATTGTGGTCTGCTCCTGAATTGTGGTCTGCTCCTGTATTGTGGTCTGCTGCAGGTTCGGGCAAGAAAAGTCTGATTCCATGCAAGAAAAATCACATGCCAATATTAAAACCATTGTTGTAACCACTATAGGTGTGCTCATTTTAATGCTTATCAGTCTCGTCCTTTTCTGGATAAGAAATAGGATCTTATCCATGGAGAAACCTTTGAATTTCAATAACACCCTCATCATCTTCTCAGAAGCACACATAAAGAAGGCAACCAAAAGTTTCTCGGAAAAACTTGGAGAAGGTGGTTTCGGCTGTGTTTTTAAGGGGGCATTGCCAGGTTTCTCTCTAGTGGCAGTCACAAAGCTAAAAGGCATTGCGCAAGGGGAAAAGCAATTCCGAGCAGAAGTGTAGACAATTGGCATAATTCACCACGTCAATCTTGTCCGTTTATTTGGTTTTTGTGCAGAAGGGAGGACAAGAATGCTGGTATACGAGTACATGGAGAATGGTTCTTTGAACTCTCACCTCTTCTCAAAGAGTTCGGCCAAGTTTACATGGGATCTCCGGTACCATGTAGCACTTGGAACCGCAAGAGGCTTGGCTTATCTTCATGAGGAATGCAAGGAATGCATTATACACTGTGACATGAAGCCGGACAATGTACTTCTTGATGCAGAGTTCTGCCCCAAAATTGCAGACATCGGCATGGCGAAGCTTCTTGGTCGAGATTTTAGCAGGGCTTTGACAACCATGCGAGGGACAATCGGATATCTTGCACCTGAGTGGATATCGGGGTTACCGATCACACATAAGGCTGATGTTTACAGCTACGGTATGATGCTTCTTGAAATCATATCTGGTCGAAGGAACGCAGAAAAAATTAGGGAAGGTAAGTATACTTACTTCCCCATCTTTGCTGCAATAAAGGTGAACGAAGGAGATGCTATGTGTCTGCTGGATCGTAGGTTGGAAGGCCAAGCAGATATAGAGCAGCTGAACAGGGCCTGTCGAATTGCATGCTGGTGCATTCAAGATGCCGAGGATCAGAGGCCAATGATGGGGCAAGTTGTTCACATGCTAGAGGGTGTCTTGGAAGTCGAAATCCCACCTATTCCGAGATCACTTCAAAACTATGTAGGCATGGATGATTCCTCTTACTCTGCGCATGAAGATAGTACCTTGTAAATTATGCACGCTTGTTGAACAATCCAAGTTGTTTATGTTTTCTGAAGTGGAATGAAACACGAAAATATTCGGTTTGTCCTGCAATTGTAATAAAGCATGTTTTTTAAACAAAGCAAAAGATTGGACATTTTCATTAATTAAGAAGAAGAGAATTACCCGGTTAATTTTAATATCCGCTGTATTGTAGACTTTACAGGAGCAGGCGCCGTCCTCGAACCTGTTGGTGTCTGTGACCAAGAGCACCCTCCCCACCATGCTCGACAGACCCGTGAAGTTTGCCAACATGCTTATTATCACCTGTGCAGCACAATTACGAATTAAGCATGGAAAGTCTGATGAAACAAGTTAGTCAAGCTCAACTTCATCGCAGTTGAGTAGTTTGTTTAGCTTTTAGACAATCTTGGGCTGCTCCTCTCAGGCTCTCACTACCTACTCTGCTCAAGCGAGGGGGGTACAACTCAGTGTTATTCAATGGGTTACAGTCTGGTGGCAAACACATACATGAGATGCTGGATAATACTCTGTTGCTTCTTCAGGAATACTTGTTCTCAGAAATCATCCATGATTCACACCAGAGCAGCTTTCAGTGATCCTAACAAAGTGCTTAACTAATGCTAGCGTTTAGACTAGAAGTATATGGATCACATTTGCCAACATATACCCCTACAGAAAAACCTCTCACCTAGTTAATGCTTATATTGATTTTCAGCTCCAAGAGATTTCTTGAAATTGTACTCTGATTGCACTCAAAAACTATCCCCTCAAGATCAATAGGTGCATTCGAAAAAAAAAATCAAGAATACCTGTTCTCAGAAATCATCCATGATAACTGACAAGAGCCAAGAATGCATCTTATCATAAATGGTAATTCACAACATAGGAGCTTTCTGCCGAAGTGCTCAACTAGTGCTAGCGTTCAGACTACAGTAGAGCAGCCTGTTAGACTAACAGAGTGCAAAAACTAAAATGTATATGGATAACATTTGCCAACCATGATATATATACAAAAAAACTTTTCACCATGTTAAAGTTTATATCGATTTCCAGCTCCAAGAGATTACCTGAAACTGTACTCTGCTCACACTCAGAAATTATCCCCTGAAGATCAGTAGGCGTATTCAATGCAAAAATAAGCAGCGGATTCTTCTCGGAACATGTAGTGCCTCATTCTTGCCCTCCAGAACAGTCCTCATGACAGGTCTATCTTCCGAAAACGGATTCACACAGCTCAAACGTACTGCGTTACTTGGCAAACTCATCATCTGCTCTGTGTCATACTCCCCATTCAGGCTCGTATCAACATCATCCAAGAGCTTGGCTTTAGAGTGCAAATTCCAAACCCAATCAACAACATCCAACATGTTCATAATACCAGGTGATTCTCGGTCTATTGGTACCAGGTGGTTCTTGGTCTATTGGTACCAGGTGGCTCTTGGTCTATTGGTACCAGGTGGCTCTTGGTCTGAACAAAATGTGCCTTCAAGGCTGCCGGTGACACCGCATGCCTTCAAGGACGGCAAGAGCGTGAGCTCGTACGGCGCGGCCTCCCTATGAGGGCCGGCATGAAACGACGTCGGGCATTCCGTCGAACACCTCGCGGGCCCTGTTGAGCTTCCCGCACTTGGCACACCGCACCCATGTCGACCAAGTTGCCCAGCATGGTGTCCGATTCGAAGCCGAGCTTTGTGAGGGAACCGTGAGCTGGACGCCGCCGCGGACGACGGGGTTCGTCGTGCTAGTGAGCTCGTCCGGAGGAGGTAGTTTGCTGTTTTCTTCTCTTATGAAGATTATGAAGATATCCATGAGTCTTCTTTTTGCTGGTTTTCCATATGGTTGTGTAACTAAATAGATTCTCCCTTCCGTCTTCTTCGGTTTTGCGCCTGTGTGGTAAATATCTGTGCCATATCTGATAGAGGCGGAGTGGTCTATGATTGTTTTTTGTATGTCATATAGTGATTTACTGTAGCATTTTCCCTCAGGTGGATGAATGTTTCTTTTTATTCTTATGATTGTTCCCTTTTCTATATGTTCAGGAGATGTTGGGATGAATAAGGTAATGTAGTTTTTATAATGATGGGAAAGATATGGGAGACTTCAATTGCGCCTTTTTTATTCCTTCAACAATATAATGATTTTCTTGCGATCTGGTGGTTAACATTTTTTTATCCATTTTTTCTTGCAGGATTTAATTCCAAAATATATGATGATGAAAGCTTTCACAATGTTCTACTCTAGACTGAATGCGGTCGAAGTTGAGCATTTCGAGAGGATGAAGAAGCACTAGGTTCAGCAGCTGAAGCATTTTTTGCACTGCCATTTTTGCAGGAGAAGATGATGAAACCTAATGCTGTCACGTCAAAAAAATTCGCCAGTAGCTTTTCTTATGAAACTGATGCAAATGTCAGTTTGAACTGATGCTTCCTATGTTGATATATCCCCTAGGAATTATGTAATATGTTTTGCCAAGAACTTCGATAACAAGAGTTTATCACTTTTTTTATCCTCGAAAACTCCAGTACTAGCTTCGAAAACTAGTTTTATCCTGTTTTCCGGCCTAGGTCAGGGTGGTTAGTCACGATTTTTTTAATTTATGTCAGTGCGATGCTTTGTTGTGTCAGGCTGAGTGGCTATAACTTTCTGCTGTGTTTTAGTTTTGTACCGGGTTTTTTTAAATCATTCAAATCTATAATGTGTTCACCTACTTTTTGAAAGATTTTTTTTTAAATTAATCTTTGTAAGATTGTTTTGGCATTTTTTTAAATTCTGTTGAACGACGTTTTCAAAATTGTTCAAACCATTGTTTTTAAAAGTCGTTCAAAACCAGTTTCTGTTCAAACGGGTTTTCAAAGATCGTTCAAGACCACAATCTGTTTAAACGGGTTTTCAAAAATCGTTCAAGACCACTTTCTGTTCATATGGGTTTTCAAATATCATTCATGACCACAATCTGTTCAAATGGGTTTTCAAACATTGTTCAAGACCAAATTCTGTTCAGTGGCGTTTTCAAAAATCGTTCAACACTGGATTATGTTCAAATGGGTTTTCCAAAATTGTTCAAACCATTGTTTTTAAAAATTGTTCAAGACTAGTTTTTTGTTCAAATGGGTTTTCAAAGATTGTTCAAGACAACAATCTGTTCAAATGGGTTTTCAAGAATCGTTCGAAGACTAATTTATGTTAAAAAATCATTCAAGTACACAATCTGTTCAAACGGGATTTCAAAAATCGTTCAAGACAACAATCTGTTCGAAGACGGGTTTTCAAAAATCGTTCAAACTAATTTATGTTCATATGGGTTTTCAAATATCGTTCATGACAACAATATGTTCAAATGGGTTTTAAAAAATCCTTCAAGACCAAATTCTGTTTAATGGCGTTTTAAAAAATCTTTAAAATATCGTTCATGACAACAATGTGTTCAAATGGATTTTACAAAATTGTTCAAACAATTGTTTCTAAAAATCTTTCAAGACCAATTTCTGTTCAAACGGGTTTTCAAAAATCGTTCAAGACAACTACCTGTTCGAAGACGTGTTTTCAAAAATCGTTCAAGACTAATTTATGTTCATATGGGTTTTCAAATATCGTTCATGACCACAATCTGTTCAAATTTTCGGAAATATCGTTCATGTTCACAATCTGTTCAAATGGGTTTTCAAAAATCGTTCAAGACCAAATTCTGTTCAAAGGTTTTCAAACATCATTCAACACTGGATTGTGTTCAAATGGGTTTTCCAAAATTGTTCAAACCATTGTTTCTAAAAATCGTTCCAGACCAGTTTTTGTTCAAACGGGTTTTCAAACATCGTTCAAGACAACAATCTGTTCGAAGACGTGTTTTCAAAAATCGTTCAAGACTAATTTATGTTCATATGGGTTTTCAAATATCGTTCATGACCACAATTGGTTCAAATTTTCGAAAATATCATTCATGTTCACAATTTGTTCAAATGGGTTTTCAAAAATCGTTCAAGACCAAATTCTGTTCAACGGCGTTTTCAAAAATCGTTCAACACTGGATTGTGTTCAAATGGGTTTTCCAAAATTGTTCAAACCATTGTTTTTAAAAATCGTTCAAGACCACTTTCTGTTCAAACGGGTTTTCAAAGATCGTTCAAGACAACAATCTGTTCGAAGACGTGTTTTCAAAAATCGTTCAAGACTAATTTATGTTCATGGGTTTTCAAATATCGTTCATGACCACAATCTGTTCAAATTTTTGAAAATATCGTTCATGTTCACAATCTGTTCAAATGAGTTTTCAAAAATCGTTCAAGACCAATTTCTGTTCAACGGCGTTTTCAAAAATCGTTCAACACTAGATTGTGTTCAGATGGGTTTTCCGAAATTGTTCAAACCATTATTTTTAAAAATCGTTCCATTCCAGTTTCTGTTCAAATGGGTTTTCAAAGATCGTTCAAGACAACAATCTGTTCGAAGACGTGTTTTCAAAAATCGTTCAAGACTAATTTATGTTCATATGGGTTTTCAAATATCGTTCATGACCTCAATCTGTTCAAATTTTTAAAATATCGTTCATGTTCACAATCTGTTCAAATGGGTTTTCAAAAATCGTTCAAGACCAAATTCTGTTTAATGGCGTTTTCAAAAATCGTTCAACACTGGATTGTGTTCAAATGGGTTTTCCAAAATTGTTCAAACCATTGTTTTTAAAAATCGTTCAAGACCACTTTCTGTTCAAACGGGTTTTCAAAGATCGTTCAAGACAACAATCTGTTCGAAGACGTGTTTTAAAAAATCATTCAAGACTAATTTATGTTCATATGGTTTTTCAAATATCGTTCATGACCACAATCTGTTCAAATTTTCAAAAATATCGTTCATGTTCACAATCGGTTCAAATGGGTTTTCAAAAATCGTTCAAGACCAAATTTTGTTCAACGGCGTTTTCAAAAATCGTTCAACACTGGATTATATTCAAATGGGTTTTCCAAAATTGTTCAAACCCTTGTTTTTAAAAATCGTTCAAGACTAGTTTTCTGTTCAAATGGGTTTTCAAAGATCGTTCAAGACCACAGTCTGTTCAAACCGAAAATGCAACAATTCTTCTGAACCAAAGCGCGCAGTCAAAAAGACGTGCGAAACAGTCAAAACCTTGTGCACACAAAGACGTGTCAAATTATTTCGAACAGTCAAACCAAAGCGCGCGAAGCAGTCAAAGACGTGTGAACCAGTGAAAGACGTGCGAAGAGTTTAAACAAAAAGCCAAAGACGTGCGAACCAGTCAAAACAGGACATGCGAACGTGAGGAGAGTTTTTCAAATCGTTCAAATCTAGATTTCATTCATCGGGTTTCTAAGTCCATTCAAACCTTGATTTCGTTCAATGAGTTTTTCAAATTGCTCTAACCTATATTCGAAACACGTACACTGAGCGGAATATAAACACGTTCAAACCTAGAGTACAAGATCTGCTCGTATATGACCATCGAAATGAAACAAAATTACAACACGAAATTGTGCGAAACTTTGAGATAGATATTGTCGTCAAAGGATATTTCAAATGATCAACCGAGTGCGATGAATTTGACAAAATTTATCTAAAAAACTTCCGAACATCGATTCAAAATTGAAAAGTTACAATTGATGAAACTCGAAACTAATTACGGGAATGGAACCTAGCCGGGGACGTGCATAATTTTCATGTACATTTATATTTTAAATTGAAATATATTTATGTAAATATATATGCTTTTTTAAACGTGAGGGTACACTTTTGCGCGAAGCAGGGAATCAGGAAATAGTGGAACTACCTTTCAAAACCATACGGACGCGAAACATAACAAAAGCGCGCGAAAATTTGCTGCTTATCCTATGCGAAGCATAAGAACCAAATGGGCCGGGCCCATATAACGTCAGGGGGGTGCGCGGAGAGATGTTATGTCCGCGTTACGCGATAACTAGGTGCACCCCCCGCCCTCTGCAGCTGCAACGCCGCACATGTTTTTATTTTGGGCCGTCTTTGGTTGGGCCTGGACAACGAATATGTCGAGTAGTTGACCAAGTGAGTGTAGAACCGCGGTGATTCAGACCCACTATGTTTTCTCTAAACAAATTTATCATTTTCTGTTTCCTTTCGAAATTCGGAGAACAGAGTAACTAATTTAGTTTTTTTCTCTAATCTGAAGCATGACACCTGATGTGCTGGAGTGTGTAGATAACAAACTTTGTGGCATGTATTTTTTTCCTTAGCCTTCGCTGTAGGATATGATGAGGGCTTCTGTTTTCCTCTACCTCTCTGTTGTATGGATGCTGACGGTGCTTCTGATTGCTACCGGTAGACGAGGAGGATGCTTTACTTTTCTTGTATGAACCTCTATGGTTTCGATAATGAAATTGAAGAGAGATCGCTTTACTCAAAAAAATTAATTTAGTTTTTTCGGATGGAAAAAATAACTAATTTAGCTATACATAGCTCTATAAATAAAAGTATACAGGAGAGAAAAGTGTCCTCAGTACTCATAGCTCCTGAGTAGTGTTGTAACAAGAATCGCAAAAAACTCAAGCAGCGAAGAGTAAGGTTGTTGTAACAGCTTAACACTGGACACTTGGCGAAACAAGCTAAAATAATTACCCTACAAATTGCTAATTTCAGAAGAATCTACTACCAAAGTCCGAGACTAGTCAGCAGATGAGCAACCTCAGTAGCTGGAGGCGATTTCATCTCAACATCACAACTTCAGTTAGTCAAGTCACCAGTAGTCTTTACAAGAGCAGGCGCAGTCCAGGAATCTTTCGAACCTGTTGGCGTCTCCGACCACCAGCGCCCTCTCCACCACACTCGACAAGCCCTTGAAGAACTTGTAGCAATTGCCACACACCCGCCGGCTCATGTACACCCTGATCACCTTCTCCTTACCCTCCCCCTCGCCATGATCATGCTCATGGTGGTGCAGCAGCCACAGGACCACGGCCATCTTCTCGCTGTGCGCCCTCAGCCCCTCAGGCTCTCGGCTGAAGATTCCTCATCGACGTTGTGCAGCCACGTGGCGTCGCCGGTGGCAGCACCGTGGACGTACCCAAGCACCCACACCCTCCTCTCCACGCTGCACAACACACGGCGGGTGTCGACAGCGGACCACCGCCATAGAAGAAGTGTGCTTCCTTGCTGACTTCCCCCAGCTGCACCCACCCTGCTCAGGTGATGGATGGCGTCACACACCCGCTGGCACTCACGCCCCTAGCCGGCCTTGGCGAAAATGTTCGAAAGCATCACGTATTTGCCGGGTTGTCACCGTCCATGGCCAGGAGGGTCTCGCCCTCCTCCCAGCCCTCTGCGACGTCCTTGTGCAGTTGTGCTGTTGTGCACCCTGCAGACTCCACCATGCCTGGCGTGCACGTAGCCAGAGATCATGGCGTTCCAGTCCACGGGGTTCCTGAACGCTGCAGCGTCATCAGATTTCACACACCAGCCATGCGTCGCCGATCCTCCCGCCCTTGGCGACGACACCGTGCCCCTCAAACCCCGTCCTGGCGCATCCTCTGTAAACGCAGACCTCAGGCCCTTCAAGGCTGCACAGAGGGTGAACTCGTTCGGCGAAGGCACGGAGAGCCGCCGCATAGCCGTGAACAGCCTGAGACACTCCCTGGCGTCGCCCTTCAAGAGGAAACCCACTACGAGTACGAGGGCAGTCTGCGACAGGATGTTCCTACCGGGTATTTCGTCGAACACCTAGCATGACATGTCGAAACTGCCCGCGCTGGGCGTAAATAACGACCAGTGGCGTCCGATCCGAAGCCGACCATTTTGAGGGAGCCGTGGAGCTGGATGCCGCCGCGGATGGCGGGGCTCTTCGCGCTCGCCCGGTGGAGGTCGTCGAGCATCTTCGGCGCTCCATTGGATTCGAGGGGAGAGTGGGAAGTGCCAGTGACGAGAGGGTCCGGCTGGGGGCAATGAAAAATCAGCATGGAGTGAGCCTCGGTGATGCCGGCCCACGTTTCCCCCTCTGTTTCCTTTTGAAGTTCGCAAAATAAAATAAACGTGGCCCTTGCTGAAAATCCATTCGAATTTCGAAATTCGGAAAGTAATAATTAAATTAGTTTTCTCGTGCCGGAAGTAATTAATTTAGTTATACGTAGCTCTATAAATAAAAGGATTACACAAGAGAATTGTGTCTTCAATACTCATAGCTCCGGATTTTGAACTTATAACAAGAATCACAAAAGTTCACGTAGAAAAGAGCAAGGGTTGTTGTCAAACTTGTAACAGACTAGTGGTGGACACTTTATCGCAAAACAACCGAAAATAATTACCCTACAAATTGCAAATTTCAACAGAATCTACTACGAAGCTCCGAAACTAGGCAGCAGATGAGCATAGTGCATCATTCTCTTTCTAGTCAGCTTAACCAGGCTTTGAGCATACAACATGCTTCCTCCACCTGCTCCTCCTTCTCCACGGACCAAGCGCTCGTCTTCGAGCCGGGAAGCGCCGAGCAGAACTTCACGTGATCCTCGAGCTGACCGGACACCTAGAGATAGAAGAGGTAGCACCGAATTTATTAAAGGTCGGTTCCCCGAACCTCTACCGATAACAAGTTAGTTGGTTTCTAGGATAAACGCTCGGTGAACTTACGTATGAGACGAAGTCCTCCACGGAGTGAGAAGCACCCATGAGAGACGCCAGAGCACAGTACTCGACGCTCCAATAAAAGGGAACACCCCCGATCCCCGCGATGTATAAACGCTCCAGGTGGTAAGATTGGCTAGATATTTCGGCTGGCTCATCGAGAGTCTGCACAACACATCAGAAATGTGAGGTCAGATATTTATATTCCTGATCAGATAATAGCTTAATAACTTATGTAGTACTGTCAAGTCGATAATCGTGACTCCCTAGCAATATAATTCGGGTTTTGAGAGCATATATATATACCTTCTTGCTTGGATGCATATCGATGGTTTCTGCATCTAGCGTGATGCTTGATTCCAGCTTGGCTCGAGTATATAGAGAAATGCTAGAGCAGTTCATGAGTAGCTCCTTCACTCGAAACGCTCCTCCAAGAGATATCTGCGTTCGGAAAATGTCACCGATGAAGTCAAACCTAAAGAGATGTGGAGCTTTGCTCTCTACCACTCGCAAATCATAGCAGCCAGACACTTCCAGGTACCCTAGCCGCCAGAGAGACCCCGGTATCTTCAAACAGACTATGCCACTGCAACATGCGAGTGAGAGCCTCTCCAAGGCAGAAGAAGAGGAGAGGAGGTAGGATAACCTGTCTCCAGTGACATGCACCCAGTTTAGATGTAATATCGTTAGGTTCCTCAAGCACCATGGCCCAGCCGTGGGACAGAAGGAACAATTGGCAAGCTCAAGATGACGGATCGAGTGCAACTTCCCGTTCGTCAAAAGTGAGGACGTAAACTTGTATGTGCGATCATTTGAGGACATGGAAAGGATGATCTTCTCAATCCCAGGTGTAGCGGCCATCTGAATCCATGTGTCGATACGTTGATGGTCCCTCGCCTTGTAATGAGGGGGCAGACGTAACTCCAACGTCTTCACGCCTTTGCCGGAGTGGTTCTTCAAGATGTCGTCAACTTTTTTGTTGAAATCTCTAGAGATCCCCTTCTTTTGGTTCATTTTTTTGTTCAATCCAAGCAAGTCCTCGCTGAGGGTAAGGTTGGGGAGGTGTCTCCAAGACCAGCGAAAGGCGTGGGAGACACATGCGGCTCGGGCGGCATCTCGTAGTGGCAGCAGGGAATGTATGTGACACCAGATGTCCTGCAAGTGCAACACAAAGCCATACGTGCATTTCATGAGCCGTCTGTCAGAAGTAAAAAATAATAATTACATTCAGTACAGCCTGCCGGCTCGTCCCGCTCGGCGACTCTGCGGGCGATCCAATCTCGCCCGAAAAAGCGCACACCTGCGAGCTGCCCTCGCCGCCGCCGCCGCTAGTCCGGTGGGGGCGGCGGCGCTGCCCTGCGTCGACGGCGGAGGGTGTGCTGGCGGGGTATCTCGGCAGTATTTTCGCGAGCGTGGCGGCGGTGCTTGCTGGAGAGACCATGGGGTTGGAGCCTTGCGGCGGCGGCGGCACGGTGCTGCGTGCGAGGCTGGAGTCGGAAGGAGCGGGCAGCGTCGCCGAGGCCTGCTGGCACCACCGCGCGCGTGCGGCTGGATCTGGGCCAGGACCCGATCTTAGCTTGCCCATGCGTGGTGCCTTGCGTGGTGGAGCAGCGCAGCTTCGATCTGAATACTTCCAAATCCAAGCACTAGCACGGGTCAGCCATTCCGGCAAGGAGACGACTAGCGGCGTGGAGGCCTGCCAGTCTTGCGAATAATGGCGGCGGTCCTAGGTTCCTCCTTGCATCAAGATGAAGACTTGCCGGATGTTGTTCCCGTCGATCTGGCTACCGTGGCGTGTTCCGGAAGGCTCCGCCGGCGAACTCCACTGGGCGATTCATGCCTGGAGATTGCTGGATCGGGTGGGACTCGGTCGTGCGCACCCATGTTTTACTCTGGCCGTTTGGATTCAGAGGGAGCGCTTCGAAGCTCTGTTTGCTGTTAATATCATGGGATATGTTCTCGTTCCATGGTGCTGGCGGAGAATGTCATGTAAGTCGGGATCTGAGGACTAGCAATGGTGGTTCGAATCTTTCTGGCGATGAGGAATTGGCTTGGTGTTTCGTGACTTGGAGCAGCAGCATGTAAGTGGGGCGACAACATACGTGAAGCCCAAAGTCCTACCTTTCAAGGTGAAAATTCAAGGTCTGGCCTTAATTGGTTGTGCCTGACAGCGATCTTGCTGAATACATTGTTTTGAGAGCGAGGACTAGCTTCAGGGTGAAAACTCAAGGTCTGGCCTTAATTGGTTGTGCCTGGCACCGTTTTTTTGAAGGCGTTGCTTTTGAAGAATTGGACATCAGGTGTTGTCGTGGTGGTGGTTGTGCGGCTGCTGCAAGGACTGTAACTCTGTAGCGGGACTTTTCTTTTTATTTCTTTTTCTTATTGTTTTGGCTGTGTGCATCCGTAATAGCTTTGGTTATTGCGTTGTTGCAGAGGCTGGGTGTAATTTTTATCTCCGCGATATTAATATACACTCTTTATCTAAAAAATACGTGCATTTCATGGGTGAAACTTTTAGCATGGAGTAATTATCATGTGGTACTTCAAACAAACAAAAGTGCACAAAATGCACTTCATTCCCCTAACAAATTTGAAATCTTTACACCAACAAATAGTTAACTGGTAGGTATAAATTAGGTTAAAAAACTGGTAGATATAAATAACTCGTAAATTAACAGTCAATTTCATATTTACCTAATGGAGTTGAGGGCATGCGAACACAGCAGCAGATTACAGGATTTGTCACATGTAAATATTCTTTTATTTACCTACCATGCATTGCATGTTTTTTTAAAGTAGGATAGCCCCAACCTCTATATCGATTGCAGCTATATATTAGCCATTATTCAGAAGTTAGGCAAAACAGACATCGAAGCTGAGCGAATCCACTAAAGAAAACCGAGGCATGTAATATACCCCTGTGGTACTCTACTAGCTCGCAGTACAATGTACAATTAGACAATTAGTGTATTAGCTAGCACGTGCACACGATTTCTAAGACTGTACCTCTGTAAGGGATGGCCCTGCATACCCTTGTTCTTCTTCTCGCTGTTCTTGGAGCAGAGAGAGCTTTCTTCTCTTTTTTTCAACCCATGCTGAAACGTTAGACCCATCTGCAGCTGCATGCGACAGGGTTTGGTGGTGGTAGCGGTGGCGGCGGCGGCGGTGGTTGACCATGATCGGCTGATCCAGCGTCCCGAGAGGTTTAACTATGGAATTCACTCACGGACGTGAGAGCAGGCTTTTGGGAGGTCTCGGTGCAAGTCCGGGGGGATAATATCGTGATCTATGTGTAAGCCGTCCTAGCTAGGAGACCTATTTTGATACGATCTCGTGCCCAAGTTTCGTAAACTAGCTATGACACGGCCGGCCGATCGATTCCTATTGGACTCGATCACCACTCACGTAAGTCGGTATCTTGCTGATTGATCGACTGGAAAGAGGCCTCGATTGGATACTAGCTTAGATCTTGCGATGGCAGATCGACGACCACATAGCGCGGCGGTCGGCTGCCGGCGACGGGCGGCGACGACACAACACGGCTTCCAGCAGTGGCCGCAGCGGCTGACAACAACAACCTCTAGCGGCCGAGAAACGGAGGCCTGTTGCGAGCTGCGCATCATGAACGGCACCGGAGGGCTTGAACATGCGCGCATTGCAATCTTGCCAGCACATGTTCGCACAAATTTATTGTGTTCTGGCCTGTGGCTGCGCTAGGAGGTTTTCGTTTCTCCGATGTCGCCTGCGGCGGCGGCCGAATATTTTGGTTTTGCTAGCGGTCTTGAACATGTGTTCATCAACACTTGTGACAAATTTGTTTTTCCTCTCGATGAGGTATACTGATGTTCTAAATGATATGCTACATGTGTTAGGGCACCTCCAATGGCCTAGCGCAAACGGACACCTATTTTGGACCGTGTTTGTCCATTTGGGGGCGGACCGCGGACAGGTTTGGGCATTTGTCCGTTTGGGGTTGAGGTGCCCCCAACGGCCTGGCGCAAATTGGCCCCCCGATCAGGATTTCATTAATTCAAAATAGTAGTTCACAAATTTATCAATAGGCAATAGTAGTTCACAAACAAATAACAATGTTTATTACAATAAAAAGTTCATGGACTGAAATAAATAGTTGGTTCAATAAAATTAAAGAGGCCACGACTACTGGTTTCCGAAGTGAGCCCACACATGCTCGACCAAATCATTCTGGAGCTGGATGTGTGTGAGCTTGTCCTGCATCTCGTCAAGCACATGAATATACTGCTGGAACGACGCTGGCCCCGGGATCGGCTCAATCAACTCTCCCTGAAATTCCCATCCTTTATCGAATAGCTTCGCGTCATCCCGCTCATCCTCCACTATCATGTTGTGCATGATCACACAAGCTGTTATAACCTCCCACATCAGCTCCTTGCTCCATGTTCTAGCAGGATGCCGCACAATGGCAGAACGAGATTGGAGCACATCAAATGCTCGCTCCACATCCTTTCGACAGGCTTCTTGGTGTTGAGCAAACTTCTTGGTCTTCTCTTGGTCAATCCTTCGGATGGTCTTCACAAAAACTGGCCATGAAGGGTAGATGCCATCAGCTAGGAAATACCCCTTGTTGTATTCATGCCCATTCACCTCATAGTTGACAATTGGAGCCTCTCCCTCGACAACCCTGTCGAATTCCGTGGACCAATGTAGCACATTGATATCATTGTTGGAGCCGGCCATACCAAAAAATGAGTGCCAAATCCAAAGATCCTGGAAAGCCACTGCCTCAAGTATGACTGTGCACTCGCCGACACAACCCTGGTATTGTCCCTGCCAAGCAAAGGGACAATTCTTCCACTCCCAATGCATACAATCTATGCATCCAAGCATCCCAGGAAAGCCCCTGCTCTCATTCATCTTCAGAAGACGGGTAGTGTCTTCATAGTTGGGTTCCCTCAAGTACTCCTCGCCAAACACCTGAACCGCAGCTTCACAGAATTTATACATCGCTTCCAGGCAGGTGCTCTCGCTCATGCGCAGATACTCATCAACAAGATCGCCAACCACTCCATATGTAAGCATCCGAATAGCTGCAGTACACTTTTGATATGAGGAGAAGCCATACGTCCCTGTGGCATCTGGCTTGGCCTCAAAGTAGTCATCATATGCCGTCACCCCTTCCAGCAGACGCATGAACAAGGGCCGTCCCATACGAAAACGGCGACGAAAGACAGAGGCCGGATATGTTGTCTTCACCGGGTTGAAGTAGTCCTTCCAAAGCTGGAGGTGACCATTCTCTCGTTCACGGTCCAACGCGGGTGCTCGCCCAACGACAGACCCAACATGCCGAGGCATTGCATTCTCGTTGAAGTTGTGGATGAGAGTGGCCGCGGCCATGATGATATTGTTGTCATCGTCCGATGATTCATCCAATGTATCGATGAAGGTGTGGTAGAAGAACTCATCATCGCTATCCATCTACATGAAAAAAATTGTAAGGACATGCTACATCATTTGCACTCCTCCAAATGCAAAGAAAGGACATCAATTGTTCATACCTTTGGTCGGACAATCCGTCGAACACCTTCGGGGCGGTGGAGTTCGCGGTCAAGTCCGAGACAGAGGACGAGGGCGGCCGGTGCTGGAGACGAGGGCGAGGACGACCGGGGCTGCAGCACGGCTCGAGGGCGGCCGGGGCGGAAGAATAGGGCGAAAGCGGCCGGGGAATGAGGAAGCGGCCAGGGCGCTAGAAGAACGACGTCGCAGCCAGTTCAGAGCGGCCGTGGACAGAAGATGGTCGTGCCGGCGACGAGAACCGACCACGGGAAAGGCTAGATGTAGTCGCGGCCGAGGATAGCTCGGTCGCCGAAGGGCAGGTCCATGGCGGCGCCGGCTGTCGCGGGGGCTGATACGTCTCAAACGTATCTATAATTTCCGATGTTTCATATATAGTTATACCAATTGCAACATGTTTTACATACACTTTATACCATTTTTATGCATTTTCTGGGACTAACCTATTAACAAGATGCCACAGTGCCAGTTTCTGTTTTCTGCTGTTTTTGTATTTCAGAAAAGTTGTTCTGAAAATATTCTCGGAATTGGACGAAACAAAAGCCCAGCTTCCTATTTTTCTGTCACGTACACGGAGTCTGAAGGAGACACGAAGAGGGGCACCGAGGCCGCCACGCCATAGGGTGGCGCGGCCCCCCTTATGGCCGCGCCATGACCTGGCGTGGGCCCCTCGGGTGCCCACCAACATCGCCCTTTCGCCTATTTATTCCCCCGACTGGAAAACCCTAAATAGCCGAGCCTCCATCCACGAAAAGTTCCGTAGCCGCCGCCGTCGTCAACCCTAGTTCGAGAGGGTTCTGAAGCTCTTCCCGGCACCCTGCCGAAGAGGGGAATCATCACCGGAGGGCTCTACATCAACATGTCTGCCTCTAGAGTGATGCGTGAGTAGTCCATCCTTGGACTACGGGTCCATAGCAGTAGCTAGATGGTTGTCTCTCCTATTTGTGCTATCATGTTTAGATCTTGTGAGCTGCCTATCATGATCAAGATCATCTTATTGTAATGCTACATCTTGTGTTTGCTGGGATTCGATGGATATCAAATATTATGCCAAGTTGATTATCAATATATTATTCTATGTTATTTATGATCTTGCATGCTCTCCGTTACTAGTAGATGATTTGGCCAAGTAGATGCTTGTAACTCCAAGAGGGAGTATTTATGCTGGATGGTGGGTTCATGCCTCCAGTAACCTGGGAGATTGACATTAACTTCTAAGGTTGTGGATATACTGTTGCCATTAGGGGTAAAACAGCAATGCTTTGTCTAAGGATAATTGTGTTGCTTACATTATGCACTTTGCTTATTGCGATAATCTGTTGCTTGCAACTTAATACCCAAAGGTAGCTCGGATGACTTCCTGAGGGTGGATTATTAGTCATAGATGCAGTTGGATAACGGTCTATGCATCTTGTTGTAATGCCCAATTGAATATCATAGTAGTCATGATGTCATGTATATGCATTGTTATGCACTCTCTATTTGTCAATTGCCTAGCTGTAATTTGTTTACCCAGAATGTTAGTTATCTGTTTTGGAGAAACACCACTAGTGAACTGTGGACCCTGGTCCATTCTTTTACACTGATAATACAACCTACTGCGATCAGTGTTCCTATACATTCTCTGCAAGTAGACACCATTTTCCACACCATACATTTAATCCTTTGTATTCAGCAAGCCGCTGAGATTGACAACCTCACTGTTTCGTTGGGACAAAGTATCGTGATTGTGTTGTGTGCAGGTTCCACGTTGGAGGCACCACCAACAACCTCAGAAGCGACTTTTTATTCCTACTGGATTGATAACTTTGGTTTCATACTGAGGGAAAACTTGCTGCTGCACTCTTCATACCTTACTCTTGGGGTTTCCCAACGAACGTGTGTTTCACACGCATTAGGGGCCAAAGGAGATGGGGAGGTGGGAGGGGGGTGGGGGGGAGGGAATGTGTGGCTGGCCGTTGGGCCTGATGCGGACAGGGAGGACAAAGGTGTGAACCGAGAGGCTGTCCGTCCCACCCCAAAGCTGGCCCAAAGTTGGGCCGCGTTTGGGTCGAAATCTGGTGTCCGGGCGGACACCAGTCCAGATGCGCCAGCCCGTTGGAGCTCCTCTTTTGTCCGTTTGGACAAAAACGGACTGGGCTGGTACGTATGCGCCAGCCCGTTGGAGGTGCCCTTATTTGTGCCAGGCGACATCCAATCCACGCAGCCTCTAAGTGTGTACTTTTTATCTTATTTTGTCAGAGTTTTTGAACCTTATTCATAGTATCTCATTCTGATATTTGAATTTACTTCATTAATTTTCAGTTTCTTTTGCCAGATTTTTGTACAAGTACTTTTTGTGTTGTCGTCTTGTGGAGATACTCAGATCTTGATGAAGAAGTGTAGTTTTCGATTTGGGCCTTTTTGCTTGCCTCTTAGTTGTGAGGCCTTTTTTAATATTACAGTAGTCGTTTTTCACGTTCAACTCAATGTGTTGGGCTAACTCAAAACTAAGGCAACTAAAATCTGTGTTTAATTTTGGCGGGAATCGAAAATAGACTTTTTTCCTTTCTCTAGTCAGTTTTGAGTATTAGAGCTATCATTTTCTTATTCGTTACAAAATGTGTCTTTTTCTGAATTAGAAAACAGCTAGTTGTTGAATAGTCACTCTCTTGATAGATGTTATATACATTTTAGATACACACAACTGCTAATTTGGCACTGTGAGACGATTACATGGCACTCTAGCCAGATACAAACATTGAGCTATATGACTGTTCCGGAGCTGCTCTTCATGCGTTGCGAGGCGTAAAGTGAAGACATGTAGATCGGGTAATATTTTCTTGTAGTTCATCTATCTTGAGTTGCTTATGTGGTTACTTCTACGTACCATGTTAGACATATAGCCAAATTAGTTTTCATGTACGAGCTACATAACAACCCAATTCGCCATGTGATCAAGCATAACTGTGGGTGCATTCACCTGATGGAATATTTGTGGGACGAATCAAGCAGCCAGATCTTGAGTTGGCTTTGGGAATCAAAGCTGAAGGCAAGGTGAAATTCTCCTTTTGGTTGTTGCTCCAAAACCGAAACTGGACTGCTGATCGCCTTCGGGACCGAGGGTGGCCTCATGATGATGCATGTTGCCTGTGTAATCTGCACTTTGAAACAGCTGAGCATCTCGCGTTGCATTGCCGTTTTGATAAAGAGGTTTGGAGGCGTTTCACTGATTCAAGACCGGAGATGGTGTAGCTACTGGACGGTTCCAATTCAGTTGGCGATTGGTGGAGCCGGGCAAGACAAAGGCCAAACGTTGTGCAGCGCAAGGAGGAGATCTCCATTGCTGTATACGTGTTCTGGCATGTGTGGAAGGAGCGCGGGAAGAGAATTTTTCAGAACGAGTTTTCGACTGCCGCTTCGGTGGCCAGTCAAGTTAGAGGGGATACTGTTTTGGTGTTTCTATCCACCGGTAGTGTGGCTGTGTAAGGGCATGTTGCCCAGTGTGTAAGCAAGTTCAGGTGTTGTTCTGAACTTGAGTGTGGAGTTGCGTTGTAATTCCTGCTATTCTTTCCTTCTCTTCTAATACTGCAAAAGCAGAGTGCCTGCTGCTCGTTTCAAAAAATCTCTGCTTGAAAGAACTTAGATGACAAATAAGAAAAAAACATCACAAATTTAAGTCATATCGAGTAGTTGACAGGTTCCCAATAAACTGCAGCAGTACATTTTCACAATGTCCTCTTAATGCATGCTAGACATAGAAAAGTGCAATTGTATATGGGTGTTATGAGATGGCGCGCTAGAAGAAATGGAGATCATATGCGTGGACTGGTCCTTGCTGGTGGGCGTCGTGGTTGCAAAGTTGCTTCACGACCGATAGGTCGGTTTCTTGCGCCTCAGCTGAAGAAGACGAAATTTCATCATATCACCGAATAGCGTGGCCGGCAAATAAAGGAAGAAATTTGAAGAGAGAAATTTGAAGAAAGGAAGAAATTTCATCATATCACCGAATAGCGTGGCCGGCCTTCATATCTTCTACTTATGATTTTTCTATTGTTTTTTATGGATAGACATGCAAACCAACAAATTTGCATAACGCAGTTGAAGAACTTACAACATGTACACTTAGTCAAGCTTATGAATCAAATATAAGTATCAACAATTGGAATGATGGGTTGAACATATAAGCATACGGCAAACACATATCCACAAAATATACGGCTCCATGTGAAACTGGATTGCAAGAACATCAGCTTCCACAACAAACTTGTCAAGGTTAAGCAGAATACGTATGTTAATGTCTATAGTAGCCTCTAAGTACTTGAAGTACATACAAAATAAAAACCAGAATCCTTCTCAAATGCTTTCCTTTTTTTCTTCACAAATCGAGAATCAATCGAAACAGTAGGAATACTTTAGTACACTTTATGGGTGCATGGATACCTGTACATAACCTTGCTCAATGCTTATGACGGGAAGCTACTTTCTGATATCATAGCGTTTCACCCAAACAAATCCATTACAGGGATTTGTCATTACGATTCTACCTGCTCTACGTAATCAGTGAAACATCATAGAGTCTAAGGGTACCGGCAAACGGCCATGGTTCTGATGTACAAAGTCTCTTTCCCTCCACCTTGGTTAGTTGGTACAAAGTCTAAGGGTACAGGCAAACGGCCATGGTTTATTGGAACTACTATAGTACGTGCTGGTTTTATAATCAGGACGAGTGGCAGCAGGTCAGGCGTGTTCAGCCGGGTGCTTGATTAGCATGCGCGGTTGCGCGCACGTAGACAGAGTCTCTGAAACCAGCACGTAACTCAATATGGCAGTTGCAAAATCTGTAAACCTAGGAGTGGCAGCTGCACTTTGCAGAGATAGTAATGGCGAATATTTGGGATCCTCGGCAGTGGTGTTTGAGGGTATAACTGATCCGGCTTGCTTTGAAGCCTTCCCGTGCCGTGAAGCATTGGCGCTGGCGGGTGATCTCAATCTGACGAAGGTGTTTGTCGCTTCTTTTTTTTTGTTTTGCGAAAAGATCCACCGGTCTATTAATAATCATCCACAGCGGTACAAGAGGCGCAAAAAGTAATAAATATTACAAATTGGTCTTCGGACCACCTAGCGACGACTACGAACAATGAAACGAGCCGAAGGCGCGCCGCTGTCCATGCCACTCCCTCATCGGAACCGGGCAAAGCTTGTCGTAGAAGAGCTTGTTGTAGTATACAGACGGGAAGTCGTCGTGCTAAGACCCCAAAGGGCCAGCGCATCAGAGCAGCAACCGTCGCCAAAGATGAGAACCGTAGATCGGAGGAGACTGACCTGCAAACATACCGACGAACACGAAAACCGAACAGATCCCAGGAGATCCATCGGACACACAACTCCACGCGGCCTCCGCTAGCGCTAGACGTACCACCGGAGCGAGGATAGGGCGGGGAGTACCTTATTTTGATACCGGGATGTCGCCGCCGCCACACCACCCGGACGAAGACACAAAAATTAACTAAAACGGCAAACGGGAGCCCTCCCGCCAGCGAGTGACCGGGGTCCGCCACCCCTCCAAGGCTTGGAAGGCCATTGGAGGCGGTGTAGACCGGCGGCTGGGACGGAAAACCTAGCTAGCTTACGATCGCCCCTGCGATCGCCTCTCCTGTCGTACGTACTGGTTCACGTACGTAACGTGCTACACTGTTGCATGACTTGCAATCGTTCGGTGTTTGTGGCTTCAGATTGTCAATCGGTTGTAAAGGAGATTATGGAGGGAAGCATGGGAAGAAATGGCTAATGGCTCGATTATAAGGGAGATAGAAGCTAGCTCTCGCTTTGAAGAGCGTAGCTTCGCCTATAGGAATAGAACTTCGAAATTTGAAGCCCACAACTTAGCCAAACATAGGAGCCGGCCGTCAGTTATGGCTGCGTGCTCCTTATTTTGTAACCGTACTTGTAAACATCCTTATTGATGAATAAAGTTTGGGTGATTGTCTCAAAAAAAAAGACAGGCTCTCTGGGGACGTGTCGCATCTTAGGGCCTTATTATGGCCCGAGCCCGTGTTATTTATATCTCTTTTCTGATATAGAGTCGGCCTTGAATAGTACTCCCTCTATTCGGAAAAGGATGTTACAAAAAATAGTTTAGGATGTTACAAAAAATAAACTATTTTTTGTGACATCTTTTTCCGAAAGGAGGGAGTACTATAGTAGTACGTTTTTGCGACAGAGTTGCAACCGAACAATAAGACGACGCAAAGCCAATACCTTTATATTTAACAGTCGACAAATAGCTAAGAGCATCACACAAATATTTAGTGACTAGAATTATTACATACATAAAAATTGCACGATCAAAAGATACACATATGCTTTTCGTCGTTAATTATTCATTCTTGAGGAAACATGAAGCAACGCTAGCTAGCCAACGCGGGGATCTCAGCGACGCAGTTGACAAAGATACGGACGCGGTTAAGCCTGAAGTCCTTGGTCACCGCCGTGCCGACAGGGAACACCTCGATGATTTTCACGTCTGGCCTGTCCTCGGCGACGATCTTCTTCACCTCCTCGATGGATTTCCCAACCAGCTCTGGCCACGATCACTTCTTGCCTGCGGCGACTCCGTCCGAGGAGCTCATGGTAATGGATTGTGACTCATCAAACAAGACCACAAGAAATCAATCAAAGTAAAAACAAATTGCGGATAAGAAATCAAAGTGGTTACAAGCTAGAGACTCATCGAAATGGAGACATGGATGCGGTGTCTACTCACGTGTTGAATTGAGCTGAAGAAGGACGATGCTGGTCGGTCGAGAGCCTAGCTCTTATGTGCTGGTTGGTCTGCATAAGAGTTAATTGCGCTGGCGGTCACACATCTCATCGTATATGTGCACTTAAGTCACACATCTAGAAAACTGGATTTTTTGATCACATAACTGAACATTTGGGTTCATTTTGCTCACAAACCGGACATGTCATCCGGTTTTGGATGCAGACTTCCGGTTTTAAGTAATAGGAGGGCGTTTTTGCAAAATTCGCTGGCGTGGGAGCGCCATGATGGTGTTCGACGAAATGCCGCGCGTGACTGAGCGCCGACCGGGCCGCGCCCCAGCCCCAGCGCCGGCTGGGCTCCGCCCCCTGCTCACCGGAGCTCCGTCCGGGCGCCGCCGCGGCATGCTCACTCCCCTGCGCCCCGACGCCGCCTCGCGTCCTGGCCGGGTGCCGCGCCCCTGCTCGTCCCCGGCCGCGCCCGCGCCTTGCTCGCCTCCGGCTGCCCCGCCCCGCCCGCGCCTAGCTCGTCACTGGCCGCTCCCGCCCCGCCCGCCGCCCCTGCTCGCCGGTCGCGCCCAGCTTCGAGCACACCGTTGGTGAGTCAGCACGTACGCTCAATCACACGCAATTGTAAGCGAAGTTCAGTGAACAATCCAGAGCAAGCAATTAAATGACGTATTGCTAATTAGGAATTTGGGAAAAGAAGGAAAGTACTGAAATTGGGAAAGATACGGGCTGATTCAGTAGCCAGTTGCTGCATCGGCTGCTTGACCTCCGGCCGGCAGGTGCCCCATGCCGGTTGGACGATCCTGTACGGCGAGCGAGCGTCTCCCTGGCTGCGGCCGGCGGCAATGTTGTCCAGCTCCGTCCCTGCTGCGACCATGCCTACAGGCCATGGCGATTCGGTGACCCCCTGGCTACGGACGGCGGCGCTGCGCTGCTGCCCAGCTCCGCTGGTTCCCCCTAGTGTCCCCTCCGTCCCTCCCTAATTTTCTAAACCTAGCAAGCAAGGCAGAGGGCTCATGCGCATCCATGGCTTTGATCAATCTCGTCTGAAGCCCTGTCTAGAAAGAACGAGTATGCCTCTCCGTCTGCGTGCTCATCTCCCCCGTCTGGGCGGGGCAGGAGCTGCACCGCCTAACCGCGCGCAACATGGACAAGCTCTCCGGCGCCGTCGAGGCCTACGGCGAGGACTACTTCGCGGGCCAGGAGGCGGACGGGTACAAGTGCGTGCGCAACTCCAAGGCGTCCGAGGACTCGCAGGCCAACCTGGCGCAGGACTCCAGCCTCGTGGGCTTCAGATCAACAAGGGCCGGCGCCCGGGCAAGCAGGGGCACGAGGAGGGGCGCGAGCTTGGCGGCAGCGACACCCAGCCAGCGCTCAGCATTTCGTCAAACACCATGGCCCATGGCGTGTGCATGACAGGATTTTTACAATACAACCCTCGTTATATTACAGCAAGGGGTTTTCTGAAAAGTTCTTGTCAAAACTGGATACCGTTTCCGGTTTGTGACCAAAATGCACCCGAATGTTCAGTTGTGTGATAAAAAAACCAGTTTTTCAGATGTGTGACTTAAGTGCACATACGCGACGAGATGTGTGACCGCTGGTGCAATTAACTCGTCTGCATAAGGCATCGGGAGGGTGCCGTATTTATAGAGATATGAAGCGAGATTAGTACACGCACACGATCGAGCGAAGACTATTGTGAAGTTGAGGTGTAGGCGTATGCATGCATCATGGTGTTCTTCGTGGCGCGGATGCAATCAGGTCAAACAAGCAATCTCTAGCTAATTTGCTCGGCCACGATTGACTAGCAGGGAGTTCCATGATCGAGATGGATAACAAGATGCATGCTCTAAACTAAGGAGAAGATAATGTCGCCGTATACGTGTACTACACTACAGCTGTAGTATGACTATTATAAATGGCATGTTCACGTGGTGCGTCCTACTCCTCACAGTTGGCCATCTGGTGAAGAACAGATCGGTGACGAGGACATGAGTGTATCATATTCGTTCTCAAATCAAAATAAAAGGTAGTAACATGAAAGAGATAATGTGTCTAGACTTTGCTTAAGACGTATTGTTCGTCTAACCAGTACTACTTTAAAACTTTTAGGTGTCAACTAAATATCTCATTTTATCCAAACAAATATATGGAATAATTATCTCCTCAAAAGGTCAAAGATCTTGTAAGCTTGCATTGATTTAAAGGACCTAATAGTATGCCCACATTTACAGATATATTGATGGGTCTCGTGGCACTAGGGTTTTTGGTTTTGATGATCCCTCTACTTGACTTTTTTTAAAATGTCAAGACTTGTAGAGATTATAATAAGAAGACTTGTAGGTTTTGCATAGCATTGCCTAATGCCTAGTCTGTCTTGAGTTTTTGTGTAGAATTTGGCTGGGTAGCACTTATAGGAGGTGATCTGGACTAGATCAAGGTGGATGTGAGCTCTTATTTTTGTGAATCATTGTTGCCTAAGATGAAGTGTTTTTAAAAGGTACATGCAGTACTGGGTGTAGTTGATGGGTTTTTCTGCTTGGGTGAGACGGGATAACAATTTCACGAAAGTTTCTCGAAATTTCGTACAATTCGAGGACAAGTTAAACTTTTGAATTTTGCAAAAATCCACATATTTACACTTTCCATGAAAAAAAGTAGTGAAATCCTTATTATTGCACAAGAAGTGTCTTGTCAGGTGGTTAATCATCAATTTCCCGGTCTATTATTGGCCTAGAGCTCGAGCTCTGGATCGGTAATATTTTTGGTTCGAATTCTATATATTTAAGGGAAAAATAACTAAATGACGAGAAACGCCAGGCATCGAACATGGATGAGCAAGGTAAAAGTTGTGGACAACCCATCAGGACATTATGTAAAGTATTAGGATATGTTTTTATATCCATTATTTGAGTTTGATTTTTTAATTCAACTAAAATTTCTTTGATTTGTCCAAAATAATTTCTGAAAATTATGGAATTTCAAAACTTTCGTTGATTCGCGGTCAGCGAAATTTTTCCCGTAACAATTTTTCACAGGTGAGACAGGTGGCCCTTGCCATTGTCCGCATTGAATATGTTGACGAAGAAAAAATACACAACAAATCGGTTGTCATTTATTCATTAATAGTCACTAGCTGTATATATAGTTTATTCGGAGAGAATTACAGACATACATGGCATAGCCGGTCAAGCATATATATATTGCAACATGGAGCAACGCCTGCTAGCCGATGCGGGGTATCTCGGCAACAGTGTCAACAAAGATGCGGACACGGTCAAGCCTTTCGTCGGTGGTGATGTTGTCGCCGAGGGGGATGGCATCCACGATCTTCAGGTCAGGCCTATCCTCAAGGATGACCTTCTTCGCCTCCTCGATGGTTTTCCCGACCAGCTCCGGCCACGAAGACTTGTCGCCGCCGGCGACTTGGTCGGAGGAGCTCATGCTTGCTGGTCGGTCCAACTGTGATCGATCAAACAGGCTCATAATTAAGTTGTAGTACTAGAAATAAGAAAAATGACGCTCAGCTTTGGAGGCACGGAGGTGAGCTCCCTCTCTTCCACTATTCTCACTCTCTCACTCTCTTCCACTAGGATTGAGGTGTGGTATTGCTCACTCTCATCCATGCCAAGGATTGAGGTGTGGTATTGCTCCTACTGATTTGCCTCCTCTCTCACTCTCTTCCACTATTCTCTTTTGGTTTAATCCCCACAATCTCTCATGTTTGTAGAATGGCTACAAGGCGTTCAAGGTATTTTTTGTAGAAACAAGGTGTTCAATGAAAACAAAAGCAGGCTGTAGGCTGTAGGTGTTCAATGAAAAGAAAAGCAGGCTGTAGAATGGCCTCCTCTCTGTTGGAGATATGCCTTACAGACAATAATAATTCAGTTATTATTTATCTCCAAGTTTATTAATAATATTTATATCTTTATGCTATAACTGTATTGGGTACTTGAATAGCAAATCAAACGTATTCAAGAGAAAAACCTCCAATACACGTGTAGATATATGAACAATTTAAAGTGTTCCTGGTCTTGTCTCTAAGACTAGTCTATCTTGTTGTTTGATGATCATGTTTCCTGATTATGGACTTTGTATAAGTCATACAACTATAGAAGTATATTATCGGAATGATAATAGTACTGAACCGACCCATAGTATAATCTTGCTATGAGACTAATCGTCAACGATGAAGATAGCAATTGATCATATGTTTAGTTATCGTTAGCTATATTCCTTTGCTATGAGAATATCTTGTGACCGCTTATTCGAAGTCATCTAACGTCCGGTCGTAACTGGGGACCATAAAGGTGGCTTTTGAGCGTGAACTAGAATAATGTACTGGAACAGAGATTGTTCAAGACTGGCACTTACTCCTCCAGATGATGAAGAGATACCTCCTCTAGGCCATCTCAGTATTATTATTGTCACCCAATCGTCTGAGCAGACACAGCGTGATTTATTATGGGACAATATAAATACGGAATGAGAAAAGAGAATGATATTGATACGAGAATAATATGTGTTATGATTAAAGGGTTTGATCACACTAGAGCACATTGTCTCAATCCCGTAATATCATTGGCATCGTGTACGTAAGGGAATTAAGCGTAATAAGTAACACACAGGTTCTGTTGTTCACTCATAAACACAAGGGAGCCAGTACGACCGTCTAGGTCCAAATACTGGTTATTGTCTGGTAAACTCCCAGACATGACTTTGTGTTTACTGAACCTTTCGGGTCACACACTTAAGCTGTGAGTCAACCTTTTATTGAGAGAATAAAGATGTAATTTTGTGGTTATGAGATTGTGTCGGAGTAGCTCCGACGTCACTGGGATTTGTTCCGGTGAAGTTTGGGTAAGAGAGAATGCGGACATCTAATGTCCCGGGGTGATAGGAAATGTTTCTATCACCGGCGGATTTATTCTGAAGGTTTATATAAAGGAAATATTGTTCCAAGACTTTTGTCGGCGCATACTAGGTTTCCGGATCATGTAAATATGAGTTATATGATAAGAAATTAATTCCGAGAATTTTCTGTAAAAGGAAATATTCAAGAAGAAATTAATTAGACAAAAGAATTAATTATTTATTTATTTAATTAAATTGGGAAATGTTGAATAAAGGTTTTATTTAAAGCCCACAAAAAGGGGGCTGACAAGTGGGCCCATGGGGCCCACGAGGAAGCCGCGCCCCACATAGGGGCGGGTGGGCGGCCAAGTCCGAGTTGGGGGAGTCCTCCCGGGCCGAACCCTAGGGCCGGCGCGCCCTAGGGCAGGCCCCTCTAAGGGGCGGCGGATGAGGCGGGGCCCGGGTGGGCCCACCCGCCTAGGTCGGTTCGACCTAGGGTGGCCCCACCTGGGGCGGCGGCGGCTCAAGTTGGAAGGGATGGGAGTTGGAGTCTTACTAAGACTCCAACTCCTCCTCCCAAGCCGAATTGGGCAACGGGACTTTCCCCTTGCCCAAGCACCTCCACTCTTTGGCCACCTATATAAACACCCCCAAGCCGCTAGGGTTTGACACAAAATATTGCCTCCATGCAAATCTCTCTCTCTTGTAGATCTCATGTGTTGAGAATTAGACGTCTCTAATCCTCTCATATAGATCTAATCTAGTTGATTAGATCTACCACCTAAAATACACCGAAAGGTTGTCTCTCTTCACCGGTGCTAATAGCTCTAGGCGGCGAGCGCACTTAGCGGGTTGGCGCGGCGTACGTGTGGATACTGTTAGAGAGGGACTTGCGCCAGCAGTTCCTCGACGACGGATCAGCAACAATCTCACTTCCCGGCGTGGACCTGAGATTCTTCATCAAGCTTCGTCAACGTCTACTTCGACATACGGGAACAATCTCACCTCCCGGCGTGGACGTGAGATTCTTCATCAGGCTTCACCAACATCTACTTCGACAAACACAAGATCTTCCGCATCAGTGTTTGTAAGTATCTTGATCATCGCATTATGGGGTGCAGCATATCTTCATGGAATATATTTACAGAAAAGTTTAAAGTTTTACCCGCAACCCAATACTCTCTCACTCTCTTCCACTTCCTCTCTGAGTCCCCCGATTGAGCCGCTAGGGGAGTGGTTGCGTGATCTTTGTGAGATCGATAGTATATGCATATTTGGAATTCTTAATCGATTTGGCCAGTGTGTTCTTTAGATCACTTAGACTTTTGATGTTGACGATAATTTTCTGCTGTTTTTGTAGCTTTGACATGGATTTGAGCAAGGACAAGAGTCACAAGAACATGATTTTGAGGAGAGAGTCCCAGGTAGGCTATCAACCACTCCCCTCTCTATATTTCTAGACCGTAGATGTGTTCATCTCTGAGTTAGTGTTTTTTTCTTATTTTCCTAGGAGAGATATTGTACATAGAAGGACACTGCTTAAAAAGGAAAAAAAGAAGAGATAATCAGCTATAGATGCGTTCATCCTTTTGTAGCTACAATTTCCTCTGCTGAGTTGAACTAAGCCTTGATGGCTGGAGACGGCAGACGTGTGCAGGTTTGACCACCAGATGTTTGTTTTAAAGCCCTATTCAAAGTGATATTTCTTTTCTTTATGACTATAATTTATATTTAGTTTAGTTAAACGCTGAAAAAGGTAGCTTTTTTCTCTCCTTGGCAAGTTACTCTAGCATTTTTTCCTGGGATTTAGTTGCAATTAACTACACCTGAAAATTAATCTACTCAATATCATATTTTCATTTTTATCTTCTACTCCCTCCATTCGGAAAAGGATGTCACTAAAATGAGCAATCCTTTTCAGAACGGAGGGAGTAATAGCTCATTTTTGTGACATCCTTTTCAGAACGGAGGGAGTACTATTTACCACACAATCGAAAATTCACTGCGTGGTGCAGATTACATTTCTAAATTGTTTCAGCATTTTTTCGCCTTTCTACTTCTTGATGCATCATGTTTGTATGTGGCTATGTGCTGAATTTCCGGGACAACAACTTATACAAGAAAACTGAAAGAATGATGCATTCTAGTGAAAGAGGTTTACTTCTTCTTGTGTTCATGTTCAGTTTAAAGCCTCTAATTATCAAACAAATGATGAAAAGTGTAGTGAGGCATACATGTTAAATGTTATTTGGAGTCAACTGACAATAAATATGAACTTATGTTAAAAAATTACTGATGTATGGTATTGATGTTTTTCCATAGAGCTGACAACAAAGGGAAAACACCGAGAAGAGTGTGTTGAGGGAAAGTTGAGCTCAGGCAGTTCGTTATTTTGTCATGCCCTGAAATGGTCTATATGTTTTTACCATGAATCTTGTCTTTTGCCATCATATGATAGTGGAAAGAATTTACCCAGTATACTTAAGTTATTTATGAAGTTTACAGTGTTTCAAGTGAGGCTCTGTCCCTCGCTCAAGATGGTCTGCCTCCACGACTATTATGGCGTTTAGTAGTGCCTCGCTGAAGATGGTATGCCTGCATCCAGCTTCCTTCCCATGAAATATATGAGCTAGGTACATTTCAGAGGTTTTACAACCATGTGCCCTTTCCAAGTTTCCTTTCCTTTTAGCACTTCCTACTTTTATGTAGATTTGTAGAACTGCAGCCCATGTACAAGCCATGGTATAGAAGTGTGAGAATAGACACGAGTGATGTATGTAGTTCTTTGCTGCCATATCTAACTTGGAAAGCAAAATCCAGGTGCGGATTGATGAAATGTTAGTTTTCATTATACAATTCCTTTACTCCCCAGAGTGATTGAATAAGAACATCAGTTTTATTTTCTAGTATGTTATTTGGTAGCTCCTCCGACCTTTAGGGGAGTAAAGCTGGAATTCAGCTTGCTTTGGTTGTGCCAAGCCACTCACTTAGTAATTTACATGAAAGCACTTATTTTTCTAGGATCAGTTTCTATAACATCTAAATAACTTAATAGCTAGATGTCTGAAAGCCTAAACTCTAAATCGTTTTCCAGCAGTGTCTTAAAGTGGTTAGATGAACAGTGCGTCTTAACAAAAAGTCTGCACACATTATCTCTTTACCTTTTATTTTGAGAAAGAATACGGTATTGAGTCACACTTGTCCTCGTCACCGATCTGTTCTTCACTCGATGGCCAAAGTGTGAGGAATAGGACGCGCCACGTGGGCTGTACTAGCTCCCAGCTAAGAGCATCTCCTACAGGTGCGTGATAGTCCGTCGCGTCAAAAGAAAATATTACAGGTCGAAATAGCTTTTTTTAGCGTGTCGGAGCGTTGCGAGCTATTTCAAGCATGCGCAACCAACACAAACAACAATCACATAAAAAAAAGAACGAAGATTAAACACATACAGAATAAATCAACAACATATAATTTAATTTGTTATTACAAATCAAGCAAATAGTTCATCAACAACACAACAAATAGTTCATTGAGCGGCTGTCGGACGCTGGTCGTCGGACGAATCAGTGGGAGAAGCGGCGACAGGAGAAGCGGCGGCGAGCTGAGGGAGATGAGGAAGCAGCGGCGAGGACGGCGGTGGCCGACTCACCGTGTCGGCGGCTCACGGTCGGCCATGAGATCGGCGACGCGTTGGGGGGGCGGCGGTGGGAGCTCCGCCGGCAGGAATTTAGGCGCAGCTGGATCGTTGGAGGAGGTGGGGGAAAGGGGCAGGCGGCGGCGTGAGCGCGTGTAGGTTTCGGATCTAGCGGCTAGGGAATCGCACGCTTTTCTCGTTTTCCGGCGCTCTGAAACAGACGCACAAAATACCCATCGAGTGGAGTCTCAATTTTCAGTGCGCTGGATTGGTTTTACCGCTCGTTGTATTATCCTGCGCCCGTTAAAGCATTTGATTTGCTCTTTGACGTGCTAAAATAGCGTTTTTTCAATGCGCGGCATAAATAGGACGACTGTTGAAGATGCTCTAATAACTAATGAAACATGTCCCCTTCCCTTGGACTCGTCCCCTCTCCGCTACAGTACAAGAGGGCGATTTCTTGAATCCACCCGGTCAAACCACCTCGCCGGCGGCGATTCGCAGGTTCCCCTTCCCTTCGCCGGCCGCTTCGGCGGTGGGAGGGTGGGGGAACCCCGGATCTCGCTGTGTATATAGTGTAGGTTTGAGTAGGTTGCTCACCGGCGGCGTCTTGGAGGCGGAGGCGGCGGTGGTTGGCGTTTTGGGGTCGTCTTCTTCCTCTCCGGTGTCGGCGTTCTTCGGAGCTTCGGCATCAAGCAGGCGACTTCGCGCGGTGCTCGCGGTCCTGGGTGACCGCCGTGCACGCTCGTTCCCCGGCTGGGTTCCGGTGCGGCGGATCCAGATCTTGTTTTCAATGAAGCTTCTGATGTTGAAGACCGGTGGTGGTGCTGGCTTGGCGATGGATGGAGGCTCTCTGGAGCTCGAGGTTCGTCAACTTCCTGCCCGCATGGGATCATCTTCGTTCCAAGGTTTGGAAGATGCAGCGGGCGGCGCGTCGTCGGCACGTCCGGTTCCTCGTCGGCGTCACTGTGTTGCAGAAGGACCTGTGTGTAATTTCCATCTTTGTGAGGTGTTTTTCTGTAACTTCTGGTCATCAATATAATCAGTGGTTTCCCGCAAAAAAAAAACTAATGAAACATGTCATTTAAAAACAATATATACGATAACATTAGTTTATTCTTGGTTTGGAGCATGCATCTTGCTATCCATCTCCATCTCCCTACTAGTCATACACGGGCTAACAGATCAGCAAGTTGCTTGTTTGACCAGCCGATCGATTGCATCCGCGAAGAACACCACGCATGTGCATATGCATGCACCTCAACTCGACACCCTGCCGATGCCATGTGCAAACCAACCACCACGCACTACCACTACACCAAAAGCTTGTCGATAGGATCAGCATTGCCGTTCATCAGTTGAGAGACAAGTTGCCGGGACTACCCTTTTCTAAAAAAAAAAGTTGAGAGACAAGCTCAATTCTCCACGTACGTGTGTCAATTTCGATGAATCTCTAGCTGGCCGGTAATTACGTGTATTGATATCTGGTAAGTAAAATTTATGAGCTTTGTTTGATCAATCGCAGACCAGAATGAGCTCCTCGGACCAAGTCGCGTGCGGCAAGAAGTCGACGTGGCCGGAGCTGGTCGGGAAATCCATCAATGCGTTGCCTCATCCTCCAGGACAGGCCCGACCTGAAAATCATCGATGCCACACCGTGTCCGTATCTTCGTCGACACCGTCGACGAGATCCCCCGCATCGGCTAGCGAGCTAGCTGTTGCTTCATGCTGCAATATATATGCTCGCTCGGCTATACTATGGTTTTGCCGAGCAGTTATTATGAATGTCTGTAATTCTGTGGGTAATCTATATGAATAAAGGGGAACGACTATGTGTAAGGCGACTTATATTTGGCATAACCGTAAGGCGTTAGGATAATTCCATTTAGCTAATATGTACACACTCTCAAGTCATCTCGCGTGTGTGCATGTGTGAGAAACAATCATGTTTTGCATGCATGCACTAAAAGACGAAAACTGCTGACATCATCACGCATTAATTGCGAAATCCAAAAATTTAAAATGTTTCGTAGCTCAAACCGTTTATCCGATTTATGATCCGTTTTCACCGTTGGACTAGTCGCGACGAGATCTTCGAAACTAGATCCCATGTTGGTATGTTCCGACGACTTTTTTTTTGCCCAAAAGTTACCACCCCCGTAACATATAAGTTACCATAGCTTGAATACGTAAGTTACCCACCATATTAGTGATTAGTTTTCGGGTCGAAATAGAACCATTTTTTGTTGTTCTTTTAGATTTTTACGAGATTTAAAGGTACCACATCACTTTGAGATGGTAAATTTATCGTGTATAAGTATTAGGATGATAACTGTCGATTTCATAGTGAAACTACACATAAAAAAGATGGGCATTGCGTTCGTAACTATCATTTAGAGGACATGTTAACTACATGTATTTCCTGGTGGATAACAATATCACGAACACATGGATAACTTCATATGTACTGAGTGGGTAACTTCATCAGTATTGGGTGGGTAACTTTATAAGTATTAGGTTGGTAACTTTATCAGTACTGGTTGGTAACTTTATCAGTACAGGGGTGGGTAAATTTATTAGTACTAGGTTGGTAACTTTACCAGTATAGGGTGGGTAACTCCATCAGTACTAGGTGGGTAACTATATCAGTATTGGGTGGGTAACTTTATAAGTATTAGGTTGGTAACTTTATCAGTGCAGGGTGGGTAATTTATTAGTAATAGGTTGGTAACTTTAATAGTACAGGGTGGGTAACTCTCTCTCCGAGTTGAGATGACAGAAACAAGCAAGTGCTAAATGACCCAACTGAATAATTCTTCAGTTAGCACAAGTGACCGAGAGAGGCACCACAAACACATCATCTGTCGAGGGACAAAAACCAATTCACCACCACAATCCACTGGCTAGAAAGTTTTATCAGCAGAAAACAAGAAATTGTCAAAGAAGTCAGACCAGCAGAACATGTACTGGATATGGAGCCAACTTAGAACTGCATGACGCTGGAATGTGTAGACACAAAAATGAGCCTCCGCTCGCACTAGATGAAATGAACTTTTAATTGACAAACACGTCGGCGAACTGAACTGTGCACGCTTGGGGCGGTTTACATCGACGAGCACGGCAGATCCCATCCAATCGCCGGAGGTGGGAGTCCTCCAGGGCGGCAGGCGGCGGAGGTCATCCCGTGCAGCGAGCGACGGAGATCGGTGGCCCTCCGGGGAGGGGGGCAGAAAGCAGGAGCCAGCGCACGGGAAGCAGGTCCCCGGCCAGCGGGTTGGCCACGGAGGCGAGCAAGGGTGGCCGGGGCGGCGCCGGAGTTCAGCGAGCCCAGTGGAGGCCGGGCGGCGCCGGAATCGACGAGGATGGGGAGGGCGGGCGAGGCTGGCGTCCAGAGAAAGCCTGGGGCCGACGGGAGGCGCGCGGGTGGAACCGGCCGGCGTGCGGCGCGCGGATGGAGGTGGCGCGGGGCCTCGGCCAGGTCGGCGGCGGCGCGAAACCTAGGACAGGGCGGCGGTGGCGCGGCCCCTGGCCAGGTCAGCGGCGGCGCAGTCCTCGCGGCCGGACGACGGCGCGGGCTCGCGGAGGGAGTCGGCACGGAGCTGCAGGGAGGCCGACGGCGCGGACTGGCAGGACGTCGGCGCGGGGAGGCCCACGGCGACAAGGACAGCGGCGTGGCGCCGTGCTCGCGGGTGCGGCGTGGTCCTCTTCCTGGGCGTCGGCCTGCAGGAGAAGAAAAGGAGAGAGAATGTGGATCGGGAGTGGCTCGGGACCGCACCGCACGCGCGAGATAACAGCCGTCCGTCCACGATCCGACGATCAGCGTGCGTGCGTCGAGTTTCGCCCCGTGTAAGGCGCCTGCTGGTTAGATTTACCGATGAATAAATAATCAAGGATTTGTTGTATTCTATTCGTCTATTGTTCATCTTCAACTCTGTTGACGTGATATCATCCTCCATTTTGCATTTTTCAAGTCTGTCACTGATTCAGAGGAACATATCATATATGTGCGCCTCGAACTTAGTCTAATATATGAAACTAGCACACCTGTCCATGCGTTGCTACGGATTGATCAAATCAATCTCAGATATATTAGTTTTCTTTTTGTGCTATTTGCTACTGATTGATTTTCTTTAAAATGTTCAAAATAGTTATTATAGCAGCATATTGTCATTTTGGAACAAATAAAACACCTAGACAATATTGTTTAGTTTGCGACCAACTTTTCTATTGAGGGTGAAACTTTATGTGTATTTAAAGAATAACACTTTCTGAAATGTAACTTCTGAGAGTGGCCCCGTGCATCTGCTTCATCTCGTGCTCAACCGTCGCGAACATCTGCTCCCTCCCGCTTACTGTAGAGCGAGAAGCCACGAACTCGGCCCCGCCCCAGTACCCACACCCAGGCCGGCAAACAAGAAGATTGTTGCGGAGGCCCAAGCTGCAGATGAGCAGAGGGCGCCACTGCAATGAGTTGATCCCTCTTCAACGGCTTCGCGTGTACTCTAGCGGGGGGCGTTCGTCCTCATCTTGGAATGGGAGACTGATACGGAGGTACGGGAACCTGTACGCTTGATCCTCTCCCTCGGAGACGGTGCGGTGACAGAAGTTGTGGCTCCGGGGCGGCGAGTTGTTCTGGGCGGAGAACAATAGCAGGTCGAGAAAGGGTCAAATCGGAAGGCGACGGAGACGGGGCTCAGTAGAGGGACGGGCTGGACCTCAAGGGAGGCGGTGCGCTCGCTGGAGATCGATGGTGGCAAAAGGGCCTGGCGCGACTGCGCGAGACATTGTGTTAGGGAGACGAGAAATAAAGAAACGAAGCGGTGCGATGGCAGATTTGCAATTTTGGTGGGAGGACAAAACGGTAAAAATTCTGACCGATCGGAAGAAACCTTATTGCTTTTATTATTAACTAGTTGAATGTCTGTGCGCTGCCACGGGCGTTTTAAGTTTTGTTGGGTTATATAACTCAAGCCATGCAGGGGAATGTGAATGCGGCGTGTGTTGCCCAACTAAACTAAAAATCATACTCATCTTACCAATCACTTTGGCACCATTTTCTACATTAGAAAACCTATGAACCATGAGAGATGATGACTTATTGTATGTCTAATTTGCAAATGAAACAATTCTCACTTAGCATGACAGATTATGGCTTATTTATCTTATTTAGAGCAGATAAATTGACAATGTTTGTCTCCTTATTCTTCTATGGTAATAAAGATAACGCATCTCTGGTCACAAGCATAAGGAAAAAGTGTGTGTAAGCTAAACCAAAGGCATGATCACCTAAATGAGAACGTCGCCTTGTCGCCTTGAACCATAAAATTATCTTATTTAGAGGGGAACTAAGCTTGCTTTGTTAGTACGACATATCAATTTGAATATAAATATTGGAGTGCAAATTAAATCAGCGATAATTCAAATTACTAAATTGTAAATAGAGAAATATTAACTGTTTTTTATTCTGCTAGCACCCTTGGCAGCTGGTGTGCACGGAGGCGACACTGGAGGAGGATCTGCCTCTCCCACGGTCGCTGCACGCGGAGACGACGCGCTAGAGGAGGTTCTGCTAGTCGTGCGCACGGAGGCAACACGACAGACCAGATATTGATGAAACAGGGAAGCAACTGTCTTTTCCCACCAGCTAACCATTTTATCGAACAGATGACATGCATCGACCTTAACTGATTGCCTCTCGTATCTGCAAGAACCGAGTGGGAGCATCACCAAGTAGGCCTGGACTAACGAGCCGCTCGGCTCGTTAAGACTCGTGATCGTTAAGGGTTAAATCGTTAATCTCGTTAAGTCTAACGAGCTAAATATCAAGATCGGCTCGGTTTGTTAAGTGTTCACGAGCACTCGCGAGCAGCTCGTTCAGAAAATGAATCTGAATTTAGAGATGACGATGTGATTGACGATTAACAGGAAGTAAATGGGATTTGATGTTGCCTATATGGATTGACAATAAATCTCGGTTATGATATGGGCTTGCTAAACAGTGTTGAGCTGTCACCTGTCATGTTGCTAGTTAGATAACATCTACTCTTAAAAAGAGATGAGACCTAAATTAATGAGCTTAACGAGCTACTCGCGAGGCTCGTTAGCTCGCTCGTTTAGCTCATTAGCAATAACGAGATTTTGGCTCTCTTTGTTATCATAACGAGCCGAGCTAAACGAGTCGAGCAAACGAGTGCTCGTTTAGTTTGTCGAGCATCAAGCTTTATGTCTAGCCCTATCACCAAGCCACCGGACGGATCCGCCATGAGACCGCTGCCGCTTATGTCTCTCGTCTTCCCTAGGGAACGCTGCCTCCTCGAGCTGCCCTGAACCTGGATGGCTGCTGATGCCGTCGGAGCACGGAAACATCGGTGTCAGAAACGTTGTGTCCTCAGGTTGGCCCCGGAGCTGGATGGGTGTTGCTGCATGACCTCGTCTCTCATCTTGGCCAGGGCCGCCGCTCCGGGGAGCCGCTTATGGACCATGGCGCGCAGCCTACCGTCAACGGCAGATCGAGGTGACGATATGGAGGTGATGCGGAGGAAAGGGATACAGGCTGAGTGCGCGTTATCGGTGGATTTAGGCAAGGGATTGAGAGATGCGAGGAGGGCGTGCTCGGAAGGAAGTCACTCGATGGGATAGATACTATTCGCGGGAGGCAGCAGCCATGGTGGGGGCTGAGACAGGAAGTGCAGCGGCGGTCAGGTCTTGAGAGTTCAGATTTGTCCGTGTGTTAGGGAAAACCAAACCGGTATTCTCATTGGCGGTGGCACCCAATGTAATATTTCCTAACTCTATAGGGGTATAATCGGAAATTAAAAAAATGTACCAACCATTAACTATATTATATAGTAGAAATAAGTAGTATAGATAAAGATCGTATTAGTTAGTGGTTCACTTCTTAATGATTGCGCCGTGTAAAAAAAATGTGTGTCTGCCAGTACCAGACGCCGTGTTGCATCTCATGTTTGATGTCACCGTCTTCGTCGGTGCTGTTAGGTCCCATGCAAAGCGTTTTTTATTAAGTTTCTAAATGTCTTCGTGAACCTGAAAGACGAATATTAACAAGAACGCATTAGCGCAAGGAGATCACAGGCTTCATGTTCAACATGATTCTTGAAAACCCATAGCCCAAGGAGCTCCAACATAGGTGTCGAAACAGACTTTTGACTTCACAACGCGAACTCGCGAAATTAACAGACCGGCAGTAGTAATTATTTTTTCCACAGTTTTTGTAAATAAGAAAAAAAAAGAGGGAGAATTTGAGTTAGAAAGGAAAATTTGCGGGGTGCCGTGAGACCCATGAATCTATAAATGGAAACATATTAATTTGACATATCGGCTATAAATGCAAGCGTATAAGCTCTTCGTTCTTTTGAGAAGTACTCCCTCCGTGTCAAAAAGTAAGACGTTTAAGAGAAATTCCGACATAGCCAAAAAACGGCCAAATGACATGTCTGCCCTTGCTTAATCGCTAATATTACAAGTCATGCCATCCCGAAGTGACAACGCTTCGCGAGCGGAAAAGAAAATTTGATCGCAAGCGGAAAGGAAAAATTTGAATTCCAGATCTGGCATCGCCGCTCCTTCACTGGCCTAGCACCTCCACGCCTCAGAGCTACGGAGGGGATTGGCCAAGCTCCGGCCAGCTCCTCCCCGGCTGCAGATCGCCAAGCTCCGGCCAGCTCCTCCGGCCAACTCCTCCACAGCTGCAGATCGCAAAGCTCCGGCCGGCTCCTCCGGCCAACTCCTCCACAGCTGCAGATCGCAAAGCTCCGGCCAACTCCTCCACAGCTGCAGATCGCAAAGCTCCGGCCGGCTCCTCCAGCCAACTCCTCCCCAGCTGCAGATCCCAAAGCTCCGGCCGGCTCCTCCGACCAACTCCTCCCCAGCTGCAGATCCCAAAGCTCCGGCTGGCACCTGTAAGAGTTGGTAATCAGCACCTGTAAGCTCCGGCTAGCATGTGCATTGTGTTATGTGTATGTGTTGCTCAAGCAGATTATGTGTATGTGTATGTGCTACTGCAGATGAAAGAAAGAAAGAACTACTGCTTGCACAAGCAAGCAACGACCAAACCAAACAGAAAAGAATGTGTTGCTTACTGCTTGCACAAGCAAGCAAGCAACGACTCAAGTAAAATTCAGAAAAGTACCAAAAAATCCAAGTAAAATTCAGGACCAGCAGAAGCAAATGCAGAAGCAAATACAGAAACAGGCTGTCAACTAGCTCCTCGCCGATAGGATCATCACTCAGGGACAGGGACCGTTCTGTACTAAACTTCAAACTATAAGCACAGCTGATAGATACTGCTATATGATAATGAAGATTCAGCTTCTAAGTTACTCAGAAGTCAGAACATATCAATAATTCTCGGCACCTAGCTATTGAGTCTGAGAACTGAAACTCAACGCTAACGCACAACAAGATTAGGCTAAGACAATGCATAAGTCTCAACAATTTATCATCACAATTTCGACATGATCATCACTCGGGGACAGGGACAGACGGACAGTTCTATACTGAACTTTGGTGGAGTGCAGGTGGAGTGTAGGGGGATGTGTGTACCTGATGTCGATGTACTGGACGTTGGGTAGGCAGAGCAGCTGGGAGGGGAAGTTGCCGGAGAGGTGCCTGCGGAGGATCCATCCTTCTTGTCCTGCTTCATGAACTGGGTAGACAGACAGAGGAAGGGCAGGGGATTAGATGGTGAAACAGGGGAGGAATCCGTCGGAGGGATGGATGTGGGGTTATACCTGCCAAGGGCGCGGAGGTCGTCGAAGTGCTGGTGCATGGCGACCTCCTTCTGGGACACGACGCGCTCGTTCCTCTCGATGTGCTGCTGGGCGCTGTGCGGCGGCGCGCTGGCGGCGACGAAGAGCGCCTCGAGGAGGCGGTCCGCGCCGAGCCGGATGTCCGCGATGATCCTGCCCGCGCGCCCCAGCCGCTCCATCGCCTGCGCCACCTGCTTCGGCGGCGCGTCCCTGCCCTCCGCCGGCGGTCTTCTCCACAGCCGTCCTCCTCCAACTGCTACAGCACCGCCGTCCTCCTCCCGCTGCTCCAGCACCGCCGTCGGAGAGATCTACCACCGCCGGCCACAGATCTATCGCCTCCTCCCACAGATCGAGCATCGCAGCCCATAGATCAAGCGGTCGGCGCGGTAAAGATCCAATCTTTGAAGATAGGGCACCGGCGAGAGAGGACCGAGGGGCGGAAAAAGCAAGAGAGAGCAAGACGACACGCCGGCGAGAGAGAGCAAGACGACACGCCGGCGAGAGAGAGAGAGAGAGCAGGAGGGTGCGGCGCCGGCGAGAGAGACGACGGGAGAGAGGAGTGTGTGGGGAACGAGGAGCGTCTGTCTGCGCACGCGACCGAGGAGCGTCGGCGCGAGGGCAATTTGGAAAGTTAAAATATTTCGTAGCGTGTCGAAAGTTATACGTGGAATGCTAAAACGTCCTACTTTTTGACACGGAGGGAGTAGTAATTATTCGGTGTATTTGTTTGGATAAAAGGTGATATTTAGTTGACAACAAAAGTGTTTTGATATTTAGCTGACTGTAAAACTACGTTAAAGTGGTGATTTGCAGAGGACCAACGCCGCGGCCGGTGTGCCCAAAACGGCGTTTTCCGTTATATATTGCGTTGTTATATCACTTCTATGACTAGTTGCTTTGCACGTGCAATGCACGTCTCCAAAACAAAAGGTAACAAAACAAACATTTTATTTATGGCATTCCTAAGTGCCTCTTTGATTCACAGGATATGATATTCCCAAGAATTCTAAAAGATTGAATTCTTTTGATATTCTAAATGATTGAATTTCCTATCCTGCAAATCAAAAGGCGCTTAATGAGTTAACTCTTATGTAGTTTTAATATGTTATATATGAATATGAAAATTCTAATGCACCACGTGTTGAACAAAATGAAATATAGCAATGTGAAAACAATTTCTAGAAAAATGATACAAAATATGCCGATAAACAAATTTTGTACCTGCTATGGGCATTGTCTTTTAAAAGAGAAAAAATGTGGCTACACAACGCTACTCTAACTTATGCTTGGAAAGATATTTCCATCTAGATAAAATTCTCCAGTGAGATCGAGAAAATATCTCCCATGAAGTATATTTTATTCCATAAGTTCAATTGTAAATATGCTAAAGTTATTTTCTGGAAACCTTCAAAACCATCAAGTAATATAAATTTATTGTTTAAAAATTCTTGTGGAACACCTTTGGGCCCAACACCAATATTGTTTAGTGAAATATATTTTTCATTATTCTTATCCAACTAAATGTATCAGTCTTGATCTTCAAGTCAATTACATATGAATATCGAATCTTGGAATGTCACCTTTGAATTGACGATGCACTTATGAAAATTTTAGTGTAGAACACAAATTCAGCATCCAGAAGTGCAACAGGTAGTTCCCGGTAAAAGCATCCACCTCCAGTCCTTGATAGTTGATAGTTTGATACACATATGCACTGCCCCACTCGTTGTTTGTAGTGAGAGAAACAGAGGAGAGCTGACGTGCAGCCTGGGAGTACTGGGTCGACGGCAAGAAGAATCATCGCGACTTTTGGCACCAGGGCGGTGATGTGAGAAGCAGGGAGGTGGTGAGCGAGGGCGGCAAGGCGGGACCCTCCCGTGTCTCGATGGCAAGGCGTGAACACAGCGGCATGCAGTGGCGTACCCGGAATCGGCAAAATTCGAAGCTGCAGACCCGTCGGCAGGGCTCCAGGTGGCACGGTTGGACACCTGCGCGGCGTGTCATCTGTAAGGATTGGGGGCCGCTGGGAGATTCGGCGAAGCAGAAGGAGAGAGGTGTCCAGGGGATTGGGCCGGCGGCGGCACACATCGGGGCCACGCGCCGGCGTACAAGAGAACAAAGGCACCATGGCGCATTGAGAAGGAGACAATGGCGGCAAATACGCGATTACTTCCAGAAATAATCTCCAGATTGTATCTTCCAGTTGGCCGCTGCCGCCGCCGACGGTATCGGTGATGCCCTGCAGGCGAGGTCATGGCAGATAAATTCATTCATCGGAAGGGATCGGTATACGCAAGACTGCCTCTCTCCCAACCTAGGGGCGCCCGCGGGCATTGGAGACGCAGCTAGGAGAAAAACATAACGAACCGATTTTTGGACTTGGCGGTGGCAAAATCATTGTAATTTCTAGAAAGCGAAAATATGTGTTGAGTTGTCAAACATTAGAGCGATCTGGATCGTTGATTAAATAATGAACGGTTGAAATTTAATGTATCAACACATGTTTGCTCTATCAATAATAGTATAGATGAGTTGTTAGGTGGGTTTACCCATTAATTTTTAATACCCTGTGGATACAGGTAAGATCCGTAGAACGTGGGTACAGGTTTAGTTACACTCTACCCTCACCCAATGAGGACGCGCGTGCCATCCGCAAGGATTCTTTTTCTTTTTTTTTTTGAACCATAACAGCAGGCTCGTTCTGCTTTTGCATTATTAGAGAGAGAGAAAAGGTACAACATTAGAGATGCCAGAGCATCAACCCTCACAACAATAAAGTAATTCTACACTCTGATAATAACTAATGAAGCATGCCATTATAATAGTCGTAGTACACGTATACATTAACATTATCTTCTCCTTAGTTTGGAGTTATCCTCCATATCTCGATCATGGAACTACCAGATTAGCTAGAGGTTGCTTGTTTGACCAGCTGATTGCATATGCATATCTCAACTTGATCAGTACGTAGTCTTGGCTCGTGCGCGCGCGCACTACTAATCTCGCTTCATCTCCCTATAAATACGGCATCCCGGCCTACCGATGCCTATGCAAAGCAACTACTATACTAGAGAAAAGCTAGGCTCTCGATCGGATCAGCATCGTCGTTCATCAGCTGTTGGGAGAGAGACAAGGTCGTCAATTCAACAGGGTGAGTAGTCTGATGAATCTCTAGCTGTAGGTGGTAATTAAGTGCTTCGATTTATACTACAACTTATGAGCTTGTTCGATCGATCGCAGCATGAGCTCCTCGGACCAAGTCGACGACGGCAAGAAGTCGTCGTGGCCGGAGTTGGTCGGGAAATCCATCGAGGAGGCGAAGAAAGTCATCCTCCAGGATAGGCCCGACCTGAAGAACGAGAACGTCCATGCTATCCCCGTCGGCGCCATCATCACCCCCGACATAAGGGATGACCGGGTCCGTATCTTCGTCGACACCGTCGCCGAGATCCCCCGCATCGGCTAGCATTGCTTCACGTTGCTTCAAAAATAAATATCAAATGAAGGCAAAATTGTGTGTGTGTGTGTGTGTGTCTTGAGCGGTTACTATGTCTGTAATTCTCTAAATAAACTTTTGTTTTGCGGGTAATTCTCTGAAGAATAAACTACTTATAGCAAGTGACTATGATGCTCTTAGCTCTTTGTCGACTGCTAGTGACTATTATGGATTTGCGGTGGTATTGTTTCGTTTTCATTTATTGTTCGTTTCCAACTCTGGCGCACGTACATCATGGTATTAGACCATACTAGCTAAATGCCCGTACGTTGCAACGGGTCTAAAGCAAATCACAAATCAATACGGTGTTCACGATTCGTTTTTGGCCATGCTTAATCATGGATAAATAATGTAGAGAATACGTATAGGTGCAAATGCAGGTATCGACTAATGCAAAATAATTACTGTATATGTCAAGCAAATCTTATTCAATTTTGAAGCAAATAATGTTGGTTTCAAATATTTTGCCCAGAGTCACCAAATTGCTTCACCTTGCATGCTGCGTGGCAAGTGTTATCCCATTCTAACACTCCATCAAATACAAAGGTAGACATAACTCCCCAGAAAGAATAGATATGTATTCAGTTTTTATGGCTAGAAGAATGTACATAGTACATTCCCATCTTGTAAAAACGAAAAAAGCCCTCCCTGCTCACGCGCTCGCCACCGGATAGACCTTCGTCGCCGCATTTCCAGCGAGATGACGGCGCAGCAGCTCCTATCGAGGACCCCTCCTCGGACTCCCACATGAGTCGGGACGCGAACGCCGCCTCACGACTGTGCCAGATTACAGTTGGAAGTCACCGTGTCCTGATAAAAATAAGACCATGCAAGCTTACATCGTATGAAGATAATAAACTGAACAGCCCAAAAATTTATTGTTTGCATCAGTTCAGAATTAAAAGAAATTGGTTGAGTTTAATATGCTCCATCAGCAGTCCTCTAATGAAGATAATAAACTGGTCCGTTAATTAATTGGCAACATATCAGCACTCAGGATATCTCAAAGCATCTCAGTGACGACACTAATTAAAATGTGATTGGAATTGGGGAAAACCGGACATGAACTCGGCCTCCCAGTCCCATGAGTACTGACTTCTGAGTATCGGTCAAAGGTGAATGGGAGAGAGGATACCCTGTCTGGCACCTGATGGTGCTCCTCTGAATTTATTTTGATTGGGATGCTTTTGGTGTGTGAAAGGTAAGCGATGTCAAGAACTTCTTTATCCCGATTTGTGGATGGTTGAATCTAAATGATATAGTATTGCCTAATTATCTTTTTCGATTGATTTATTGGTTTGGTCGAAATTGCATAAAGCTCAGTAAACTGTACTCAATGTTTGCTGTTTACGCATGACCAGGTCGATTGGATGTACACTACTTTGTTGTGTTTGGATAAGAGCAGCGGCCGCGCAGCTCGAAGGAGCCACGCATGGCCATTCGTGTCGACGAAATCGGCGACGCTTGGAACAGGTTTGGGGCGTAGCAGTCCGAGGAGAGACGGATTGGGACAGAGTTTGCCGCGGCCATGGACCCTTTTCCTCCGATTTCCCCCGGCCGCAGCCGAGACCTCCGAGAGACGGATCCGGCTGCTGCTGCCGTACAGCTCACTCCGCCGCTGGGGACGCAGCTCTCGTCGCAGGAGAACCTCAACGGAGGAGGAGAAGGACGACAGGACGACGGAGCCGTGGTGGCCAACGACTGCGGCTGCCGTGTCGGTGACGTCTTGTGCAGCGTCTCTGACCTTCTCAGATTCTATTTCGCATTAATCTATCTAGCCAGTAACGCATCACACCTAGGGCTGTGAGATCAAAAGGGGCAAGTATAGAGAAAACACATGGGACCTGCGCTCGTCCGCGCTGCCGCGTGCGCGGCCTGTAGGCCGGCAGAATCTGGGAAGGTCGACGCGACGGTGCAGCCCGTGGAGCTCCACTTTGGGGAGCTCGGGGAGCTCGGGGGAGGCAGTACGTGCTAGCCCGCGTCTCTGATTGGAAGTCGAGGCTCGGGAAGGCCTCTCGGCGATGTGGGGCGGTGGCGCATGCCCTTCGGCGGCGGCCGAGAAACCATAGCGATGGGGGCAGACCGGCAGAGATAGGAGTCGACACGAGGAGAGAGACAGGGAAGAAGGCAGGGATCGCGGGTTTATTTTCCAGAACTTGAAGGACTAAATTGCAAAACAAGCCGACGTACGACGGACACCTTAAGCCGTATTATATTGTAGAGATAATCACCTCCAATCTTCAGTTTGTCAATGTATATTCCGAGGCAACGAAGCAGACACAAATCTTTCTGAATTTTTCCAGCCAATGTTGGTGCAACACTTGAAAACAATTCAGGAAACATATATTGGACAACGAGAACATAGGTGGATCTTAGCCATAAGCCAAACAAGCACGGATATATATTCGTGAACACAAATGAATTGGGCTGCGGGCCTCGCTTAATTCCCATTACCGTGGCCTACTCGGTTTCGTAATGATCGCGTTTCCTTTTTTTTAATTACGACCGCGCTTCCAGGGACGTTTCCTCCGAGTGATCTGATTGATCGCTATGGGGGTGTTTGGTTGCTCGCATGAAAAATGGCAAAATTGCATGAGTTCTAGAACCAGGCTCCCCAGGGCCAGGCCCAGCAGAAACGTGGCTGGAGCCACGTTGTGCATGTACTCCCCAGGGCTAGGCCCAGCAGAAACGTGGCTGGAGCCACGTTGTGCATGTAGTTTGGTTGCCAACAATGTTCTAGCCAGTCCCGTTCGGCTGGATGCAAGATTTTTGAGCACGGTGTTTGGTTTGTATTTGTGTTTCATGTGCTCTCACCTCTTTCCTACATGGTGATCTTACCTCACACAATCACGCTGTGGTTGAAGAACAATGGCATGACGCGACGGCAGAGCGACGGCACGGCGTGGTGGTGGGGCGACGCCTGAGGGTGAAGAACACCTACATCAAGGTACAGTCAAGTAGCAGCAGTGTCGACGACGAGCAGAACAACGGTGCAGCGACATTGTTCACGGCCGCGGCGACGAAAGAGAGGGAGAGGTTGAAGAACACCTACACCAAGCACAGCCTAGCAGCAGCAGCAGCGACGGCGGAGCTCACGGCGGCGGTGACAGAGGTTGAAGAACATGAACATCCACTACACTACTACGCTTAGTCGAACCAGAGTAATCTCTTATTTTTTTGGCCCTTTGACCGTTTCTGACAGGACTGGAAAATCCGACTGATCTCCCAACATCCTATCACTCTCCTCATCCTCTAAATTCTCTGTTAGGGCTGAGGCTCTATTAAGAATCAAACTATAAAGTCGCGCATCTTCCTTGTTTTTCAAATTATTGTCCAAAATACAAATAGAACGATTTAACTCGGATTGTTAATCAACATGGCTGAATTAATAATTTCTTTCTCAGTTGCCCCTGTGAAACCCCTAGCTTAGACATTTCAGAGGTTTCACAACCATGTGCCCTTTCCAAGATTCTTTTCCTTTTAGCATTTCCTACTTTTATGTAGATTTGTAGAACTGCAGCCCATGTACAAGCCATGGTATGGAAGTGTGAGAATAGACATGAGTGTTGTATGTAGTTCTTTGCTGCCATATCTAACTCGGAGAGCAAAATCCAGGTGCAGATTGATGAAATGTTAGTTCTCATTATGCAATTTCTTACTCTCCAGAGTGATTGAATAAGAACATCAGTTTTATTTTCTAGTATGTTATTTGGTAGCTCCTCCGACCTTTGGGGGAGTATAGCTGGAATTCAGCTTGCTTTGGTAGCCACTCACTTAGTAATTTACATCAAAGCACTTATTTTTCTAGGATCAGTTTATATAACATCTAAATAACTTAATAGCAAGATGTCTGAAAGCCTAAACTCTAAATCGTTTTCCAGCAGTGTCTTAAAGTGGTTAGATGAACAGTACGTCTTAACACAAAGTCTGCATACATTATCTCTTTACCTTTTATTTTGAGAAAGAATACGGTATTGATGTCACACTCATGTCCTCGTCACCGATCTGTTCTTCACTGGATGGCCACAGTGTGAGGAATAGGACGCACGTGTGTACTAGCTCCCACCTAAGAGCATCTCCAACAAGTGCGTGATAGTCCGTCGCGTAAAAAAAATTTACAGGTCGAAATAGCATTTTTAGCGCATCGGAGCGTTGCGAGCTATTTCAAGCACACGCAACCGACACAAACACCAATAACATAAAAAAATAGAAGAATGAAGATCAAACACATACATAATAAATCAACAACATATAATTAAATTTGTTATTACAAATCAAACAAATAGTTCATCAACAACAGAACAAACAGTTCATTGAGCGGCTGTCGGACGCTGGTCGTCGGACGAATCAGTGGGAGAAGCGGCGACAGGAGAAGCGGCGGCGAGCTGAGGGAGATGAGGAAGCAGCGGCGACGACGGCGGTGGCCGACTCACCGTGTCGGCGGCTCTCGGTCGGCCATGAGAGCGGCGACGCGTTGGGGGGGCGGCGGTGGGAGCTCCGCCGGCAGGAATTTAGGCGCAGCTAGCATTACAACAAGACCCCCCCTATAGCAACGCATGAATCTGTATCTAAACATCCATATAAGCGTTGCAACCACCTCTACCAACGGATTTGAATCTGTTGCCTTATCGGGCGTTGCTACGGTGTAGTGCAACGCATATTGGTGCGTTGGTAACCAGTTGATAGAGCGTTGCAAAGCAACAACAGATGTGGGGCAACAATTGCAACCGTTGGAACATAACGTACACGGATTGACTAATTCTATTTTAAAATAAATATTATTTTAGAGACCGAGTGTCACTTCAAAGATGGTAATATTTTTCCTCAACAATAGTATAGACTTTGTGAGGAAGAGTATATACATCATAATATGTATAAAAAACACACACACAAATCACATAATATGAATGTATTGCATGAAAAAACAACTCAATATTGATTATTGAAATCCCTCATCCCATACATGAAAATTATCTTTTCAGTACACGTATTACAATCTTTCTTCAAAATTTGGCATTCTAACTAGTCCTATATATATCCTTCTTGGCCTGCATTCGACCGTACAACTTGATATCCGAATATACTAGTCCTTGCTGATCTTTGGGCCTGCAAAGACAAAGTTCAAATTTTAGAATCAACGTGGCAAAAACCAAAGTTCCTTGTTGATCTCAGGAGTAGCTCAATGAACATTAATACGATTACATATAGAAACACAACTAGAAAATTAAAGATCGTCCTATAGACCAAAAGTGACTTTTATGGAAAAGAATATAACATATAACCATGATGTCTTATTAGCAGCATAAGCCAACCATGGACCATGAATACTATTTTAACTACTGACGTGTGGCCCTAGTGAAATATTTCTAGCAATCAATTGTAAGTCTAGTTGTTCAACTCACAATATTTGACTGCCTGCACTATTTGTAGCATTAATTTTTACAAAAACTTTAAAGTGAACACAATAACTCTGTCCAGAAGCATCCAACAGAATTTTATTAAAGCAGAAAGTACCACTAAGGAGTAAGCCGAGAGCTACCTTTATTCCAATCACAATCTGATGCAGGTTGTCAGTCTACAATTTTTTTTCAACAATCCGCTGCATATATGGTCTGCAGTCTGCATATCTATATCACATGGTCATAGACAAGGAACTTTGTAGTGCGCTGATTAATCATGTATAGACATAATAGTGCAATAGATAAAAGGGGACATACATATAGGGATATACAACGACAAGCAATGCTTCACTTGCTGCTGGCATGCCCAGCTAAGGATGCAGTCATCTACCATGAGCACGGAAGCCATGTAAGTACATCAAAGGGTGAAGAAATAAATCAAGTTAGTGCCTCCTTAAAATAAATAAAAATGGAACATTGAAGCTAAATATATATATGATAAGGCATTTAGCACTTGCGTGTGCTGAGACTAGTTTGAATATGATCTGGCAAATCATTTTGTCTCGTGAGCATAAGATGTTTGCACAAGCCAAAAGCAGGGATAACCATGCTATTCTAAGTTTACTTTTACAACTGAATCATGCTTATCTATAGAGTGAGGAAGGGGTCATCCATCATCATTATAGCCGACAAGAAACCTGCAGGCTGCACATATAAAGCACTAATTTTATTTAAATACGTACAACTGAATCGATCTGAGATGGTAAAAAACCTCTAGTCCTTCCCACATGTCCCCTGATTACAAACCATCTTGCTGGCTTCAGTTATGCAGATTCAACAAGACACCTGAGAGAAAATGTTCAATACAACATATTAGAAAGAGTGGCAAGGAATAGGTAACTTTGACCACATCACGTTGGCACAAAATCTGCAAAGGTAAACAAAATCACATAATTCCATGACGCCCCATAGTAAGCGCCAGATCCAACTATCCAATGTGCGATGTTAATTTCGTCTAGTACACGCACAGGGACTAGTAACCAGAATTTTTCTTCTTGCAGCAGGACAGAGAACTGAACCAATTGATTGGGAATCAGAACAGAAAAGAGAAACACACCTGCTCTTGTAGTTCCACACAGCTGCTCTTGTAGTTTCACAGATCGAAAGCAACGATCTGATAATAAAAAACTCATTACTCAATTGCAGTTCAATCCACAGCTAGCAGCACTATCGATCTACCACGCCCAGACTACTACATCTTCCATCATTGTACCGCAGATTAGTGAAACAATAACAGGGGGACTAACCTCCTATTTGGAGAAAAGCGAAAAAACCCTATACTGCGCTGACGGTTGGGTGCTGGGCGGCCGGCGCGAGTCTTGTCCGCTCGAGCCCTGATGCCGGCGTGAAGTTGAATAGGCGCAGGTGCCGCAGTACCTCCATCGGGAATTCGGGATCAGCCTGCGGAGCGGAGGCGGGTCGATCCGCCGCCCACCAAGTCCTGCGACGAGGACCATCGGCTTCCCATCAGCGATGCCGATGAGGGCGGCCAAGATGCAGATGCGTGTGGATGGGGGACATAAGGGAGGACGCAAAGGGAGAAAGAGGAGAAGGAGGGGCGCGGCGGCGGAAGAGATTGCAGTTGCAAGATTAGATAGGTACCGTCCTCGGCAGGGGTGAAAACGGTACGGATTATTTCCGACCGACCGGAGGCTCACGGAAGGCAAATACGGATTCGGTCGGATAGTTGACGGATACGATCACGGATATGGATAGTAATCCACGGATACGGAAAAGGATGTGGTTTTACTAATATCCGTCCGTATTCAAAGATATACCATATTTCATGGTTATATCCGACAAGTATCCGCTGCAATATCCGGCAAATAATACCTCAAACCTCAGGTGACCGAGGTTTGGGCAAGATATAACTTAATTACTTACACAACTCCATAAAAATCTTGTCAAGGCCTTACCATGTTTGTGAATCACATTCGTTGGAGGCACGCTTAGCCCATTCAAGGGCAAAACTAAGTAGCCACTTGGAAATGAAAATATGAGTTATTACAAAATTCTTTGTCTTAGAATTACACAGTACATAAAGTTAATGTGGAGTAAGTTGATTCATAATATTCTCTATATGTCAGTCCTATTTTCAAAAATACATCCGACAAAATGTTTATCCGCAACCGAACCATATTCGCCCCATATTCGATCCATATTTGTAACCGGCAGGATCCGATTCCGTATTCGTATCCGGCCACTATCCGCTCCGACTCTGTATCCGGAAAAAATATGGTTACGGACATGGTTTCACTACTATTCGACCATATCCGCTCCGTTTTCACCCCTAGTCCTCGGCCCAATTACATACGAGTGAAATTTCCTTGTACGCGCCAATAGCTCCCGCCGTGTGGTTAAATTTTTCCTCCACGCGCGCTTCCAAATTTTAGAAGGGCGCGTCCATCAGTGTAAACAGACAGGAGAACAGATGGAGCCAGTTACACATACATCCGTATCTAGACTAAAATTTTACAGCGCATATGAAAAGGGTTGTAAGTCAAGTGTTGCTATAGGGGGTTCTCCTTGTAGTGGCTGGATCGTTGGAGGAGGTGGGGGAAAGGGGCAGGCGGCGGCGCGAGCGCGTGTAGGTTTCGGATCTAGCGGCTAGGGAATCGCACGCGTTTCTCGTTTTCCGACGCTCTGAAACGGACGCACAAAATACCCAGCGAGTGGAGTCTCAGTTTTCAGTGCGCTGGATTGGTTTTACCGCTCGTTGTATTATCCTGCGCCCGTTAAACCGTTTGATTTGCTCTTTGACGCAATAAAATAGCGTTTTTTCAAAGTGCGGCATAAATAGGATGACTGTTGAAGATGCTCTAATAACTAATGAAACATGTCATTTAAAAACAATCGGACACGTATACGATAACATTAATTTATTCTTGGTTTGGAGCATGCATCTTGTTATCCATCTCCGTCTCCCTACTAGTCATACACGGGCTAACAGATCAGCAAGTTGCTTGTTTGACCAGCTGATCGATTGCATCCGCGAAGAACACCATGCATGTGCATATGCATGCACCTCAACTCGACATATCTCCCTGTAAATACGACACCCTACCGATGCCTTGTGCAAACCAACCACTATATACCCCTACGGCAAAAGCTTCTCGATAGGGTCAGCATTGCCGTTCATCAGTTGAGAGACAAGCTCAATTTTCCACGTACGTGTGTCAATTTCGATGAATCTCTACATGGCCGGTAATTACGTGTATTGATATCTGGTAAGTAAAAATTATGAGGGGTCGTTTGGCACCCATCATTTTCATGGAATTCATTTCAGATTCCATACCCAAACATGTTCGGCTGTCATGGAATTGAAATATCATTTCAATTGGAATTTCAAAGAATGCCTATTTTATGTTAAGTCAATTCATGTCCCTAATGCTGTCATTTCTCTGGAATTTATTTCATTTCATTTTGACCAAATGAAATGAAATGATGGGTGCTAAACGAGCCCTGAGCTTTGTTTGATCAATCGCATACCAGAATGAGCTCCTTGGACCAAGTCGCGTGCGGCAAGAAGTCGACGTGGCCGGAGCTGGTCGGGAAATCCATCAAGGAGGCTGAGAAGGTCATCCTCCAGGACAGACCCGACCTGAAAATCATCGATGCCATCGCCGTCGGGAATAGCTTCACCGCCGACGTCAGGCCTGACCGTGTCCGTATCTTCGTCGACACCGTCGCCGAGATCCCCCGCATCGGCTAGCGAGCTAGCTGTTGCTTCATGCTGCAATATATATGCTCGCTCGGCTATACTATGGTTTTGTCGAGCAGTTATTATGAATGTCTGTAATTCTGTGGGTAATCTATATGAATAAATAATCAAGGATTTGTTGTATTCTATTCATCTATTGCTCATCTTCAACTCTGTTGACGTGCTATCATCCTCCATTTTTCATTTTTCAAGTCTGACACTGATTCACAGGAACATATCATATATATATATGCGCCTCGAACTTAGTCTAATATATGAAACAAGCACACATGCCCATGCGTTGCTACGGATTGATCAAATCAATCTCAGATATATTAGTTTTCTTTTAGTGCTATTTGCTACGGATTGATTTTCTTTAAAATGTTCAAAATAGTTATTATAGCAGCATATTGTCATTTTGGAACAAATAAAACACCTAAACAATATTGTTTAGTTTGAACGCAAATTATCAAACTCAGCTTCGACCAACTTTTCTATTGAGGGTGAAACTTTATGTGTATTTAAAGAATAACACTTCTGAAATGTAACTTCTGAGAGAGTGGCCCCGTTGCATCTGCTTCATCTCGTGCTCAACCGTCGCGAACATCTGCTCCCTCCCGCTTATTGTAGAGCGAGAAGCCACGAACTCGGCCCCGCCCCAGCGCCCACACCCAGGCCAGCAAACATGTCACGTCCCGAGACCCGGCCGGAAAACTGATAGCCGCCGCGCGTCTATAGACCCGAGAGTCTATACACGCGCAAGGCTAGAGAAGCAGGAAAAACCAGCGCAGTGGATCTCAAACAGCTAATTTAAACCTTTTTACAAGATAATTACATTTACAAGAATATAACTAAATTCTCTAGCGTCTTCCCACCCAACTGATCCAGCCTACTCCTCAGATAGGACGGCTTCCGCTGCGAACTCTGATAACATACAAAAGCATAGGAAGCAAGAGTGAGTACAACAGGAGTTATACTCAGCAAACAATTCATACACTTTCATATAGTTTGTAAAATACACTAGGTTTTCAAAAGACATTTAAATCACATTCTTAATCATATTAAAACGCATGGTGCCACACATGAAAGTGAGTTTCCCTACCCGAGAATCACAGGGGTGAATATCCACGCTTTTACACTCTTAAGAGGGGTACTCCGATATCGACAGCCTCGCCCAGAACGACATAGGATTCTAGAACGAGCAGAGCCCTTTAATCCGCTCAGACACCGGACACCCTGATTTACTTGTGTCGATCGCTCCTACGGATCCATCACCGACACTTTCCATTCAAGGGCCGCCCCTCGCGGAGAATTCAGACAGTCCCATACCTGTACTGCGACCGGTACAATACGTTCACCTTCGTAGCACCAAGTTTACTCTATAAAAACGTTGAGTTTATTTCCATGTCAAATATACGTGCTAAGCCCGGCTCATACCGGTGGCTCCTATGGATCCATCACCGTAACGACACCAGCACATTAGCCCTATATATTAACACAAAGCTCGTACCACTCAGGTTATCACGCATCTTAATATCAAAGCATACTCTACAAATAAACGAGAGTGGTAAGAAAAGCTTGCCTCAAGAAATATGCCGTAGCAATCAAATAATACTCTCTCCAGTACTAGATAGGATCGACGTAGCTCGTACGCCGATACGGTAGCCAAAAGAATACCACCATGGGATCCTCCACTCGCCGGCTATCAACACGACGACAGATCGATCACCTCCTCCGCGCAAGAGACGGACCAGCAGCAAAGATGATACTCCAGAACTTCACTCGTCAACCATCTGGAACGAAACGCCTCCTCTGATAGAAACACCACCGCCGCCAGCTCCGGCTTCGCCGCACCAGCATCGTCGTCTAGTTTCTCTCTGGCTCTCTCTTTCTAGCATTCTATCTAAGGTTTTGATCAATCGATCGGCCCGTGTAGGAAGCACAGCTGAGCTATTCTATTTATAGGAATCGCTTGCAGAAATATCTGGGTCGCCGCTTCCTGCTGCTGAAATTATCTGCCGACATCCGTTGACGTGAGCAAGCATGTCATCTGCTGTAGCTGGCCACCATGCAGAAGTCCACGGAGAGGGAGCACGGCTTACTCAGCCCCTGGGTGCTGCCAGCAAACCATCAATAGCCACGTTGACCTTTGCTGACATAATCTCTCACGTCATGCATGGGAGATCGTCTATGCATGCATGTACTATTGGAGCTAACGACACTAGCTAGCTAGCTTCATCGATCAGTACCACATACTACTAGTTAGTGGTTAAGCACCATACAAGTCAGGGCTAGCATTTCACTTTGCTTAATTTTTATAATTTTGAAATCAAGTGTAAACACACAATTTAAAATCCCAAGATTAGCAAAACCAAAATATTTAGAAATTAATTTTCAGCCCCCTTAATAAAATAATAACCTGAAAAATTCAGGGTATCACAAAACAAGAAGATTGTTGCGGAGGCCCAAGCTGCAGATGAGCCCACTGCAATCAGCTGATCCCTCTTCAACGGCTTCGCGTGTACTCTAGCGGGGGGCCGTTCGTCCTCATCTTGGAACGGGAAACTGATACAGAGGTACGGGAACCTGTACGGCTTGATCCTCTCCCTCGGAGACGGTGCGGTGACAGAAGTTGTGGCTCCGGGGCGGCGAGTTGGTCAGGGCGGAAAACAATAGCAGGTCGGGAAAGGGTCAAATCGGAAGGCGTCGGAGACGGGGCTCAGTAGAGGGACGGGCTGGACCTCGAGGGAGGCGGTGCGCAGGGGCGGAGCCAGGATTTAGCTATAGGGGGGACGAGCAATCGCAGAGCGATTTTTTTGGGTGTATAACCAAATTATCAGAGTTCGGACAAATCACAAAATACAGCCTTAACGAGTCTAACCACGCCTCATGCTTTCAAATTTCGCTCTCAAATTGTATATATAAATACTATAGTTAAACTGTTGGATTTTCCACTAACACTTTTACCAGGTTTGAACACCGCAAAGCGTTTCTAATTTATTAGACTATCACTTCTACTAGACTACTAGGTTCGATATTTCTGCATAGACGTCAACATTTCATACTACCTATATGAAAGCTGAGCAATTTAGCGGCCTCTCCGCGCTCGGGCTACTGTTCTAAGGAACAGTAGCTACAGTGTTGAACAGTACCGTGTGGAGGTACTTTTTTGCAATTCCCACAAAATCGAAGGACTTTTCTGCAAAAACGCCACACATCCCCCGCACTCATCTCTCTCTCTCCCGCTCCTCTCTTGATCCCCTCTCCGTCGCCGGTCGATTCTGGCCGTCTCCAGCCAGCCGTCGCGGCGCCGACCACCGCCCCGATGCCATCTCCACGCCCTCTCTCGATCCCATGGCGTGGGGCTTCCCATCCGTTGCCCCACGACCAACCCTAGCCGCCCAAGATCCCGGCCAAGATTCAGCGCCGCCTCAGATCTTCCTACAACACGACGACGTGCGGCGCCGCGCCGACGATTTCAGGCTCTGTTGTTCGTCGTCTCCGCCGGCGCTGGGCCTCTCCCTGTATAGACGGCCTGTCTCTGTGCCATGCCGACCACATCCACCATGGATTTCTCTCACCATCACTACTAGAAATCCCCATATTTCCGACGGTAAAATCTAATACCCGACGGCCCCTCGGCTATTACACTAATAACCGACGGTGTCGTTGATGGCCGACGGTGACCAGGATCCTCTCGGGTATGACGACCTATAACCGACGGTGCACCTCATTTTCCGACGGGGAAAACGAACTCTCGGCTACCCTGTTGCATACCCGACGGTGAATTAGAATACCCGACGGCTAATCCTTCACGGTCGGCTATTTACGTATATAGCCGACGGGGAAAACCAACTCTCGGCTATTATAGACAAATAACCGACGGGGAATAACAATAACCGACGGCTTACATTGACCCTCGGTTATATGTTTTTCAGTGGTTGACTCAACTAAGTAGGGGGATCGGATGTCATACCAGATAAATTTGGTGGGATCATGCTAACCATATTGTGGAATAAGGACAAATCCAACTAATTCAGAATTGAGTTTTTTTTAAATTGATCAGATGTTGGATATGTGACTTCATTGTGTTTGGAGAGCAACATAGAATGAAAGTAAGGATTAATAACAACTCGCGAGGGAACGTAGTTCTTCTTTCATTTCCAGAGAGTTTTTGGTGAAGCTCGGTCATGGGTAGATTCTTGGTAGTTGTGATCCGGCCAGCTACGAGAAAGGTGTTCGTGAACAAACGATGACAATGAAAGTCAGTGACTTGTTTAGATGGTCGGCTGTGCTAAGCATGGGGCCGTTCGTGATTGTATCAGAGATAATTGCCAAATGTTATAATTATATCGTCAATGATTAGTGTATGTTTTTTTGTAAATTATAAGGTGCGACCCTACTCATCTATGTCACCATCAATTACTTGCATATGTTTTCTATGAATTGTTAAGGTTTTTAAATCTCTAATTGTTGGAGCTTGATCTTTCTAAATTATAAGCTGGTTATGATGAATGTTTGTGTTGTATTAATTAAATGTTACTCCCGGAATCCCTATCAAGTGCTCACATCAGGGATAAATGACATTGACATAAAATGAACTTTGTTCGTCTTTTAGTGACTAGTGAGATAAATTCATGGGCTCATGCATATGATCGATTGATAAACTTGACGTACAATTCTTGTAATATTTTACAATGTTTTGTCCATTTTAAAAATTTCTAGATATTTGTGTGATTTTCTGAGGTGCATCATAGATATAAAAGACGAAAAAAATAATCGTGTAGCAAGCGCAGAGCCAAAAACCAAACATGAAATTTGGCACGCGCCGCTTATTTCGCACCGAGTGCGCGCGGGCGTTGCAGAAATTTGGCGAACCCATCCCTGTAAATAGGTGGGCCAGTCAAGCCACCACCACGTCTTACCTTATCTCTACCCCTAACCAGAACCCTCCCACCCGAAGTCCCCGAAATCAACTGCTTCATATCTCGCCGCCTCCCCGCCGCCGATCCGATCTGCCAGCGTCGGCGGCCTCCTCCACCTTGCTACACAAACCAAGCCTATGCGCAGCCTCCTCCACACCCACCTCCCACTATTTATCTCGACTGGGAGCGAGGCGAGGGAAACCATGTGCCTGAGCCGGCGGGCATGCCGAGGCTAGGTCGTGGGGGCATAGGCGCGGATAATCTCGTCGAGCGCCTCCGAGGGAGCGACGCGGTGGGGGCGGTGGTCAGCAGTGACTAGCCATGCTGTCGCCGACTTGTGAGGTTCTGCCGGATCTTGAGAAGGCGCTCTGAAATTCGGTGGCTTGCAATGGCCCGTGGGTACTCCGATTAAGCGGGGTGCTTCTTCCAGTGCCATCAGATGGCTCATGAAATTCCACGGGGGATCTCAAATGCGCAACAAAACCGTGCATCCTCTGCAGGTAATTAGAGTGGTTCTTTTACCTCGAGTCTGTGGTTTCCCCATCATATCCTACTTAGTTCTGAATTATATTCATCGGAGAACAGGCGCACTTGGTTGTTATAGGAATACGAACTGTTATATGAATGACGCCCAAACAACATTTCAGCCCAAGCTACACTTCGGTATTCAACTGATCTTCTTTTGGTTTCCTGATTCATGCAGGTATATAGCTGGTCAGAATGTCAAGCAAGTGAAGAAAGCGACAGACGCATCAAAGTGCTCTTCTAGTGCCATGTAATTTCTCTTTGAAACTTCTCTACTAGCTATAACATTTTTCGAGATCTGTTCATGTTTTATTCATGTTTTTTGAATTTCTGCCAGGCGAGGTAGCGATTGAGCCATCAGCGAGGCCCCTTTGGCGCCCGAGGTTCTAAAGGCTGTGGTGGCCGCACAACCATCTTGACGGTATGAATGCCCAGTTAATGCTTTGAGTGAATCTTCTGCTACTACATTCCTTGTTTTCCTGTCCAAATATAGACTAGCAACCATCATGATATATATGAAGTTAATTTCTGCGTCCAACATGTTAATTTAACATATCCTAATTGTAAAATAGCAGCAATTAGGATATATAGGAACTCAATTTATTATGCATATCTCATACTGTGATTGGATTTATCCTGTGTTCATTATAGGCCACATCAGACTCTGAAGTTGGGTTTGCAAGTGGAGGAGCCGTCTCTAATTAACATGAAACTGAACCAGTAAGTTTGCTGATGAGTCTTATCTCTTATGTCAATAATCAGAGTGCATACAACTACTAATAGCAATTGTTATGTAGTATGAGTTAAATATTTACATGCATCTCTAGGCTAGATTATAATCTGCTGTTTTTGTGGTTTCAAAGTAGAACTTTTGTGCTGTGTGAATTTGTTTATCAAAATCTAAGTTGAGTGGTAGCCGTACTTATGTTTTCTGTCTTGATTACAACAATATTTTTTTAATCTAAATAATCATCTTGTTTAGATTTTTTTCGTTTGCTGTCCCTTATGATTCTTCTTTTCATCCTTCTTACCACTAGTTTTTAATTTTGTAGGGAATGGGAAGCAATGCCGGAGGTAATGGCAACAACGAGAATGGCATCTCTGATGATGAGCATGATATGAGTGGTGTGGAGTAGAAGAGACTTTTTAAAGCCATACAACCAATTGAAGTCCTTTGGCTGAAGTGTGTTTGATGTTCTGTTTTCTTTTCTTTCGACAATCATCAAAGTTTAATGTGTTTGGATGCAACTCTATTTCGGTTTGTGATACATTATGAGATTGTATGTCATTTGGGTTAAATATATATTAATGCAAGCAGTTCTGAAATATTTTGTGACGGTGAAATTTGCAACATGTGTAATTACGAAGTGATACTAGATTAGAAACCTCGTACCTTGCACCTGTCTGTAGCCTTCCTTGAGGAGCGGTGATGACTGATGTGGAAACCAAATGCTTGTTGGATTCTTTGTCTCGTCCATTATTACATTGATGATGATTGACGGTGTCCGTGCCCTCTCAACTATACAATATTCCACGGGGCGGAAAGATCGTCAATTATTATGAATGCTGACGGGATAATACAGCCGTCGGAAAATACATAACCCACGGGGAACCGTCGGCTACAATTGGTGTCAACACAGGGTGAGCTGGCCCATGTCCAAGTCATAACCGACAATTCACCGTCGGTTAACATAATAGATGACGGTACCGTCGGTCATTGGAGTAATGGCCGACCGAGCATCACCGACGGGAAATAACCGACGGTACACCGTCGGATATAGTCTTAACCGATAGTAAACTTAAATAACCGACGGGAATTCAACCCTCGGCTATATTGGGATATCTAGTAGTGCATGGCATCTAGCGCCCTTCTTGCCAACGATGCCTTCCTGCATACCTAGGTTGCGTGCAAGCTTGACAAGGAAAATCGAGCTCCCTGGCCTGGTGGCCCCTTGAGCTGTAGACCTAGGTATGCACTCGCTACTACTCCGTACAATAGTTTAATCAAATCAGCATGCAGCCTGTTCTAGAACCGGACATCTCTTCTAGGCAATTGTAGTTTTAAAATCAATCTGATGGCCGGCCGCATCCGCAATTGTAGTTCATTCCCTCCTGCGATTTTTTTGTGCTGCTCGATTTGATGGTTTGTATGACTACAAACCTGACATAATTTGGCTTTGCTAATGCTCCACTCTGCTGAGTTTGTCTCCATTAAATTTACTTTTATCTTTGTTGAATTACCTATACTACTCACGCTGCAAAAAAAGGAGAACTGCACATAGTACGTGTCAAATGACAATTCAGACGATGTGGAAGTTAGATTTGAGTCAGTATTTATGCTGATATGCTCTCTAGATTATGAAGGATTTTTTTTTGTAAGTTTATCTACGCCTTCACCAATCATAGATAATTTATGCGTGAATGTTATTTTCTTTTTTAACTTGCATTATACAGTGGTGATAATCGGATGCTATATTCATTGATTCAATTTTATCCTTCGTGCATTGATATGCAAACTAAAAAAATTCTAACGTTCTGTGTTCTACAGGTTATTAGATATCTTCATCCAAAGATTCAGTTACCAATGTTGATTATAGTTGACTGTCAGTATCTAATTAAGTTCGGAATACATACTGTATTTTGTCGCTGTTTTACCTCATCTCATTTTACTTGCTACGCAGTTCTCTCTTATCCCTGATGTTTCCTTGGCTTCAGAGTGAAAAACATAACTTATATCTATTTAGATTTTATAGCACATGGGCTGTAGAGGCTAGCAGGTGGTATGGTTACTGTGATTTCGCTGGAATGTGTATACTGTCGACTTTTGTATCAACTTGATGACAATTTCTGGCCAGCAGCTAACATATCTAATGGAAGTTGTTTTAGTCATTCAGATTGCATATGCAAGAGAAAGGAGCAGGCAGGTTCAATAACAAGAGAATTAACTCCATGGCAACCTTCCAATAGTAAGGTACAAAGCACATTCAAAGTATTGAAACAGTTAAATACTCATGTTGTCATTTTATTTTTTTATGTAAAATGTCTTAGTATTTCTAGCGTAACTCGATATGGATGCCTGCGGCTATTTGTACCAGTTTTACTTTATTTCCATGACATGATTTTGGCCCGGGTACAAAAAAGATATCCAAAGTGTAAATATGAAAGAACAGAAGGTGTATTACACTTTGAGGTGCTGGGTGATACACCCAAAAGGTATAATTGATGGTACCTCTATTTCTTTGAAATGAAATGAAAATTCTTATTTGTATATATATGCAAAATAATTGGATGTTTCGGATTTTTTTGTTTCACAATGACTTTTTGAATGTATCTTGAACCGGTGCTTTTCTTAGTCATGTCTTTCCTTCTATACTACTCACCCCTTCTCTTCTCCTCGCCTTGCTCAAGATTTATTTTCTAGATTACCTAAGAATTGTGTCACCCCTCCAGTAGTTTCAAGATTTCTTTTCCGGATTTTCTAAGATTTATTTTCCTTCTGATTTTTTCAGGAATTATGTCATCGGTCAAGTTCACATAATGCAAGATTGGGAGGTTTTCATGAATGGAGCAAGGAGAAAGTGAGGATCAACAATAAGCCTAGGTCTCGGCGAGATCTCAAGATGAATTGATTTTGGGTGAGCACCTCTACGAGGAGGTTGTCCGGAAGCACAACCCAGCCACGGGGTCCATCCGGACGCTGGCAGGTGACGCATCGGCGGTCACGGCGCATTGCACCCTGTTGGCCGTTGCCGCGCAGGTTTCCTCCTTCTGTACACCCACCTGCAGCGAGCTTCGTCTGCAGCGCTAGAGAGGAAAATAGCCAACAAATCTTTTTCATCCTCGCCCAGGTCGTGGGCCCAAGTTTATCAGTGTTAGCATCAATCCATGGGTCCATGTTGAAATTGAGCCAGCAACAGGTTAACCTACAAGCGAAACTATGCCTCTTTGTCAGAATATTCATTTTGAGAAACTTTATGTCCATGATCGACAAATACTTCACTATTTCCGTCCGGCAGGTCAGGTGTGTGCAGCAACCGTTTCTGCCGTCGCGTGCTCTCTCCGCATGTGGCAGAGTGTCTGTACGTGCGTCCACCGGCCTTGAATACCAACAGTTTATGGCAATCGATCGATCGAATCGATGTAGAAGTAGATGTTGTTGTTTCGAAACCGTTGCCGAGTTATGGCTGGTGTGTTTTTATTTCAAACCTAATGAGGTTTTATATATGCACAGATTAGGTGCTCCTCTGCCACGAGGGAGATGGCCATCACCGCAGGTTTCTGTTAATTCCAAGTGCAGTTTGAGCATAGAGGAGGATAGCTATGCACTAATTTTGCCCTGCAAAAGGAAGAACAAAGCATGAGAAAAAGGCAAGGTAGTGAAAAAAATGTGGGTCCCCTTTCTTTTGTTCCTTCTAAGCCGATGTTAGGATGTGATAGTGGGAGTCCTATGTTGGTGCCCTGTTTTCATTACTGTACTGTCTAGCTGACTGAATCTGCATATGGACTGGTTTGTTTCCTTCACCGATCAATCAAGCATGTTTTGAAAAATTAGTTATATCTAATAGACATCATTGCTCCTAATCACTAGCCCCTAAAGTAAATAGTCAGTTAAGCGGTTTCTCAGTTAACTGCAGGGTGCACATGCGGCCAATTTGCTCTATTTAATTATTGATTAACCCAGATAGTAGAACATGCACTAGGTTTGTCTTTGTTTCATGTCTGTATTCGCCACTTTCGCCACTTGGATCAACCAAGACGATTTCTTTTACTAGTCGAGCAGGTAATCCGTCGCTTGGAGAATTGGGTGGACTTTTTTGTACTCTTGAAACTTGATTTGCTCCTACTTTTTTCTGCCATAGTTAATTCACTCTGAGAATATGCTCTACATTTTGTGCAGGAACCAGCTGTGTGCTGAGAATGTTAATAAATTTAAGGTTATGTTTCAGGAAGGAAGTTCAGTGGTCTACTGATGCTACTCAATCCTAGGTAGATCATTTTCTAATATATCAAAATGTTCAGAAAATTTTAATCTGTCTACTGGTATCAAAATGTTCAGAAGGAATTAGTATTTGTGTTTATCTTCCTTCTACTCCAATTGATTTAATGAACGCGGTTCTTTTAATTCTTAGTACCTGATCATTTATTTACATTTTGAAGAGATGGATCACCCTTGAAGTCTCAAGATCTATCAAGCTCAATTCTTTTTCAAGCTTAATAAAATGCAGTAGCAGCAGCAGCAGAAATCAAGCTAGAGTTGTACACTTACATGAAGAAGTGCTTTCTTTTTTAATACAAAAAATCGATTCTGATGTATTTGGTTGGTGATTCATTACTTGCATGGTTCATTCGTGTTGTTGTGATATACTAAACGAATAATTTTTACGGTGATATATAGAACCGTGTTAACTTTTTCCTTGTCGGACAGTCGTTAGCCCTCTCGCCACACCCTTCGTAGCAGCCGAGTACAAATGCGACATGGACAAGACCGTCGTCTATTCACCTTCTTCTCATCTGGCAATAATTATGGCGTCTAAAGGTACATGTACACACCCTTTCAGTTTTATTAATTCATCCCCTGCACAAGTTTTACCTAAGTCTTGATCCGACTTATTGCATTATATTTCAGGCTGTAGCCGCTGCGCCAAATTCAATTATCCGGATTAAACACGGAAACAACCCGAGAATGCAATTTGTCAGCCCAGGTGCCATCTTTTCTGAGTTTCTACCTATCTCATTGTCTTCTTTACACTTTGGCTCAATTTATTTCTTATTGTTTGGAATATAGTAGTATGATTATTATTTCAGTTAAGAAGAATATGATCCGTCCAAGTAGCTTCTAGATTTATACACGTGTCTATTATTTCCCTATGTAGGACAATATGATAGAATCATAGAAGGCTGAAAGCCCATGGTGGTCGTGCAGCTTTTCTTCAACATGTGTGCCAGAGATCAACTTTCTAATGTATGCAACTGGCTTCTTTTCTGAGAAAGTTTATACCCCCTCTTCATTTTTCAACTATGGATCACAAACCACTTTACATACATGAGTTTTGGTTGCTTCAATTGAACATGCATTCATTTCTTGTGTGAGAGTTTGAGAAAGACTTGATTATTAAGGTTTTGTTTCAGTCCCTTATTGCTCTGCTGCTGTTTGGGGATTTTGATTGCAACACACTTTATTTGTTCGGGAACATATATGTGCTGTTTTGGTGCCTCTCAGAAGATGCATTATATGACGCCTCCTCTTGCCAACTACAGCAAGCTTAACTGTCATTACTGAATTTACAAATATTTGTTCAAATATTAAGGATGCTAGGCAATATTAAGGAGTTACCCCTATTTTCATCTAGAGCGCCGTGACGGCGCGCCAAATTCAACTTGTACTATATATAAAAGGGGAACATTTTCTCCGCGTCTCAGCGCGCCTGTACTGTAGCCCCATCCTGGCCATCCGCTCCCATATCAACGGCTCAGATCAACCCGCACCTACAGCACAGTACCGGTTTCTACTGTAGCTGCACGATTTTTAACGCGCGAGGTGACCCCGCACAACCGGTCACACCTACCTGCACGATTTTTGGCGCGCGCAAATCGACCTCCCATGTCCGGTTGCACACCGCACGCACGAATATTGACGCGTGCTTCCACCGGTTGCCAGCCGGTCGTCCTCTCGCACGAATTTTGGCGCGGACTTTTTGCAGAAAACCACCCGCAAAGGACTTAGTCGCAATTTATGGAAACAATAGGGACCTTCCTGAAAAAGATTCAGCATTTCTCCCCTTCTCCCTTTTCTTTCCCGCACGGCGGCGATTTCACCGCCAGCGCCGACGCCTGCCGCCACCGTACTGCTCCTCCCCGCACGAATCCAGGCACGCAGCAACCTCGGCCGTCACATCCTCTTTCTCCTCGCCGAATTTGGCGTGCCGGGACGCCGCGTGTGCAGCGGAATCGCCTTCGCCGCGTTTGCCGTCCGCCGCCGCCTCTTTGCTCGCCGCCGGCGAGTCCGGCGACCATACGGTCCGCCGCGCCGCCCGTTCTGCTCGCCTCCACTTCCTCTTGCAGATCCACGCGTTCCCAGCCTCCCCCGCTGCCCTCCTCGCCTCAAATCGCCGTCGCCGTCGCGGACGAGAACAGCAGCTCCATTGCTGACGTCATCGACTAACGTAAGCACGGGCCCCACCCTTCAGACACATAGCAATTTTCTGCATATTTTCGAAAATTAATAAAACCATGCCACTGGGTCCGATTGTCAGAGGTTTAATCTTTTCCAAAATTTCAAAAATTGTACCTACCTTTTAAAATTCATAACTAAATCTTTTTAATTCAAAAAATTCATAACTAACTTTTTTTAAATCAAACAAATATTAGTAAAAACTAATTCTTTTTAATTCAAAAAATTCATAACTAACTCTTTTTAAATCAAACAAATATTAGTAATACATCAAAATGTTCATACATATGCCATCTAGTATGATTCATTCATATTTAAACAACTTTGAATCATGTTTACATAGGATAACTAAATTAGCTATTTTCTGTAATATGAAATTTCAGTAAATGTTACTCATTTGGGCTTCAATTAAAATAATTTCGACGATCACGATCATGTAAGAACAAAATCTACATTAAGCCATGAAAGAAAAAAGCGGCATAAGTGCAAAAGTTCTTGTAAGTGTGAACTTATCTAAATAGAAGGCATTTTTTACGTCATATAATAACTAATTAAACTTCATGTTAAAAACAAGTGTGACAATACCATGAAAATGTAGACTCTCCAAGCTTAGACACGCGTATGTCCACGATTTATTACCATTGTGGATTATATGTAAAGATGATTAAAAAAACATGCACACAATATTCGCCGTAAAAAACAAAGCCATCTTGAATATTGCAAATAAAATATCAAAAAATGCACATAAATGCAATTTCCCGACTAATTCTTTCTCACCAACAATTATTCAGCATTTCTAATAGGCTTGAAAATAGATTCCAAACAAGATTTTCTTGGATTTTTCCCAACAAATATCCCCCCCCACATAAAACATTCAACAATTTTTTAAAGTTCAAAATAGCTTCCGCAAGCTATTTGATGAAGATCTTCCCAACAAGTTTTTTTTCTCAATGAATATTCAACAACACGAAAATATTATTTCCCCAAGAGTACTCAACAATATTCACCTGAATTTCAAATAAATTTCATACATGTCTCTCCGATTTTCTTTTCCCAAACAAGTTTTGGTGCGTTGACTCAATACAAATTGCGTACACAGATACATAATGTATCAACACCACTGCAGCTGCAAGGCGTGCCATAAATTTCAAAAATAATAAATTTTTAAAATTTGAACACAAATTTGTACCAATTAAGTACTGCACAAAGAAAAAAACTAAGAAATTTTGAAATTTAAATTTTTCCCGAACTACCCACATGAACTAACAAATGTTCATTTCGTTTAAAATTTGTTAGGTTAGTGCTCCAGATGATTCTTCTCTTTTCTCACTGAAAAAAAAATTCCAAAATGAATTAAACATATCCGAACACAATGGGCAACTCATGTTAACACGCTAAATTTCCCAACAGTACAATCCTTTGTAAATTCAGGACAAAAAAAAACAATCTCCTCCGCGATAATTTCCAACCGATAAAACTCCACGCGACAAATTCAAGCAAATTTCAACCCTTAATCCACAACATGGTTATTTTTTTAGAGAATTCAATGATATATTTTCCGCACTTCTACAAATTACAAAATATTAAAATGAACTACATCAATACAACCGCACGGGCGCGGCGTGTCGACGCGCCATCTTGCCTAGTATATATATATGGCATACTGATACCTACCTCCAGATTTAATTACGATGGTGCGGCACCGCATGTCCGCAGAAGTTGCCTGCCGGCATGAGCAGCAATCCAATTCTCCAACAAATCGATCAGGAGAATCATTGCTAGACTCCGTGTCTTCTTCAGCTAGTGGCTGGTGTTTCGCCTAGTTTGTGGGCAGCGAGCGGCGGCGGCCTCCATGGTATATCGAATGGAGGAGATAGATCAGATTTATTGTTTTAGGGTAAGGAGGCGATTATATTTATTTTTAGGGGACACGATTAGATACTTGCTCGTGGCTCACGTCCTGTTCAAACAGAACGTGAAGTCTGAGAAAAATATTGAGCTCCAAAAAACTGGGCTTCTTGGTGGGCTTCCGTTCGTAAATATGCCGTGAATATCTAGCTGGGATTGGCCTTACGACAAATGTGTTGATCTATCAACGTTGATTAGGGATTGATCTGTACTAATAGGTTGACTGTATCATTAGGGAGGGCGATCAGTTGGGGGGGGGGGGGGGTCTGACCCATGCTAGCCCCCCTGTCTCCGCCCCTGGCGGTGCGCTCGCCGGAGATTGATGGTGGCTAAAGGGCTGAGCGCGACTGCGCGAGACATTGTGTTAGGGAGAGAAGAAATAAAGAAATGAAGTGGTGCGATGGCAGATTTGCAGTATTATGTATTTTGGTGGAGGGCAAAACGGTTAAAATCCTAACCGATCGGAAGAAACCTTATTACTTTTATTATTAACTAGTTGAATGTCTGTGTGCTGCCACAGACGTTTTAAGTTTTGTTGTGTTATATAACTCAAGCCATGCAGTGGAATGTGAATGCGGCGTGTGTTGCCCAACTAAACTAAAAATCATACTCATCTTACCAATCACTTTGGCACCATTTTCTACATTAGCAAACCTATGAACCATGAGAGATGATGACTTATTGTATGTCTAATTTGCAAATGAAACAATTCTCACTTAGCATGACAGATTATGGCATATTTATCTTATTTAGAGCAGATAAAATGACAATGTTTGTCTTCTTATTCTTCTATGGTAATAAAGATAACGCATCTCTGGTCACAAGCATAAGGAAGAAGTGTGTGTAAGCTAAACCAAAGGCATGATCACCTAAATGAGAACGTCGCCTTGTCGCCTTGAACCATAAAATTATCTTATTTAGAGGGGAACTAAGCTTGCTTTGTTAGTACGACATATCAATTTGAATATAAATATTGGAGTGCAAATTAAATCAGCGATAATTCAAATTACCAAATTGTAAATAGAGAAATATTAACTGTTTTTTATTGATGAAACAGGGAAGCAACTGTCTTTTCCCACCAGCTAACCATTTTATAGAACAGATGTCATGCAGCGACCTTAACTGATTGCCTCTCGTATCTGCAAGAACCGAGTGGGAGCATCACCAAGTAGGCCTAGACTAACGAGCTGCTTGGCTCGTTAAGACTCGTGATCGTTAAGGGTTAAATCGTTAATCTCGTCTAACGAGCTAAATATCAAAATCGGCTCGGTTTGTTAAGTGTTCGCGAGCACTCGCGAGCAGCTCGATTAAGAAAATGAATCTGAATTTAGAGATGACGATGTGATTGACGATTAACAGGAAGTAAATGGGATTCGATGTTGCCTATATGGATTGACAATAAATCTCGGTTATGATATGGGCTTGTTAAACAGTGTTGAGCTGTCACCTGTCATGTTGCTATTTAGATAACATCTTCCCTTAAAAAGAGATGAGACCTAAATTAACGAGCTTAACGAGCTACTCGCGAGGCTCATTAGCTCGCTCGTTTAGCTCATTAGCAATAACGAGCCAAAATCATTGTTTGGCTCTCTTTGTTATCATAACGAGCCGAGCTAACCGAGTCGAGCAAACGAGTGCTCGTTTAGTTTGTCGAGCATCAAGCTTTATGTCCAGGAGGGATCCGCCATGAGACCGCTGCCGCTTATGTCTCTCGTCTTCCCTAGGGAACGCTGCCTCCTCGAGCTGCCCTGAACCTGGATGGCTGCTGATGCTCACGGAGCACGGAAACATCGGTGTCAGGAACGTTGTGTCCTCAGGTTGGCCCCGGAGCTGGATGGGTGTTGCTGCATGACCTCGTCTCTCATCTTGGCCAGGGCTGCCGCTCCGGGGAACCGCTTATGGACCATGGCGCGCAGCCTACCGTCAACGGCAGATCGAGGTGACGATATGGAGGTGATGCGGAGGAAAGGGATATAGGCTGAGTGCGCGTCATCGGTGGATTTAGGCAAGGGATTGAGAGATGCGAGGAGGCCTGATGACGGTAAAGCACACGTCCGTTGGGAACCCCAAGAGGAAGGTATGAAGCAGTGCAGCAGCTAGTTTTCCCTCAGTATGAAACCAAGGTTATCGAACCAGTAGGAGCAAGAAATCACTTCTGAAGGTTTCCAACGGCGTCAGAAACAGTGCTGTTGAAGTGGAACCTGCACACAACACAATCAAACTACTTTGTCCCAACGAAACAGTGAGGTTGTCAATCTCACCGGCTTGCTGAAAACAAAGAATTAAACGTATGGTGTGGAAAGCAGTATTAAATTGCAGAGAATGAAAAGAAACAATGTTTGCAGTTGGTTGTATTTATCAGTGTAAAAGAATGGACCGGGGTACACAGTTCACTAGTGGTGTCTCTCCATAAAAGATAACTAACATGCTGGGTGAACAAATTACAGCTGGGCAATTGATGAATAGAGAGCGCATAACAATGCATATATATGACATGATAATTACTACGATATTTATGCGGGCATTACGACAAGATTCATAGACCGTTATCCAACAGCACCTATTACTAATAATCCACCTCGAGGTTGTCATACCGAGTTCCCTGTTGGTATTAAGTTGCAAGCAACGGATAATTGCATTAAGTATTGTGCGTAATGTAAATAAATGCATTAGACTTAATAGACGTGTCCCTAAGCTAAGTATCGGTTATTTTATCCCTAGTGGCAACAGCACATCCACAATCTTAGAAGTTGCTGTCACTCTCCCAGATTACCGGAGGCATGAACCCACTATCTAGCATAAATACTAAGTCTTGGAGTTACAAGCATCTACTTGGCCAAACCATCTACGAGTAACGGAAAGCATGCAAGATCATAAATAACATATAAGATAGATTGATAATCAACTTGACATAGTATCAGTATTCATCGGATTCCAGCAAACACAACATGTAGCATTACAATAAGATGATCTTGATAATGTTAGGCAGCTCACAATATCTAAACATGATAGCACAAAGTGGAGAGACTACCAACTAGCTACTGCCATGGACCCGTAGTCCAAAGATGAACTACTCACGCATCACTCCGGAGGCGGGCATGATGATGTAGAGCCCTTCGGTGATGATTCCACTCTCCGGCAGGGTGCCGGGAAGAGCTTCAGAACCCTCTCGAGCTAGGGTTGACGACGACGGCGTCTCTGGAACTTTTCGTGGATGGAGGCTCGGGTATGTAGGGTTTTCCCGAGGAAGTGAATATATAGGCGAAAGGACGGCGGCTGGAGGCGCCCCTGGCCCCACGCCACCGCACGGCGCGGCCAAGGGGGCCGCGCCGGGCCCTAGCGTGGGCGGCCCACGGCGCCCCTCCGTCTCCCCTCTGGACTCCGTGTGTATGTTGGAAAAATAGGGACTTCGGCTTTTGTTTCGTCCAATTCCGAGAATATTTCCAGAACAACTTTTCTGAAATACAAAAACAGCAGAAAACAGGAACTGGCCCCGTGGCATCTTGTTAATAGGTTAGTCCCAGAAAATGCTATGAAGTGTATATAAAACATGTAATAATTGTTATAATATCAACATGGAACATCAGAAATTATAGATACGTTTGAGACGTATCAAGCATCCCCAAGCTTAGTTCTACTCGTCCTCGAGTAGGTAAAACGATAAAAACAAAATAATTTCTGAGGTGAAATGATACCATCATAACTTGATCAAATAGTATTGTAAAGCACATGTTATGAATGAAGTGATCCATGTCAATGGTCTATAGTTTGCTAACAAGTAGATAATGAGTAAACAACTGTATCACATAAGCAAAAACTTTTCATGAATAGTACTTTCGAGACAAACATCAAAGAGTTTTGCATAAGAGTTAACTCATAAAGCAATAGATTCTAAGTAAAAGGTATTTAACCAACGCAAAGGAAGATTTAAGCTTCAGCAGTTGCTTTCAACTTTCAACATGTATATCTCATAGATATTTGTCAACACAAAGCAATATAATAAGCACAATATATAAGCATATAAAAATTGTTGCACCAAATTGACACTAGTGTTTGCTTCTGAGATAGAAAGAAGTAGGCCCTTCGCAGAGGGAAGCAGGAATTAAGTCATGTGCTAGAGCTTTTTAAGTTTTTAAAATCATATAGAGAGTAAAAATAAGTTCTGAGAGGTGTTTGTTAATTGTCAACGAATCAAAAGATGGAAAGTACAATAGACCCCTGCCAACTAGACTTTTAAGAGCGGCTCCCATGAAGGACGTTATTTCTACCAGCAAGGCAGATCATATTTCACTGTTTGTCATTGCTTGACTGATAAATCAGGGCAAAAATGTGAAGAGAATTAAGTGGTTAAAGTTGTAATTAATTGGGACTGGGCACCCCATTTGCCAGCTCTTTTTGCAAAATTAATGGATAAGCGGATGTATATGCCGCTATTCCGGTGATAAAGTCTGTTTGACAGTTGACATAAAGACATCCACCCCATCCTCATGAGCTTGGTAAACATTGACACAAAAAGGAGTAATTGTTTTTTGAATAGTTTAAAGGTAGCACATGAAAAATTTACTTGGAGTGGCAAGGAAATACCACATATAGGTAGTTATGGTGGACACAAAATGGCATGGATTTTGGCTCAAGGTTTTGGATGCATGAGAAGCATTCCCTCTCAGTACAGAGTTAGCCTAGCAAGGTTATTTGAAGCAAACACATGATATCAACCGACACAGCAAGACGTATATGAAAACATATTGCAAGTATTATAAGACTCTATACTGTCTTACTTGTTAACGAGCTTTACGGTAGTTCTTCACTAATAGGTTTTAACCACATGATACAAGAGCTTAATCATGAACTACTTGATAACTCAAAACAATTGACAAGTATCAAATTATTCAAGATAGTGATCTATAAGAACATGTAAGATTTTTCCATTATACCATTTACCACATGCAGCATTTTGTTTTCCAACCAAACACCAATCAATTTATTTCAACACAAACTCTTCAAATAATTATAAACAAGAGAGTACTTTATCTAAAAGAATTAACAGCTCTGAACAAGAGATGCATGAAAAAACAGGAGCTAAAAAGCATAGCAGTAGCTAGACAAAAATACTCAACAAGTATAAGTGAAGAATAGGAGTATTCTCATGAAAAAGCAGAGTGTGTCCCTCTCCCAATAAAGAATGCTAGGGTCCAATCAAGTTGATTATTAGAAAAATAAAATACTGAAAATAAAAGCACACAGACGCTTCAAGTAAAGCACGTATGATGTGGAAGAATTAAAATATAGTTTCACTAGAGATGACCTGATAAGTTGCTGATGAAGAAGGGGATGCCTTGGGCATCCCCAAGCTTAGACGCTTGAGTCTTCTTGAAATATGCTTGGATGACCCACGGGGGCATCCCCAAGCTTGAGCTCTTCACTCTTCTTGATCACATTATATCATCGTTCTCTCTTGACCCTTGAAAACTTCCGCCACACCAAACTCAGAGTAATTCTCATTAGAGGGTTGGTGCACAATCAAAAATTCACATGTTCTATAAGGACACAAACATGACCGTTCTTTTAGACATTAGCTACTGCCACCTATGTTATGTGAAGCTCTTCCACCATAAAAAGAATTCCACTCAACACTAGTGAAAGAGAGAATGCAAAAAATAAAAGACAGAATCTGTCTAAACAGAACAGTCCATAAAGACGAATTTTTTCGAGTCACTTACGTTGCTCAGATCGAAAAACTCAAAACTAACGAAAGATGCGTTATCTAAGGATTACGCAAAAAAATTGGCAGATTTTTTCAATTTTTCTGTGATTTTACAGAAGTGAATCGGTGAACAGCAGAAATCTGTTCCTGCGCAGAAATCCAAATCTAGCATCATCTTTATATTAGAGGCTCTACTTGACACAACAATGCAAGAAAATAAAGATACAAAGGCATTGCTACAGAAGTAAACAGCACCTTGACTCAAAAATAAAAGAAAAGTTACAGAAATAAAATAATGGGTTGTCTCCCATAAGCGCTTTTCTTTAACACCTTTCAGCTAGGCACAGAAAGTAAGAATCAAGTGTTTCCAAGTGAAGAAGCATCCAAAACATCAAAAGCTTCCTCAAAAGCACAGTTTGTAGCAATAGGCATTTTTAGTTTAGGTAATTCTTGGGAGACAAATTTAAATAATTCATTATATGATTCTCCCTCAATTTTACTAAACATTTTATCAGTTCTAAACCCATTAGGAGGTTTCGGTTGGGGCACTTTTGGAACATACATGAATTTTTGCTCTTTTCCCACAAAAGTTTTCTGCTTTTTAAACTTAATAGAGGAGAAAGTTGAACTTAGAGTATCGATAGCTTCCTCTAATTCACCAATCCTAAACTGTTGATTATCATGGGCAGTATTAGATTCTAAAATAGCAAGTCTTTAAATAATATCTTCAAGTGATTCATTAACTTTGCTAGACCTACCAAGCAAATCCGGCAAATTTTTCTCCATGGACTCTAATTTTTTAATAACATCTTCCAAGGTAGTCTCAATTTTAAGATCATTAATAGGTGGTATTCCTACCTAACTTTCAATAATATTGCATGCTTCCACAGCAGGAGTTCCCAGAAAGTTCACTCCTGTCAGAGTATCTAGAACATACCGATACCAACTAGTGATACAAACATAAAAATTTCTAAGAAGGATCATGGTGGAATATTTTTTAGCACATCTACGATGAGCATCACTGATCCTATACCAAGCATCTTTTAAACTTTCTCCACCTTGTTGCTTAAAGGACCGAACTTCAATTTCAGGGGTACTCATTTTAGGAAAATTAAAACAGAATAACAAAATAACAATTCGAATTAAGCAACTAATTTTTTTGTGTTTTTGATAAATAAAGCAAACAAGATAAAATAAAAATAAACTAAGCAAGACAATAACAAAGTAAAGAGATTGGAAGCGTGAAACTCCCCTTGCAGAGATCCTCTTGCTCCCCGGCAACGGCGCCAGAAAACAGGCTTGATGACGGTAAAGCACACGTCCGTTGGGAACCCAAGAGGAAGGTATGAAGCAGTGCAGCAGCGAGTTTTCCCTCAGTATGAAACCAATGTTATCGAACCAGTAGGAGCAAGAAATCACTTCTGAAGGTTTCCAACAGCGCCAGAAACAGTGCTGTTGAAGTGGAACCTGCACACAACACAATCAAACTACTTTGTCCCAACGAAACAGTGAGATTGTCAATCTCACCAGCTTGCTAAAAACAAAGGATTAAACGTATGGTGTGGAAAACAGTATTAAATTGCAGAGAATGAAAAGGAACAATGTTTGCAGTTGGTTGTATTTATCAGTGTAAAAGAATGGACCGGGGTCCACAGTTCACTAGTGGTGTCTCTTCATAAAAGATAACAACATGTTGGGTGAACAAATTACAGCTGGGCAATTGATGAATAGAGAGCGCATAACAATGCATATATATGACATGATGATTACTATGATATTTATGCGGGATTTACGACAAGATTCATAGACCGTTATCCAACAGCACCTATGACTAATAATCCACCTCCAGGTTGTCATACCGAGTTCCCCGTTGGTATTAAGTTGCAAGCAACGGATAATTGCATTAAGTATTGTGCGTAATGTAAACAAATGCATTAGACTTAACAGACGTGCCCCTAAGCTAAGCATCGGTTATTTTATCCCTAGTGGCAACAGCACATCCACAATCTTAGAAGTTGCTGTCACTCTCCCAGATTACCGGAGGCATGAACCCACTATCAAGAATAAATACTAACTCTTGGAGTTACAAGCATCTACTTGGCCAAAGCACCTACGAGAAACGGAAAGCATGCAAGATCATAAATAACATATAAGATAGATTGATAATCAACTTGACATAGTATCAATATTCATCGGATCCCAGCAAACACAACATGTAGCATTACAATAAGATGATCTTGATCATGTTAGGCAGCTCACAAGATCTAAACATGATAGCACAAAGTGGAGAGACTACCAACTAGCTACTGCCATGGACCCGTAGTCCAAAGATGAACTACTCACGCATCACTCCGAAGGCGGGCATGATGATGTAGAGCCCTTCGGTGATGATTCCACTCTCCGGCAGGGTGCCGGGAAGAGCTTCAGAACCCTCCCGAGTTAGGGTTGACGACGACGGCGTCCCTAGAACTTTTCATGGATGGAGGCTCGGGTATCTAGGGTTTTCCCGAGGAAGTGAATATATAGGCGAAAGGGCGGCGGCTGGAGGCGCCCGTGGGCCCCACGCCACCCCACGGCGCGGCCAAGGGGGGGATCTCGGAATTGGACGAAACAAAAGCCGAAGTCCCTATTTTTCAAACATACACACGGAGTCCAGAGGGGAGATAGAGGGGCGCCATGGGCCGGCCACGCCAGGGCCCGGCGCGGCCCCCCCTTGGCCGCGCCGTGGGGTGGCGTGGGGCCCACGGGCGCCTCCAGCCGCCGCCTGACGAGGGGTGTCCTCGGCAATACCCATGGTTAAGGACCTAGGGTTAAGATTATGGGGTAGAGGACGTGTAGAGTTGGTAGTATCGTCGGCTGACAAGCGGGATTTACCCAGGTTCAGGGCCCTCGATGAGGTAAAACCCCTACGTCCTGCTTGTCTGTATTGATGTCTGGAGAATATGCGAACTACAAGGGTCCAAGCAAGATGTCGATCTTGCTTGGGTTCTGGTGCGAGAGTGTTGCGTGTCCCTCATTGATGTCTACGCACGCTTCTATTCTTGTAGACAGTGTTGGGCCTCCCAGTGCAGAGGTTTGTATAACAGCAGCAAGTTTCCCTTAAGTGGACCACCCAAGGTTTATCGATCTCAGGGAGGTAGAGGTCAAAGATATCCCTCTCAAGCAATCCTGCAATTAAGATACAAGAAGTCTCTTGTGTCCCCAACACAACCAATACACTTGTCAGGTGTATAGGTGCACTAGTTCGGCGAAGAGATATCAAAATACAAGTGATATGGATGATTATAAGTGATAATTGCAATCTGAAATAAAAATGGCAGCAAGCAAACATGAGACAAAATAAGAGCAAACGGTGTTTCAATGCTTGGAAATAAGGCCTAGGGATCATACTTTCACTAGTGGACACTCTCAACAATAATAATATAATTGAATACATAGATATTTCCTCTTCACTATGCTACTCTGAACTATTCTCCTATTGGATAACGAACACCAATTCATTGTGTAGGGCTACGAAAGCACACCTTAAAGTCGTATTCCACATCTAGGGAACCCCAATGTCACTAAGAGCGCCCCAAAATAGTACTAGACAAACACCACAATTTCATAGAGACATCCAACACAAAGAATAACTCATGGTAGTATTTCTGTAATCTTTAGCCTAAGAGTCACACACGGTGCGCACACTGTCAACTTCGCACCATGGGACAAAGGTGACTCCGGAGTTTATATTAATAAAACCACTCAAGTAGCATAATTCATAAGATAACGAAGAGTAACATCTATGGATCCAACTAGATTACAAAGCTCATGATCACATAAAGATCACACCATGGGAGAGAGAGATGAATCACATAGCTACCGGTAGAGCCCTCAGCCTCGGGGGAGAACTACTCCCTCCTCACACTAGTACAGAACGACACATCGGATACCCCTCTATGGAAACGGCAGAAGTTAGGCGACGGAGAATCGCGCTTTCCGCGCGGCCAGTGCGTACAAACCTGACCTGGGCCGTGGCTGGCCCGTCAACATAGGTAACGGAGAAAGTATTAACTCCGTTACCCATAGTATTGGCAACGGTCTTAATTCTGGCTCCGTTTCCGATATGTGCCTCTATAGCAACGGAGATTTTGTGTGTCCGTGTGCAATGTGGACACATTCCATCTTCTTGGAATTCGATGCGAGCGGAGTAACTGCTATGGCGTAGTGGCGTAGTGATGCCGCGGCACCGCCCACTACTCCTTAAAAACCCACGATCCCCCTGCTATCTCAGTACGCCACTTCGCCGCAGCCATGGATACTCCTAGCAACTCCTCGGGCATTCGCCGCAGCAGTTTCCCGCTTTCGCTGAATTGGAACCGCGTCGTCGTGCCGGAGGCCGTCGCGCAGAGGCACTGGCAATATAGGAGGCCAGTGCCCTGGTCAAATGTTAGCCTCCCCGCTGGCTGGCGCGTCAACCACAGTAGGGTGCCTATGCCGCCGGAAGAGGACGTGGGATCCTCGGGCGCCCGCGACCGCAGCCGCTCGCCGCGGCGGAGAGACGCTCGTCCACGGTCACCTGGATGGAACCGCGTCATCGTCGGGCAGGCCGTCGCGGAGCGGCACTGGCAATATAGGAGGCCAGTGCCATGGTCAAAGGTTCGGCTACCCGGTGGCTGGCACCTCAACCGCGCGTCGGTGCCTATGCCGCCAGAATGAGTTGAGCTGCTTCAGAGCCGCCGGCTCCTCCTCCTGCCGGATCTGCGCGACGATCCTGCCTACGACGACGACGACGAGATGTGGGAGGGGCGCACGGGCGGCGATGACATCGTCGGCGAGGAGCCGCGCGACGACACGGACGACTACGCGGCTCTCCTCGCATACGAGCAGGAGAAGGCGGAGGCCGAGGAGTAGTTATAGTTATTTATTTTTTATGTTCTTCAACTTCAATACTAGTAGAGATCAGTATAAGCCCAGTGTGTCAGTGAAAAAATCAAAGGAAACGGTTGTTTATACCCTCCGTTTCCGATGTTCTACTTTGCTATAAATGCGCCCTTCACACAGCCCTAAACTCCATCGCTCTCACTCTCAGCCTCACTCTCAAAGTGTGGCGGCGCCTCCACGCAGCACCAGATCTTAGCTCCACCGTGGCGGCGCGCATCTCCCTCCCTCCGACCGTGGCGGCGCGCATCTCCCTCCCTCCGACCGTGGCGGCGCGCATCTTCCTCTCCTCTGACCGTGGCGGCGCGCATCTCCCTCCCTCCGACCGTGGCGGCGCGCATCTTCTTCTCCTCCGACCGTGGTGGCGCGCATCTCCCTCCCTCCGACCGTATCGGCGCGCATCTTCCTCTCCTCCGACCGTGGCAGCGCGTACCCGTTCTTTGCTCCACCCGGGCAGATCTCGTCGCCCGATCTGCAGCTGGAGGGCGCATGGCGTGTCGATCCGAGGACGACGAGGACGACTACGTACTCCCGCCGCCAGATCCGAAGGTAATACATCTATTTGTGACCGGCCGTCGTGCCGACGAACTAGGGTTGTTGTCATTGTTCTGCTTAGGTTATCTTCCATAGGACACTCATGAACAGAACTAGAACTAGGGTTGTAATACATCCGAGGACGATGAGGACGACCACTGGCGGATCCACCTTGAGCCAGCCGGGTGCACAGGACACCGGGAGAAGGAATTTTTCTTTGTAAATTAGCATTTTTTCATCACATATGCACCCCTAAAAATTGTTTTAAATGTATTGTGGTAACATGTGTGCATCCTGGTTCAATATGTTCTAGCTCCGCCACTGAGGACGACTACGTAGTGTCGCTCGAAAAGAACATAACTAGCACAAATCGGTAGTGTATGAAACTCATGGCTGACTTATCTCCTTTGCAAAACAGATGTACATTTCGGTGACACTGTATAAAAAGCCGGGTCCTTAGCCAAGGTGCGCTTGTCGTCCGGCATAATTGTTGGTACACAACAACTATGCAATGGATTTGTAAGTTTGTTATTCTGTCTTATGCATCCTTTTGTGTTGTATGTCCTTTATGCTAGATGTATAGTGAGCTAACATGGAGTCATATATTCTCTCTTTGCATTTCAGTGACCACTTTACAAAAGAGGCACCTTCAGTACATCAGCACTCGCTTATTGCACTATGTGCAGAGCATGGTGCTGATCCGTTTAGCTCATTTAAATGAGCTAACTACAAGGTCGGGGACAAAGCGGCGAGTTGATTATATTTTGGCGACACCGTCCAAGAAGAAGATTCAATTCATGAACTCTAACAGCAAGTCATGAAGATAAATTAAGTTGGAAATGACAAGGATAAGTTTAGAGAGGTATGACATAGATAGATTTAGCTAGACATGTCAATGATAGATTTAGAGAGGCATGACAATGAAGATAAGTAATTGGTTGTCTTGTAATGCAATGTATTGGTGACATTTGTTATACCTTATGAATGAATTTGTTAGCATTTTTGTGCTTCTGCTGTGAAATTTTAAATGTCCAGTGCCAAATCTATTCCTGCTCTAGGCTTATGAAGAAACCTCAATGCAAACGAGCAGAAACAGAATCTCCGTTTCTGATGTCCAGATACATCGGCAACGGAGACTGGATGGCAACCGTAGCCAAAATCAAGCCTCATCGGTGACGGTTTTTCCTGTCCGTTGCCGATGAGAGCCTTCACATCAGTGACAGGGTCGGGGACACGGACCCTTTTTCCGTTTCCGATGGGATTTTTGGCCCGTTTCCGATGTGTCGTTCTGTACTAGTGTCATCATGGGAGTCAGCAACGGTGATGAAGATGTTGATGATGAACACGCCGGAGGGGGGTGGAGTCCTCCGGAGATGATTCCGGCGGCATTTCCCCCCTCCGATCTTCTCCGGCGGCAGCCTTCTACTCTCTGTTTCGTGGTTTTGTGTTTCTCCGCCGCCTCCTTTCCGAAGAGCCTCGGGGGATATTTTTATAGTCGGTTTTAGGTCAAGACGGTGTCGGTGGAGAAAAGATCGACGGCAACGGAGCTCCGAGGGCCGAGATGGGGGGTCCCACGCGGCCAGGTACAGGGGACGCGTGGGCCCACCTCTTTTGGCCCTCGGGTCTCCGCTTGTTCGCTTCCTTCGCCCCCAAGTCTTCTTCCTTCCAAATATTAACGCTCGTAAATTTGCAGGTCATTTGGACGTCGTTTGGGTCCCTGAAACATTAAAATAAAGAAATAGGGTTTTCTGCCTGCACAGGGTTAATTCCATAAAAATAGGAAATAAATATAATATTCCCAAAAATCATTATAAAACATTGATATAACCCTTATATGATGCAAATATGATTGGAATACAAGTAATATAGTGCAAAGTTCATGTATGCATTTTACATGCATCAACATCCCCAAGCTTAACCATGCTCGTCCTCGAGTATGAAGGTGATAAAACTAACATGGACTTTGCATTTTAATACTACAATGGATATCAAAGATGATTACTATTGCTACATAAAGTCAAATGATTCATTCTCAAAGGAGTAGCAATATACAAGATAGATTATGAAGTGATATCAAATATTCAATGAAAGGATGTTCAATGATAATTCACAAAGTGTAACATAGAAGAAAGTAATATGGACCACATGTATGCATAATGATAAGTAAGAACATCATACAATGGTCATAGAGTATAGATGAAAATCTGAATATAAAAGGTGGACACTTTGGAAAGATATATATGAGTAGAGGTAAAGCATGCATAAGTTTCATCTAACTTCCAAACTCTTCTACTTAAGTTAATGATTGCAATGTGGTAATCCTTGGTGTCAAGCTCTCATTACCCCTATCATAGCATCTTGAATGATTAAAGTTTAAAGTGAAAGCAAATATGAGTAGTGTGCTTGACAAAGTAAGGTTGAATGTCTCATGCCCCTTGAATACAAGTACTACTCCATGTGTTACTCAACTTGGGAAACAAAGCAAGTTCAAGTTAAATATCATTGTAAGTAATAATAGTATCATTAAGAGCGTCAACTGGGGTACCTCTTGTCCCAGATATGGAACAAGCCCATATCAAAATGACAAGACAAACAAACAAAATGAACAATCTCAACACCCTTTTTATTTACCATTGAATAGCTTTTTATTGTAAGGTGTATCACAGAAGGTTCACCATAGTATGTAAGTAAATTTCCACCATGAATGATGCATGGCTTAGATTAGCGGCCCAGGCGTCTCTCTAACCATTTATACAAACTCATTTAAACTTGCTTTATCTCCTCATTTATTTCACCCATGATAAGCATCCATAAACAAAAGTACATGATATCAACTAAATGAAATAAGAGCATGTTGAAAGCTTGCCATGTGACAGCACATATGAGCTAACTCCCAACCAAGACATTTGTCAAGCCCACAACATCATAATTTTAATCACAATGGGTCATGTTTTATTTATGCAATAAAAGTAAAGTGTGCATCAAGTTCGTGAGAGCTATATAACCAACTTTTCCCATAACAATCAATAACATAAGCATTTTCATTCAGAGGTATAGATAACAAATAACATGATAAACATACTCGGAATAGCATAAAGCTAATAGGTAGATATGGTGGACTCACTGGAAAACTTTGGTTGAAGGTGTTGGAAACAAGTTTTTACTTGTTGGAATTTTTGGGCTAGCAAGAGGGAGAAAGTTGACCATCTAAATGCATGCATGAGTGTCCATAGAACTAACTAATCCATGTTAAACAAAGTAAAATAACATTCAGCATCAAAACATGAATAAAAGATAGCTCTTGATAAACATTGCAAATTATACTCATTAACAAGCTCATGAATCATGCAACTATATGTATCTTTTAAAATCAACTCAAACATCCCTTTTCCCAATCTTATAATAGCATCCAACATAATTCAACCCAAATTTCCAGTAGCTCTTCATATATAAATGATAGTGTGGTGGTCTCACAAAATAAAAATCAAACCAAATAAAAAACAAAAGACGCTCCAAGTTTATGCGATAAAGTGCATTGATCGAAAAACAGAAGTTAGACGTGTGCAAACCGAGAGTGTGTAGGTCCAGTGGGGTTGTCTTCACATCCCCAAGCTTATGGTCTTCACCATCCTTGGATAGCTCTTGGTGCATCTCCTCTAATCCCTGTGAAAAAACTTCAAAACACCGTTTCTCCCATTTCTTTTCTGTGGGGTGACATTAGTAGTGATAGACAAATAATTTCTTGCTGCATATAATCCTTAAAAAAAATTCATATGAATGTCCAGAAAGTGTATAATGTTGTATGCCTACTTATAAACTCAATTGGATCAAAAAGATTCAAGTTAAAAGTTCAAAGCATGCATCAAACAAAATGGGACAGAATCTGTCCAGAAAAACAGCAGCAGCAAAACGTATTTTTCTACCCTACTTAATTGTCAAAAATTCCGAAAAATTCATGCACACAGAGGATGAAAAGTTGCAACTACAGTTCAAATATGAGCTCATTCGGAGTTACAGAATAAAATTAAAAATCATACCGTGCACAGATTCGTGCAGGAATAAAATCTCCGAACGCTATAAGCAACTTTTTCAAACCAAAATGGGTAAAACTTGGCACTTTATTAAAAATTCCAGAAACAAAACTAAAAACTAAGTCTCTTGTTACAGCAAGAGGACACAAAGAAAATCAAAATAAAACAACCGGGTTGCCTCCCGTAAAGCGCTTTCTTTATAGCCATATAGCTAGGCTTACTTACTTGGTATCAAGATGGTTGGAGTGAGGTGGCTTGGCATCCCCAAGCTTGAATTCTTGTACTTATTTGATATATGTTGGGTGAGCTAGGGGTAACATCCCCAAGCTTGAGTGGTTGTCCCTCTTGATCTTTGTTCACACCCTCAACTCTTCCACTTGAAAAATTCTCTTTACACAAAACTCAACATAAAACTTGATTAGAGGGGTTAGTGTCTCCATAAATTAAATCCTCATAGGTACAGCAAAGACATATCATGAGTTGATTCTAAACATTAGCTAATATTACTATGGTTGTGTATTGCTCTTTGATCAATAGAACCACACAAAACACAAGTAATGAGAGTAATGCAAAATAAAGACAGAATCTGTCAAAAACTGGACAGCCCGTAAAGAGTGAATTTTCAGAGGCACTTACGTTGCTCAAATCAGAAAACTTTGAACTAATGAAATGTGTATTAATAACTGAATATTGCTGTCGTAAAATTCAGTCAAAATTCCTTTCTGTGATTTTATACATTTTTCGCAGTGAAGCTTAGGAATCTGTTTTCTGGACAGCCATGATAGTTTTAATGATGCTCACATAGGAACAAGAATTGAAATGCAAAAGAGAGCATCAAGAGAAAAATATGAAACACTTTTAAGTCTAACCCACTTCCTATGCATTGGGATCTTGTAAGAAAATAAATCATTGAAACACAAAGTGACTAGCATAGGAAGGCAAAGCAAGTGCAACTTCAAAATTTTCAACAAAAAGAGAGGAGACTTAATATTATTGTGGTATATGAAGTCATGTCTCCCTCTCTCATAAAAACTTTCAGTAGCATCATTGATAAAATCCACAATATAACCATCACATGAAACATTCTTACCATGATCCATATGCATAAAAGTATCAATACTCTCCACATAAGTAAAAACAGTTTCATTAGTAATAGTGGGAGTAAAACTATCACATCCATCAATGTAATCATCATAAATAGGAGGCATAGAATAATCGAAATGATTTTTATCCTCAATAGTAGATGGACTGAAAATATCATATTCATCATTGTAAACATCATATATAGGAGGCATATCATAATCAACATAAACTATATCCTCAATAGTAGGTGGAGTGAAAATATCACAATCATTATAATCATCATATATTGGAGACAAAGTATCATCAAAGAAAATTTTCTCCTCAAAACTTGGGGGACTAAAAATATCACATTCATCAACAACGGCTTCCCCAAGCTTAAACTTTTTCAGAGCATTAGCAATAATGGTGTTCAAAGAATTTATAGTAATAACATTGCTACCATCATGCAAATAATTTTCCATATGTTTTTTAATTTTCTCTTCAAACACATCATGTCCTAACTCAAGATAAATTTCATATAGCTCTCTAATTTTGTTGTTGTTTTCCATTAAGCCTAACTAGTAAAATAAAAACAAGAAACAAAAAGATATAACTACAGGATCTAAAGGAGATACCTTCCAGCACTTACCTCCCCGGCAACGGCGCCAGAAAATTGCTTGATGTCTACGCACGCTTCTATTCTTGTAGACAGTGTTGGGCCTCCAAATGCAGAGGTTTGTAGAACAGCAGCAAGTTTCCCTTAAGTGGACCACCCAAGGTTTATCGATCTCAGGGAGGTAGAGGTCAAAGATATCCCTCTCAAGCAATCCTGCAATTAAGATACAAGAAGTCTCTTGTGTCCCCAACACACCCAATACACTTGTCAGGTGTATAGGTGCACTAGTTCGGCGAAGAGATATCAAAATACAAGTGATATGGATGATTATAAGTGATAATTGCAATCTGAAATAAAAATGGCAGCAAGCAAACATGAGACAAAATGAGAGCAAACGGTGTTTCAATGCTTGGAAATAAGGCCTAGGGATCATACTTTCACTAGTGGACACTCTCAACAATAATAATATAATTGAATACATAGATATTTCCTCTTCACTATGCTACTCTGAACTATTCTCCTGTTGGATAACGAACACCAATTCATTGTGTAGGGCTACAAAAGCACACCTTAAAGTCGCATTCCACATCTAGGGAACCCCAATGTCACTAAGAGCGTCCCAAAATAGTACTAGACAAACACCACAATTTCATAGAGACATCCAACACAAAGAATAACTCATGGTAGTATTTCTGTAATCTTTAGCCTAAGAGTCACACACGGTGCGCACACTGTCAACTTCGCACCATGGGACAAAGGTGACTCCGGAGTTTACATTAATAAAACCACTCAAGTAGCATAATTCATAAGATAACGAAGAGTAACATCTATGGATCCAACTAGATTACAAAGCTCATGATCACATAAAGATCACACCATGGGAGAGAGAGATGAACCACATAGCTACCGGTAGAGCCCTCGGCCTCGGGGGAGAACTACTCCCTCCTCATCATGGGAGTCAGCAACGGTGATGAAGATGTTGATGATGAACACGCCGGAGGGGGGTGGAGTCCTCCGGAGATGATTCCGGCGGCGTTTCCCCCCTCCGATATTCTCCGGCAGCAGCCTTCTGACTCTCTGTTTCGTGGTTTTGTGTTTCTCCGCCGCCTCCTTTCCGAAGAGCCTCGGGGGCTATTTTTATAGTCCGTTTTAGGTCAAGACGGTGTCGGTGGAGAAAAGATCGACGACAACGGAGCTCCGAGGGCCGAGATGGGGGGTCCCACGCGGCCAGGTACAGGGGCCGCGTGGGCCCACCTCTTTTGGCCCTCGGGTCTCCGCTTGTTCGCTTCCTTCGCCCCCAAGTCTTCTTCCTTCCAAATATTAACGCTCGTAAATTTGCAGGTCATTTGGACGTCGTTTGGGTCCCTGAAACATTAAAATAAAGAAATAGGGTTTTCTGCCTGCGCAGGGTTAATTCCATAAAAATAGGAAATAAATATAATATTCCAAAAATCATTATAAAACATTGATATAACCCTTATATGATGCAAATATGATTGGAATACAAGTATTATAGTGCAAAGTTCATGTATGCATTTTACATGCATCACTCATCGGTCGCCCTCCCAGCCTTTATATAGGAGGCTGGGTCTCGGGTACGTAACCGACTAGGATTACATGTAAGGTAAGTTTGAACCGACTAAGCTAACTTGGGAAGTACTCCTTCGTCTTGGGCTTCCCTTCACGGGCTTTAGTAGTCTTCATTGTTGGGCTTTATTCATCACGTGCACCAGGTACCCTCATAGTAAGGTACCCGAAGGGTATATCCTTGTCACCGCCCTTTCGCCTATATATTCACTTCCTCGGGAAAACGCTAGATACCCGAGCCTCCATCCACGAAAAGTTCCAGAGACGCCGTCTTCGTCAACCCTAGCTCGGGAGGGTTCTGAAGCTCTTCCCGGCACCCTGCCGGAGGGGGGAATCATCACCGGAGGGCTCTACATCATCATGCCCGCCTCCGGAGTGATGCGTGAGTAGTTCATCTTTGGACTACGGGTCCATGGCAGTAACTAGTTGGTAGTCTCTCCACTTTGTGCTATCATGTTTAGATCTTGTGAGCTGCCTAACATAATCAAGATCATCTTATTGTAATGCTACATGTTGTGTTTGCTGGGATCCGATGAATATTGATACTATGTCAAGTTGATTATCAATCTATCTTATATGTTATTTATGATCTTACATGCTTTTCGTTACTCGTAGATGCTTTGGCCAAGTAGATGCTTGTAACTCCAAGAGTTACTATTTATGCTAGATAGTGGGTTCATGCCTCCGGTAATCTGGGAGAGTAACAGTAACTTCTAAGATTGTGGATGTGCTGTTGCCACTAGGGATAAAATAACCGATGCTTAGCTTAGGGGCACGTCTGTTAAGTCTAATGCATTTATTTACATTACGCACAATACTTAATGCAATTATCCGTTGCTTGCAACTTAATGCCAACGGGGAACTCGGTATGACAACCTGGAGGTGGATTATTAGTCATAGGTGTTGTTGGATAGCGGTCTATGAATCTTGTCGTAATGCCCGCATAAATATCATAGTAATCATCATGTCATATATATGCATTATTATGCGCACTCTATTCATCAATTGCCCAACTGTAATTTGTTCACCCAGCATGTTAGTTATCTTTTATGGAGAGACACCACTAGTGAACTGTGGACCCCGGTCCATTCTTTTACACTGATAAATACAACCAACTGCAAACATTGTTCCTTTTCATTCTCTGCAATTTAATACTGTTTTTCACACCATAGGTTTAATCCTTTGTTTTTACCAAGCCGGTGAGATTGACAACCTCACTGTTTCGTTGGGACAAAGTAGTTTGATTGTGTTGTGTGCAGGTTCCACTTCAACAGCACTGTTTCTGGCGCTGTTGGAAACCTTCAGAAGTGATTTCTTGCTCCTACTGGTTCGATAACCTTGGTTTCATACTGAGAGAAAACTCGCTGCTGCACCGCTTCATACCTTCCTCTTGGGGTTCCCAACGGACGTGTGCTTTACCGTCATCACAGCGGCGGTCAGGTCTTGAGAGTTCAGATTTGTCCGTGTGTTAGGGAATACCAAACCGGTATTCTCATTGGCGGTGGCACCCAATGTAATATTTCCTAACTCTATAGGGGTATAATCGGAAATTAAAAAAACGTACCAACCATCAACTTTAACTATATTATATAGTAGAGATAAGTAGTATAGATAAAGATAGTATTAGTTAGTGGTTCACTTCTTAATGATTGCGCCGTGTAAAAAAATGTGTGTCTGCCAGTACCAGACGCCGTTCTGCATCTCACGTTTGATGTCACCGTCTTCGTCGGTGCTGTTAGGTCCCACGCAAAGCGTTTTTTATTAAGTTTCTAAATGTCTTCGTGAACCTGAAAGACGAATATTAACAAGAACGCATTAGCACAAGGAGATCACAAGCATCATGTTCAACATGATTCTTGAAAACCCATAGCCCAAGGAGCTCCATCATAGGTGTCGAAACAGACTTTTGACTTCACAACGCAAACTATGGAAATTAACAGACCGACAGTAGTAATTATTTTTTCCACAGTTTTTGTAAATAAGAAAAAAAAGAGAGGGAGAATTTGAGTTAGAAAGGAAAATTTGCGGGGTGCCGTGAGACCCATGAATCTATAAATGGAAACATATTAATTTGACATATCGGCTATAAATGCAAGCTTATAAGCTCTTCGTTCTTTTGAGAAGTAGTAATTATTTCGTGTATTTGTTTGGATAAAAAGTGATATTTAGTTGACAACAAAAGTGTTTTGATATTTAGCTGACTGTAAAACTACGTTAAAGTGGTGATTTGCAGAGGACCAACGCCACGGCCGGCGTGCCCAAAACGGCGTTTTCCGTTATATATTGCGTTGTTATATCACTTCTATGACTAGTTGCTATGCACGTGCAACGCACGTCTCCAAAACAAAAGGTAACAAAACAAACATTTTATTTATGGCATTCCTAAGTGCCTCTTTGATTCACAGGATATGATATTTGCAAGAATTCTAAAAGATTGAATTCTTTGATATTCTAAATGATTGAATTTCCTATCCTGCAAATCAAAAGGCGCTTAATGAGTTAACTCTTATGTAGTTTTAATATGTTATATATGAATATGAAAATTCTAATGCACCACGTGTTGAACAAAATGAAATATAGCAATGTGAAAACAATTTCTAGAAAAATGATACAAAATATGCCGATAAACAAATTTTGTACCTGCTATGGGCATTGTCTTTTAAAAGAGAAAAAATGTGGCTACACAACGCTACTCTAACTTATGCTTGGAAAGATATTCCCATCTAGATAAAATTCTCCAGTGAGATCGAGAAAATATCTCCCATGAAGTATATTTTATTCCATAAGTTCAATTGTAAATATGCTAAAGTTATTTTCTGGAAACCTTCAAAACCATCAAGTAATATAAATTTATTGTTTAAAAATTCTTGTGGAACACCTTTGGGCCCAACACCAATATTGTTTAGTGAAATATATATTTCATTATTCTTATCCAACTAAATGTATCAGTCTTGATCTTCAAGTCAATTACATATGAATATCGAATCTTGGAATGTCACCTTTGAATTGACGATGCACTTATGAAAAATTTAGTATAGAACACAAATTCAGCATCCAGAAGTGCAACAGGTAGTTCCCGGTAAAAGCATCCACCTCCAGTCCTTGATAGTTGATAGTTTGATACACATATGCACTGCCCCACTCGTTGTTTGTAGTGAGAGAAACAGAGGAGAGCTGACGTGCAGCCTGGGAGTACTGGGTCGACGGCAAGAAGAATCATCGCGACTTTGGCACCAGGGCGGTGATGTGAGAAGCAGGGAGGTGGTGAGCGAGGGCGCAACGCACCACCGGGAACCAAGGCAGCAAGGCGTGAGCACAGCGGCATGCAGTGGCGTACCCGGAATCGGCAAAATTCGAAGCTGCAGACCCGTCGGCAGGGCTCCAGGTGGATTGGGCCGGCGGCGGCACACATCGGGGCCACGCGCCGGCGTACAAGAGAACAAAGGCACCATGGCGCATTGAGAAGGAGACAACGGCGGCAAATACGCGATTACTTCCAGAAATAATCTCCAGATTGTAACTTCCAGTTGGCCGCTGCCGCCGCCGACGGTATCGGTGATGCCCTGCAGGCGAGGCCATGGCAGATAAATCCATTCATCGGCGGGGATCGGTATACGCAAGACTGCCTCTCTCCCAACCTAGGGGCGCCCGCGGGCATTGGAGACGCAGCTAGGAGAAAAACATAACGAACCGATTTTTGGACTTGGCGGTGGCAAAATCATTGTAATTTCTAGAAGACGAAAAGATGTGTTAAGTTGTCAAACATTGGAGTGATCTGGATCGTTGATCAAATAATGAACGGTTGAAATTTAATGTCTCAACACATGTTTGCTCTTTCAATAATAGTATAAATGAGTTGTTAGGTGGGTTTACCCATTAATTTTTAATACCCTGTGGATACAGGTAAGATCCGTAGAACGTGGGTACAGGTTTAGTTACACTCTACCCTCACCCAATGACGACGCGTGTGCCATCCGCAAGGATTCATGCAGCAGGTGCCACGTTCTTGCTACCAGCTGATAATAACTAATGAAGCATGCCATTATAATAGTCGTAGTACACGTATACATTAACATTATCTTCTCCTTAGTTTGGAGTTATCCTCCATATCTCGATCATGGAACTACCAGATTAGCTAGAGGTTGCTTGTTTGACCAGCTGATTGCATATGCATATCTCAACTTGATCAGTACGTAGTCTTGGCTCGTGCGCGCGCGCACTACTAATCTCGCTTCATCTCCCTATAAATACGGCATCCCGGCCTACCGATGCCTATGCAAAGCAACTACTAGAGAAAAGCTAGGCTCTCGATCGGATCAGCATCGTCGTTCATCAGCTGTTGGGAGAGAGACAAGGTCGTCAATTCAACAGGGTGAGTAGTCTGATGAATCTCTAGCTGTAGGTGGTAATTAAGTGCTTCGATTTATACTACAACTTATGAGCTTGTTCGATCGATCGCAGCATGAGCTCCTCGGACCAAGTCGACGACGGCAAGAAGTCGTCGTGGCCGGAGTTGGTCGGGAAATCCATCGAGGAGGCGAAGAAAGTCATCCTCCAGGATAGGCCCGACCTGAAGAACGAGAACGTCCATGCTATCCCCGTCGGCGCCATCATCACCCCCGACATAAGGGATGACCGGGTCCGTATCTTCGTCGACACCGTCGCCGAGATCCCCCGCATCGGCTAGCATTGCTTCACGTTGCTTCAAAAATAAATATCAAATGAAGGCAAAAATGTGTGTGTGTGTGTGTGTGTCTTGAGCGGTTACTATGTCTGTAATTCTCTAAATAAACTTTTGTTTTGCGGGTAATTCTCTGAAGAATAAACTACTTATAGCAAGTGACTATGATGCTCTTAGCTCTTTGTCGACTGCTAGTGACTATTATGGATTTGCGGTGGTATTGTTTCGTTTTCATTTATTGTTCGTTTCCAACTCTGGCGCACGTACATCATGGTATTAGACCATATAATCACCTCCAATCTTCAGTTTGTCAATGTATATTCCGAGGCAACGAAGCAGACACAAATCTTTCTGAATTTTTCCAGCCAATGTTGGTGCAACACTTGAAAACAATTCAGGAAACATATATTGGACAACGAGAACATAGGTGGATCTTAGCCATAAGCCAAACAAGCACGGATATATATTCGTGAACACAAATGAATTGGGCCGCGGGCCTCGCTTAATTCCCATTACCGTGGCCTACTCGGTTTCATAACGATCGCGTTTCCTTTTTTTTTTAATTACGACCGCGCTTCCAGGGACGTTTCCTCCGAGTGATCTGATTGATCGCTATGGGGGTGTTTGGTTGCTCGCATGAAAAATGGCAAAATTGCATGAGTTCTAGAACCAGGCTCCCCAGGGCCAGGCCCAGCAAAAACGTGGCTGGAGCCACGTTGTGCATTTAGTTTGGTTGCCAACAATGTTCTACCCAGACCCGTTCGGCTGGATGCAAGATTTTTTAGCACGGTGTTTGGTTTGTATTTGTGTTTCATGTGCTCTCACCTCTTTCCTACATGGTGATCTTTCCTCACACCATCACGTTGTGGTTGAAGAACAATGGCATGACGCGATGGCAGAGCGACGGCACGGCACGGCTGAGGGTGAAGAACACCTACATCAAGGTACAGTCAAGTAGCAGCAGTGTCGACGACGAGCAGAACAACGGTGCAGCGACATTTTTCTCGGCCGCGGCGACGAGTGGGAGGGAGAGGTTGAAGAACACCTACACCAAGCACAGCCTAGCAGCAGCAGTGGCGACGGAGCTCACGGCGGCGGTGACAGAGGTTGAAGAACATGAACATCCTCTACATTAGTTGCAGTCTAAATACGTGCATACATACAGCACAAGATCAGCTTGTATATGACCGCCGAATCAAAAATCTTGCAACTTGAAAGTTGTGCGGAATGTTGAAACGAATCTACACGTCAAAGGATATCTCGAACGGTCGACCGAGTGCGACGAATTTGACAAAATTCGTGAAAAAACGTTCCAAAGGGAACTTCGAAAATAAGAAGTTACGGTCGACGAAACTAGATACCGAGCACGGAAATGGAACCTACTCACCGGTGCGCCTATTTTTCATGTAGACTTTATTTTGATTCGAGCAATATTTAGGACAGCTCGTGGGTAGCCCGGCCGTGATGCTGCTCTTCAAGCTCGTGACCATGGTGGTGGTGACGGTCGTGGCTGTCCTAGATGAGGACGGCGGTGGTGCCGGCGGCATGGTGGGACTGGTCACTGGGCTCATCGTCGGTGAGGCGTTTAGCGGTGGTAGGTGTGGTGGTGAGGCAAAGTGAGGTGAGGAGAACAAAAGGCTCGTATCAATCGAGACGCGGCTGCAGTGTACAGTGACGAAATTAGACTATGCAAAGTTGTCTCCGGAAAAACAGCCGATTCGACCGTTCCTCTCAGGTCCTGGCCCTGGAGTGCTTTAAGTACCATGCTCATGCAAGTTCGGGAAACGGGGAGAAAACCAAACGGGCCGAAACTTGGCTGGAACAGTTCTTCTCGAGGCTTCGTGGGCTACCAAACACGTCCTATATATGTACATACGTCCGCGGCAGCGCTGCGATCACCCACCATCGCCGCCAGCGACGACGATGATGCAGATGCAACGGTTGTCAACCTGCTGTACTGAATGAAGTAGTGTTAGTAGAATGTGTGTGTGGACCATCAACTACGACATGTCCAGCTTTTGTAGCTCCCAGTAATTTCAACGTGTTGTTATTAGTTATTACTGATATGACCATTATCCTTTATTATAATTGGAATAAACTGACACGTACTGGATATTGTCTGTTTGTCGAATGTTCCTCACAATTGTTCATCATTATTGCTACTAATGTTGTATTAGAATACAATCGCTACAATAAAACTACTCCTCATCATATTGTTAGCAAGGGTTTGCCATTTTACCATCATAAGTAAACCAACTGATTTGTCCTTTGCTCTAAAAAGGATTGGGTCACTTGCTGCAATTATTATTACTGTCTTTTATTTACTCGTATTTTATTTATCTGCAATATCAAAAATCTCTAAAAACTTGTCTAGTATTTACAGTGAATTCTTGATAAAAACTACTTGTCAACACCTTCTGCTCCTCATTGGGTTCGACACTCTTATTTATCGAAAGTATTACGATACACCCCCTATACTTGTGGGTCATCAACTCCCTTCAGAACCATTGCTTTCTATACCAGGATACACCTATTTGTCGAATATGAGAACTTTATCACAAACTATGCTATGGGAATTGTCATAACTTGATCATTTGGCTCCATGCTAGAGGGTTTTCTTCATAGCAAGTTTATCGATATTTCTGTGATGCAAAAGATGATATGGATGGCATATTTGAATTCCTCTCATTTTTCTAATTGATTTAGACATTTTATTTGTCAAATTTTGATTTACGTATTTAAATATATGAATTATTCCATATTAAATATTATTACATAATCATTGTTATTTATTCAAAAAATATTATTACATAATCATTGTTATTTATTAGAATTTTTTTATTACATAATCATTGTTATTTATTCAAAAAATATTATTACATAATCATTATTATTTACGCAAATAGAGTTTGAAACTTTAAACAACGAAAAAGTATAACATCGTGACTAAGGGGTTAATATAATAGATATGATACTAATATCAGTAAGTTCTAACTTCTCATTTGGAATCTCATTTGGAAGAAACTCAAAAGTTAAGCGTGCTTGTGCTTGAGCTGGGTGACCGAATGGGAAGTTTGACAAGGATAAGTACTTTGACCTGAGATAATTAGAGATTAAGTTTGTGGCTTAGTGGGAAATTTTGGAATAGATATTAAGTGTGTGTCTAAGTGTATAATTAGAGATTAAGTGTGTTGTTAAGTGTATAATTAGTGAGAAATTAGGATGGGTGACCGAATGAGCCACCTGAAGTCCTGACCTTAGACAAAAAAATCCTCTGGAATCATTTAGTCCGGATTGGTAACACCAACCGGGACTAAAGGTTCCCAGGCCCCAGAGCACTGCTTCGTCCACGTGAAGAGACTTTAGTCCCGGTTTGTAGCAAACCGGGATTAAAACGGGGACCTTTAGTCCCGATTTGGTAGTCCCGGTTGGGAAACCGGGACTAAAGGCCCTTCCCAACCGGGACTGTAGGCCATTTTTCTGCTGGTGCTACCAGCTGCGGATGCATATGCTGCAAACGGTGGCCATCGTTGCTTGCTATGAAAAGGACGCGCACTGCTCCAGCGCATCTCCGACGATGCCAGAGTGTTTTTTTTTGCTAACTGAGCTTTCTGCAAGACGAGCCTAGGCTATTTCTTTTTCGGCTTGAGACGAAGGAGGCGAGCGATAAAGGGCGCGTTTGGTAGGGTGCAGCACAATCTCGTATTCTTGGGGGCAGGCTCTAGGGGGCAGGGCTGAGTAAAGCCACTCCTAAAACCATGTTGTCCTTGTTGTTTGGTCGCTTGCATCGCATCAGTGGGACAGTATGGTGCTCTACGTTTGGTAGGCTGCAGCAACGCCCAAACGGCTAGCTTGCTGCAGTGTGCTGTGTTTGGTTGCAAGAGAGCATGGTGGACGCCATTGTAGTTCATCCATAATTCAGTCCTAGCTGCCTCGAATGGCAATTGCAGTTCATCCATAGTACAGCCCTAACTAGTACGAATCATTTAGCAGTACTGATACTACAGACTGGTAGATAATTTTGGGGGGGAGGGAGGGGCGATAGTTCATAGTTCATCATCTTCTTCTTCATGGTCATCTTCTTCTTCTTCACGGTGATGCTTCATGTTCAGAACCTGCTGTTACCTCTGTCCGTCCACATTGCTTCTGCCCACTCCATTCGCTTGCTCTTCCAAGCTTCATTGTCATCAGCGGCGACACCGTGGCCTTGATCAATGTCATCTGGTGTCAGATCCTCCTCGGCTGGGACATGCTCATCAAAACCCCAACCAAGGATCCAGTTGTGTAGAATACAACAAGCGAGGACAAGCTTCACTTGAGTCTCGAAGGTGTGAAATGGCTTCTGGTCCAGAATCTTGAATCGATTCTTCAGTGCAGCAAAAGCTCTCTCGACTGTTACTCTCAGACTGGAGTGTCTCAGATTGAACAATTCCTTGGCTGTGGCAGGACCAAATCTTGCACTGAACTCGTTAAGATGGTACCTGGTGCTTCGGAAGGGGGGGGAGAACTCTAGGCCGACATGCATAACCGGCATGACCAAGGTAAAACTTACCATCAGGTACACAGATACCGTCAGGTCTAGACATGCTGTCTGCTAGAAGGTTGCATCGTGTGCTGATCCTTCCCAGCCAGCCAGGACATAGGTGAACTTGAGATCAAAATCCACAGCTGCGAGAACATTCTGGCTGGTGTATTGCTTCCTTCCTCTGAAAGCTTTGGACTGTTCTTTCGGCACTCTAGCTGTGACGTGAGTACCATCGATTGCGCCAATACAATCCTGCCATTGAGACGAACTGTTAGTGAACAATCAGTCATAACATTCAGCAACACTAATCAGACACACAGAGAAGTGATTACCTTGAAGTAAGGGTACCATCTCCAGCTCTCTCTAATCTTCATTGGCGTTTGGCCTGTGGGTGCCTTGATCATCTCATGCCTTAGCTCACCAATTGCGTACAGTACTTGTTTGAAGTACCGGGACACTGTCTCCATTGATCTTCTGAATGTGCTATGGATGACTCTGAACCTCTGCTTATGGCCTACAACATGTAGGAAGATGCAAACTTGCTCTTCCACGGACGTGTGGATGCTATCCTTCAGAAGAACCCCCTCCCTAAACCTCTTGACAAGTTCATAGAAGGGTCCTCTACCCATCCTAAGCATTTGAACAACCTCTATTTCGCTAGAATTGTAGATGAAGTTCAGATTAGCCATCCTCTCCAGATCTCGAGGTAACATCGGACCATATGGGACTCTAGCATAAGCATAACGCTTTACTAAGATCTTGTGAATCATCATCATCCAGGCTTGAATGACGACAACGAGTGATGTCGTCTGCTTGGTCAACGCCATAGCGTCGTCCTAGTAGAATGGATCTGACATGAGTACCTTCTAGATCTACTCTACCGTTCTGTTCTAGCTGTACTAGGGAAGAGCTTTACCTTGGCTCCCGCCATTGGAGATGATGGAGACCTCGGCGCTGTCGGCGACGAAGAAGTGGAGCTCTTGCCGCCCGTGGAGACGACGGCGCGGATCCTTCGCTGCAGCCGCTCCGGTGCCACAAGCTCGGACGAGGTCGCCGGTCCGGTCACCGATCTGGTCGCCGGGTATGAGCCGCCGGAGTGTTTTGGGGAGAGTGTCGAGGTGACCCGGCAAGAGAGGGGGAAAGCAGCTACGTATGGCGCCAAACCGGGGCAGGATTTTGCCGTTTCCCGCCTACCCCGCGCGCACGCTCGTCTCCCCTTTTTGCAGCCCCGCGGCCTGTCTCCACGGAAACTGCCGATTCGGCAGTTCCTATCGGGCCTGGCCCTGGGGTGCTTTAAGCAGCATGCCAGCCAAAAATCTGGTGGCCTGCAACCAAACAAACCGCCTGGCTTTGCAGCCCACGGGCCTATTTGGCCGTGCTGCAGGCCACCAAACGCGCCCAAACTGTTTTGGTGTTGTGGGACGACTAGGGTCCACATGTATGAAGGGGAATAGCCTGGATCGCGCCACCAAGCAAGTTTGTGGCCCAGCCTGTCTCACTATTCGAGATGACAGAAGTTGTAGCCGATCGCATGTGCTCCAAAAGAAAAAGAAGAGAGATTCGACCTTTATGGGTTGGTGGATGGAGGGCACGAGGGGTGCATGATGGGAGATTTCTTTGGAGTCTTTCTTGGTTCATTGAGATCAACAATGAACCTGACTAACATGAGAATTTTGTATGATGTTCTTCCGGGTGTTATCGTCAAGGTTTTGGTTCCCGAATTGAAAAAAATTCCAGACGGTTACCGTACAAATTCAGAAATCAAAATTTGAATTTAAATGTTTACGGAATCTCTTTATAGCGCTTAAACTGACAAGTTTCAACAAACAGACAGGAGCTTCGGAGGCTGAATAGTTGTTCACTATTTTGAGGTCGCGTGTTCGTACCCTGACCAGCGGCAACTGGAACTCGAACTGCGCACGCCCGCTTCAATGCAGCGCGACACTACCACTAGATCATCTTACAACCGATGTCAGAACAGGAGGTACGTACTATTTATCGATATTTCGGAGTTTAAATTCAAAATTTTCAAATAAATTCGGGAATTTTTGTTCGGTCAGGTCATTTCCCGTGGATGGTCGGGAAACTTGGTTACCGAATTTCCCGACCAGTAACCAAAACCCTGGTTATCGTCATCGTCGAAACACGTGAAGCGCTGGCTCACGTAATCACGTAGTGACGTGCGTACACACTGCGCAGGAGGCTTGACAAGGAGAAGAAAAAGGAAAAAAATAGTCGATCGATCAAGTGGGCTCGTGACTTGCGCCAAGTTGTTTTGGCCCAACAAACGACGACGTACGTACATCTCCAAACTGAATGCTACTCGGTTTCGTAGCGTCCGCTCTTCCGTTTCCTCCCATGGATCGATCTCTGTATATATATGCGCTCGCTCACCCCAACCAAACGGCACCACCGCACGCCACCAACGATCGACGACGATGCAGATCTTCGTCCAGACCATCACCGGGGAGACCCGCACGCTCGAGGTCGAGAGCAGTGACACCGTCGGCTGCGTCAGGGCCAAGATCCACGCCAAGCAAGGAATCATCCTCGGCACCTCCGATCAGCTGCCGTCTCTCGTCTTCGCCGGAAAGAAGCTCGACGACGACGAGGACGACTGCCGGACGCTGGCCGACCACGGCATCTCCAAGGAGTCGACGCTGCACCTCACGCTCGGCCTCCGCGGCGGGCGCCGCGGTGCCTGCTACCCCGGCCTCTGGATCGAGCCCAACCTCCGAGCGCTTGCGTTCAGCTACAACGTCAATAAGATGATCTGCCGCAAGTACGCTATAAGTCTACCTATATACTTCCTCCGTTTTTTAATATAAGATGTTTTAGCATTTGTCTAAATGCACATGTACACAAATGTATGTAGACATGTGTTAGTGTGCATATTCACTCACTTTGGTATATATCTAGACAACATGTACAACACCTAAAACATCTTATATTAAAAAACGGAGGAAGTAGAATACGTGCTCGATTTTCCCCCGTCGATCTCGGCCCCAACTTTTCTCTGGAGTCTGGACTGCCATTGATTGATTCATATACAGGTGCTATGGACGGCTTCCTCCGAGGTCTACCAACTGCCGCAAGAAGAAGTGTGGACACAGCAACGACGTACGCAATTTTATTTTCTCTTTTCAAATTTCTTTCTTTATACACGCTCCATTATGTGATCCCATGAAATTTCGCCTTCTTCAGCTTAGGAGGAAGAAAGCCAACGGTCGATATACATGATCGCTGCACCAATGGTCTGCATTTCCTGCTAGGGCGCGGCGATCGATGTACAATTGCACTTTTTTAATATCTAGCATTCTGACGACATTATGAAAATATACTACTGCTGTAGTTTATCAGGAACTTGTTAACTACTCAACATGACTTTGTAATTTGGATGCATTTCCTTTTTCTCACCGAACTTCTTTCAAACAGAGTTAAAGCATTATATTCCATCAGGTGAAATTGTGGTTCATCACATGGCGAATTTGGTTGGTACCTCGTGCATGCAAACTAATTTAGCAGTCTCTAGCATGCTACGTGAAGCAACCACATAAGGAACTCATTGAGATGATGGTCCTCCTGGCATTATCATCATCTAGTCATCTCCAAAGTAAGGATTACTGGGATGGACACGGGATACGGTGGTACTCCCTCTGATCCCAAATAATTGTTGCCAATACACCATGGAGTTGTACCTCCATCGTTAATTCCCGCGACAGGTAAAACGGATTGGAGGGAGTAGTTTTTTTTTTGTAATCTTTAGCCTGATGGGATTTCCGATGAGTCGGTGTGGGACTTCGGGCCGAAGAAGAATACACGAACTAATCAAAACTCAACATGGTCACAACCGAAGAACTGGCTCACGTGGGTGCAGGTTTCTGTACACGCCGCGCAGGAGGCGTGACAACAAGAGAGAAAAGAAGAGTTGATCATCAAGTGGGCTCGCGACTTGCGCCAAGTTGGTTTTGGCCCAACGAACGAAGTTCATCTCCCAAACTGAATACTTCTACTCAGTTTCCTAGTGCCCGCGTTTCCGTCTCATCCTCCGATGCATCGATCGCAGTATGCGCTCACCCAAACCAAACCGCACCACCGTCACCCACGACGACGATGATGCAGATCTTCGTGAAGACCATCACCGGACATATTCTCACGCTTGAGGTCGAGAGCAGCGACACGCTCAACAGCGTTAGGGCCCAGATCCAGGACAAGCAAGGAATCGTCGCCTCCGACAACACCGGTCAGCTGCCGTCTCTCTTCTTCGCCGGGAAGCAGCACTAGTACAGAACGACACATCGAAAACGGGCCAAAACCCTCATCGGAATGGTCCGTGTCCCCGTCCCCGTGGCTGATGTGAAGGCCCTCATCAGTAACGGATCCCAAAAATCGTTTCCGATGTGGCCAAGTTTTGGCAGCGGTTCTGCGCATATCTCTGTTTCCTCACTGTCGAGCTCATCAGAAACGGAGTTTGTAAATTACATCGTTCGCATTGGGTTTCTTCATAAGCATATAGCAGGAATACAGATGTCACTGGGCATTTAAAATCTCACAGCACAAGCACAAGCACAAGAATGACAGATCAGACTCATAAGGAAGCAGCTCAAATTCATAAGGTAGCCCTACATTACAGTGATACAGCTCTACATTACAGTGATACATCTCTATAACCTGCTAGCTATTGCCAAATGTTTTTGGTAGCAGTGACGACATGCTTTATAACCTCCTGCCACTCTTCTTCCTGCCAGAGTTCCCAAAGTTTAGGGTTTAGGATACGAATTACAGAGGAGTTTTAATCCCATAGAAGGTTTCTCCTCGTTACCAATTCTGTAGTCAAATAATTAGTTAGAGTCGTTCTTTGTGGTAGTATGGATTTCACTGCTGTTAGGAAAATAAATCTTGCAGAGTATACGAACGAGTAACAAACACGAGTCGATTAGTTCAAACTTCAGAATAATAGCGCAGGAGGCGTGACAAAAAGAAATAAAACGGAGTTGAACGATCAAGTGAACGACGTCGTACATCTCCAAACTGATTACTGCTCGGTTTCGTACTGCCCGCGTCTCCGTTTCCTCCGATGGATCGATCGCTATATATGACGCTATATATACGTACGCCGTACGCGGCGGCGGCGCTCCGCTCACCCCACCGCCGCCACCTACGAGACTACGACGATGCAGATCTTTGTGAAGACCATCACCGGAGAGACCCTCACGCTGGAGGTCGAGATCAGCAGCGACACGATCCACACCGTCAGGACCCAGATTCATGAAAAGCAAGGACGCATCATCGGCGTCGATGATGATCAGCAGCCGTCTCTCGTCTACGCCGGGAAGCAGCTAGACGACGAGGACGGCCGGACGCTGGCCGACTACGGCATCTCCAAGGAGTCGACGCTGCACCTCGCGCTCGGCCTCTGCGGCGGTGTCCGCGGTCACACGCACTGGTGTCGGGGCGGCTGGAGCCTCGACCGCGACCTCCGTGACCTTGCGCTCAGCTACATCAACGACAAGATGGTCTGCCGCAAGTACGTACTGCATATACACACACGACTATCTTTCTATACCATGCATGTTAGATTTTTTTCCCATACATATTATGGCTCCGTCATTGATTCACATATACTCTCTCCGTTCGGATTTAATTGACACACATTTTGTTACACATGGATGTATCTAGACATCAAACAAGTATAGATACATCAATATTTGGACAAAACCAAGTCAATTAATTTGGAACGGAGGGAGTAGGTGCTATGCACGCCTTCCTCCGAGGTCTACCAACTGTCGTAAGAAAAAGTGCGGACGGAGCAGCGACGTACGTAATTTTCTCCCTCTTCATAGTTGTACGAGCTGTGGCCGTACGTATTTTTTTCTCTCTTCAAATTAATATGATGTTCTATTTATTGCTAGTAACGTCGTAACTGTCCATTCTATAAACTAATGAAATTTCTTTTCCTTTCAGCTGAGGAAGAAGAAAATGTTTCACTGATGGTGATACCAGGGGCAGCAGTGACAGATCCATGCTACCACGAAGCAACCATTGATAGATATGATCATTCATATCATATGCTTCCTCGGCACCAAGATTTGCATTTCCTGCTTGGCAGACATGAGTAGAAGCACCTCGCATGCAATGCTGATGTACAATTGCACTTTTTAAATATCTATCATTCCGAGGACACTGTCAAAATGTTATTGCAGTGTATTGCAGAGCTGATGTCAAAACTACTCAGCATGACTTTACAAATTCTGAAGCGTTTGCTATTCAAACAGTTAAAGCATCATATTTCATTAGCTGGAAGGCATGCATAGTGGGAAAGGGGCAGCCGCAAATCAACAACAGACGTCAATGGCTCCCTGTCATCATCGGTAGTGGCTACCGCCTTTTAATAATCACGTGTGATGATTCCATAACACATGAATATTTTCTGAACACATGCATGATTTCTAACACCCTTAAAACCCGACAGTTTGAGAAGCAATAGTTAATTAGAATTTAGAAACGAGGAGCAGCGTACTGTGGATTCAGCTGGGGAAACAGGCTTTATTCATTGCTTATAATAATCGGAATACAAAACTCGTAGCCTCACAACGCCGATGTACAATTGTACTTTATATTTTAATATCAAGCATTCCAAAGACATTGTCAAATTATATTGTTGCGGTTTATTCTACTCAACATGAATTTGCCAGTTCTGATGCGAATATAATTTGACTGTTCCTCTAGCATCGTAGGAACCACCACATAAGCAACTCAAAATAAAATAAAACGATACCAAAAAATAATACCTGATCTACATATGTTCACTTTATGCCTCACGATGCACAGAGAGTAGCTCCAAAACTGTCATTTATAGCTCATTGTGTGTCTCGGGCTAAAGTACCATGTTAATGTCTTATTGTACCAAATTAGCAATTATGTATATCTGAAATTTATAACTTAGTATATCGAAGATATCCAAGATTGAAACCAAATACACTCATAATATCTTCATACATTTGAGAAGTACTTAAATCCATAACATAACGTGGAAAAATTATTTTTTATAGTCCATAATAGTGACATTTAAAATGTATTTTTGGTAGTGGATACATGAAAGATAACAGAAAGATATTTACAATTGCACGGTGAACAGACTACACTTAGCTAGCAGGTGATCTACAAACCAAAAAACTTATCAAAAAGCTAAAAAAAGAGTGCCTGCCTAGGGCCACAACTCTGACGATAGGGATGCGCTGCAACAAGCTCCTGTGATTATTTTCCCCTTAAGTAAACAGAGGTTAACATATTAATCATGATAGGGTTCTTTTTGTAAAATACACATGGTCATTGTCTCATGGGCCCACCCCGGATACCACGTGGACAGAAATATCGCTCCGGGGCAGGTTCATGACCAATTTACTCATCTCGGACGAGTTGAGTGTCTAGTTTTCACATTCTATACTCATCTCGGACTAGTTAACTAGCCAACAATGTATGCATCTCGTGTTTTAAATATTACTATGTTTTTCTGTGAAGTAGTTAAAAGTTTCTTTTTTACTTAGGACGAGTAGAAGAGCACTTTTTGTCGACAGAGTGTACGAGCGAGAGAGGGACCAGGCAAAAAATTAAAAAGTGGACATGACACATTGGTATATTATCCAAATGGGATTTCAGAATGGGTCGGTGTGAGACTTCGGGTCGAACAAAAATAGACTAGTGGGTCATAATGGCGTTCTTGTAACACCACATAGTATTCCCAGAAATAACTGGTTGAATGAGTAGGTCAACTCCTTAAATATATGTTATGCTCGCTCTTAGCGCGACACGTGTTGCATTCTCCATTCCCGTGTGTTTTTGTTCGCCAAGTATCGTTTCCTCCTTTGTACGGTCCCTTGCTAGGTGTGTGCATGTTCACCAAGTGTTGCAAGGAGGAAAAAAAAAGGTGGTACAATGAGGAGAGAGAAACGAACACCTAGAGTATCTATTGTTTTCTTTTTGTAAATCAACGATTGTAAACAAAATATATTTCGAATCGTTTGTCCAAATTACGAACTGTTTTATTATTGAGCTCCCGAGTCGAGATTTTCAAATCTAAATCTCATGTTGCTAGTTTTGACAAACTTTTTTTAATAATCCGAAAACTAGTACGATTGTATCTTGGGTTTCAGTTGTATATATACTCACCGGCGGATCCACAGCATGCTACCCGGGTGCACAGGACACCGGGTAAAAACGATTTTCTTTGCAAAATAGCATTTTTTTTCACCATGTATGCACCCCCTAAAAATAGTTTTTATGTGTTGTGACACCCTCAGGGCACCCTGGTCCTAGATGTTGTAGCTCCGCCACTGTATATACTTATGCTTCAGAGTTTCAATGTACTTTTGTGCTTCGCGTGGGAATTTTGATGATTTGTTTTTGGTTTAGTGTACTTTTGTACTTCGGATTTTAGATTTTAGAGTATTTGTACTTTCATATTTCGGGTTTCACTGCATTGTACTTAGTGATTCCAATGTACTTTGTACTCCACACGAGAAATCTGTTCTTCGATTTCCGGTATACTAATACTTTTGTATTTCGGGTTTCAGCATGTTTGTACTCGGGCAATTTTGTGCCTCGAAATTTTTGTATTTCGTTTTTTTTTTTTACATTTTGCGAATTTTATACTTCGTTTTTATTCCCTTCTCCTAGTTTCAGACTGCACTATGGTCGGACCAATAGGTGCGCGTCAATGGGTGCACGTCCACTGAAGTGTACGATCAATTCGTGTGTATCTCGGTGGAAGTTGGGCTCGTGAACACAAGTTTTGGCCCAATCACATCCCCAACCAGAACACTACTCGGTTTCGTAGTGGCTGCGTTTCCGGTTCCTCCTCCGATCGATCAGTATATATGTATGTCCGCGGTGCTACGCTACGACCGCCAGTCCGCCACCCACGACGAGAGGACGATGCAGATCTTCGATCGTCAAGACCGTCACCGGGCAGACCCTCACGCTCCAGGTCGAGAGCACCGACACCCTCGGCAGCGTCAGGGCCTAGATCCAGGGCACCTCCGACGACGTCGACGATCAGCTGCCGTCTCTCGTGTACGCCGGGAAGCAGCTCGACGACGAGGAAGACGGCCGAACGCTGGCCGACCACGGCATCTCCAACGAGTCGACGTTGCACCTCGCTCTCGGCCTCCGCGGCGGCAGGCACAGGCACCACTATTGCCACACATGGATCGAGCCCAGTCTCATAGCTCTTGCGCTCCGCTCCATCAAGGACAAGATGATCTGCCGCAAGTACGTACTGCATATACACACGTGATTATATGTATCAGTCGTTCTATTCAATGTATTTTGGTCCGACATATCATACCTACGCCATCGATTTTTATCCAGGTGCTATGCGCGCCTTCCTCCGAGATCTACCAAATGCCGCAAGAAGAAGTGCGGCCACAACACCGACGTGAGCAATTTTTTCCCTTCAAATATTATTAGTACGAGTCTTTATTTGTGTACCTATTTGTTCGGTGATCTGATCCAAATTATTTTTCTTCAGCTGCGGGAGAAGAAAATGTTTACCAAATATTGTTGATACCAGGAGGAGACATCCATGCTACCACAGAGCTACCGTTAAGAACCGGTGGATAGATATGATCATTCATATGTTTCCTGTGCACCAATGATCCCTTGCCTCACATACATACAAAGTCTCATAATGCCGATGTACAATTGCGCTTTTTTTTAATATCTAGCATTCCGACGAGACACTGTAAAAATATGTACTGTTGCAGTTTTGTTCTACTCAACATGACTTTATAAGTTATGATTATATTCCTTATTTGTCACGTAAGTTCTTTCCAACATCATTTACAGGCGTGGCTTTCACTTTTGAGTGAGTTGTTGGCTGTTAATGTTGTTTTATGGTGATCCAAATTCATATGAAGATATAAAGTGAGCGGCTAACTTCGGAGCGAAGCGGAGGCCCGTCGCCGGAGGCTTGGGCCGTAGCTTAGCGAGGTACGGTACTGATCGTGTCCGTGCAGCCGACTTAGGGTTTTGACCACTATAAATACATCTTGTAAGCCGTCGGTTGGGGTAAGCCAGACATTGTAAACCCACGACGTTTGTAACCTCACCCGATTAGTGAAGTATTGCTGGCTGGTGCCCGTGGTTTTTTCGTCTCCTTTGTTTGGAGGGGTTTTCCACGTTAAATCTCGTGTCTCCGTTGGTTTGATCTTTCCGCTCTTCATCGTTTTCGTGCTATCTTTTGTAACAGTTAAAGGTGTGGCCGGTTGGTCAGGAAGGTTTGAGTCATCATCTTCGTGTAGTCGGAGAGGGTTCCGTCTTCTCTAGAGACTCTCATTGCAGCAATGATCTCGACAGGATAATTGTATTGATTCTTAACTGTTATGTGTTTCTTTGTCTTGTGGACTACTGACCAATTTAGCTAGACAATTTTATTGATATTATTATGTGTTTTGTGGCACTAGGAAACTAGTATAGCTAGGTAGTGTGTATGTGTAGTCGTGGTGTTTCATCGGTTCTCCTTACCGGGCAGATGCAGATCTTCGTCAAGACCATCACCGGGCAGACCCTCACGCTCGAGGGCGAGAGCAGCGACACCATCGACAGCATCAGGGCCCAGATCCAGGACAAGCAAGGAACCATCGGCGTCGTCGATGATCAGATGCCATATCTCTTGTACGCCAGGAAGCAGCTGGAAGATTTTCAACTGCCGCAAGAAGTGCGGCAGCAGCAGCGACGTACGTAATTTTCTACCTTCAAGTTACTACAAGTTTTTTTTTGTCACCAAAGTACCTGCGATCTGATGACATTTCCTTTTCTTCAGCTGAGGCCGAAGAAAACGATGGGACGATGGTGAAGAAACTTTTACCAACGCAGCAGCAAAGTACCTGTGATCATTCATATGGACTTCTATAATATCTAGCATTCTGACGACAGCGTAGAAAAAATGTATTATTGCGGTTTGTTGCAAACGTATCAACTACTTGACATGGCTTTGCAAACTCTGATGCATTTCCTATTTGTCACGTGATTTCTCTGAAAGAGAGCTAATGCATATAATCTATTAGCTGAAAAACACTGACAATTATGTTTCATCACATGGCCAACTGGGTTGGTAGTTCATACGTGCACAATAAAAATTGGCCAGTTGACGTTACTCGCTACTGGCTGCCATAAAACTGCGATTATATATGCCTTAAGGAAGGAAAAACTAGCAACTCACACCAGAGGCTAGCATTAGCTACGCACACTAGAGACAGCAAGCTCAAAATGGTGGACACTTTCTGCAAAATCATTGTGTCCTGCACCACCCCCAAGTCAGAACATTACCTGATGGGAGTAAAAGGGCTGAAAATAAAGAAAACGGCGGTTCCAAAAGGGGAAAATGTCCTAACATACAAAAATGATGATAGAGCTGCTAAGTCGCCAAGATCGGTAACGGTCTTTGCATCGATTATTTCTGCTTCCTTTCTATACGCAATTAGATCATCTACTGTACAGTCTTGGAAGGGGGAGGCTGATCCAGCCTTCCCGTTCATGTATTGGGGCTCAGATTGCCAATGCCCCATCAATGGGTTCGTTTTCATCGTCAGAGATCAGAGGCTTTGTTTTGGACATGACTCGAGAGAACCCATAGCCCAAGGAGTTCCCAGATGCACTAGTAAGCTGTGAGGCAAAGAAACAATCAACAATTAATCAAAACAAGTAAATCAACTCAGCAAAGTTAATGAGCATCTATTGCATTCATCAATCTATTTATTCCATCTGGATTGACAGACTTTCAGACTAAAAGGCAGACAACAATCTCTCCTATTGACAGTAACCGGCATGGACAAACAAGCCCCTCTGCTCGATAAACATGAGATCTGGGATTGACATTTGTCCACTTGGAAATACCTACATTGTAATCATGCAAAATGACTATATAGTACTCTTTAATGAACTGCTAGTAGTTTTTAACAAAGTGGTACTACCATGAAAGACTGTCAGTGTAAGCTGTTTTTACTTATTCAGAAAAAACTTCTATCTTCTAGGTCATCCATGATAATAATTTGATTGCTTACGCATTATAAGATCACTAAATGATGACGCAACCACACACCTCTGTAAGTTCCGACAAATGACGATTCCTGAACTCGTTGATAGTCGCTGCAATCTCGGACATTGGAAGTTTTGCCTGCAATAATAGCACATGAAGAAAGTGGTGCGTATGCATCAGATTCAATACTTGTTCAAAATGAGCACGAGAGAACATAATAACAGCCGAACTTACTTGGGCAAGAACCGCAGCTGCCAACTGAAGACTTGGTTCTAAGGTCTCAGGGACAACCTAAAAAGTTCCAGATGAAGTTTCATCACAAGACATAATAATGTATAGTCGTAGTATATGATAACAACCACTGGGTACACCATAAGATCATATCGTGGTAAAAAATGGGACAAGAAGTCCTCATGGGCATGTTATTCGCAAGTTATGGAAGTCACTCGCTTCAATAACAGTGGCATACAGTTTTACAACTGTATCAGTAAGATACTGCATTCAGGTCAAATCACATGCGTGATGCTTAATTATGGCATATTTATTTATGAATGTCATGTGGGGTAAGCAGTACAGCCGTCGGCACCTCCACAAGTCCAGGGACGTTGGTAATCAGGATCCTGTGCAGGATCCGAATCAGGCTTAGATAAGCCTTCCTATCTTGGATTGGTTAGTTTCCTTTATTTACATGTATTGGTCTTTGTATAGAATCAGGAGTCCTAGTTGGTTCGGTTTCTATCCCTAGTTGGCTGGCTGCTATATAAGCCAAGAAGTACTCGTGTAATCGTTATCAAAGAAATAAACAGAGAAAAGGGGAGGTCTTCCTCCAGATACGATCTATCCCTAGGGCATCACGGCGCCCAAACCTAAACCAGTTCGCCCCAGGCCTCCCACCTCTCATGACTACCCCCTCCGCAATCTAGCTCGTGACATGAAGCAGAGTTGAGAATGAGTACCTGCCACCTTACAGAGTTCAACATGAATCTATCAGTAGCCAAAAAACTCTTTCCTAATGGTCCGCACAAATATGACTACAATCATCTATGTGTACAGCGTTCTGTAACTGGCTGGCTACTAGGTTCTTGATTTCATTAACCAAATGAGTCCATATAGCTGTGAACCATTCTACTTCATGGACATGGTTTCACCAAGATTCTAAAATTTGATGGCTGGTATTAGTCCGACTGACCCATTTATGCGATTATACGTGATAGGTACAGGCCCACATTACTTGTTTGTAGATTTGTTTTTAGGACGCTGTTTTTCAAGGCAGGTTGCTGGTTTGCAATTTGTTCTGGTGAAATAACAAGTCTAGCACATTGCAAACTTCTACAGAACACATAGCCTTGTCAAGAGAATCTCGTCACCTAATAATGTTTGTGTTTTGTGGCATTTACTTACCGCTGTTGCACCTGCTTTCTCCAAATTAACGCCGTGATCAACATCATGTGCTCGGACAAATGTCTTGACATTTGGAAAGTATTTGCTCAGAGCCCAAACAGCTCGATAATTTGCACCAGGAGTATCTAAAGTGATGGCAGCAGCACAGGCCCTGTCAGCTCCAACTTTGTGCAGTACCTAGCGAAAATAAATAGATCATTACTTGTGTTTTTTACAATTATACAACTGGGTTTAGTTGAACTCTTCCTACCTCTCTGCTTCCCGCATCACCAAAATACACAGGTAGGTCAAGTGCACGTCCAACAGCCACCCGATCACTGAAAAGTACCCAATAATTAAAATAGTGGAAACAGCACTAGACTTCGTCAGCAAAGAAGCAAAGCTGATAAATTGACTATTAAAAGTATGCTGCGGCAGACCAAGGTTGGAAATGACATCTGAATCACACTACTGTCGGTCTATCACATTGTAGCCAACAGTCAATAGAAATAGGGAGAAGACCCCTCGTTCCATAGTCAATACTATTTCCCAACTCAACTTAACGGATTCTTCAAAATAGTTTGCAGATATACCAGAATTCAGTTCTAGTTCCATGTTAATTGTTCAGAAAGCAGCATATAAATCTAAAATCCTAACAACAAAGTAATTCACAGCGCTCATCTACATACATATTCAGGATTTATTATGTATCATAGTCAATAGTCATACTCATGGACTAACACTTGATTAATAGTAATGTAAACATGTTTCACTGTTCTAATAGAGTTGTGTTAATAGGATTATTGGCATATCCAGCACCATACCTTCGAACATCAAGCGCAACAAATGGAATTAATCGCTCCGACAGGAGTTGGGCAATAATCTAGTACAAGGGAAAGACATGTTAATACGATACTGAGCATATTGTTTATAGCAGCGCACGAAGATCGCAAGCCAACCTGCCCAACACGTCCAAATCCCAAGATAATAATATGGCCCTGCAAGTCATCCGTCTACAACAACAACAAAAATCAAAGCTACGTAAGAATCAGCATGTAGGAATTTAAAAAACTACCATAATATCACTTTTATACAAAGAAGATGTAGAGAAGTAGCTATATTCTAACTTGAAGCAACCTTATCTCACTATTGCGTGTTTTTTGAGATCTGGCGTATGCCACTAACTTAGCAAATATCTCATACGCAACTACTACTGTATCAGCCGGTACCGAAGTTCCCAACAAAGGCTAAAACGAGCTGGTTGCATACAGCAACCCTTGTCTGAGGAGTCATATGCCTCAGCCAGGGTTATCAGTTATGAGGACCTATTCTACCCAATATTTGTCACAATTTTTCTTTCTACACATAATATCTATTACATTATTGCACAAACAGGTATTAACTGCCTATTCCTGGATGAGTCATGGACACTAATTTAGAGCAAAATATTGACACTATGTGACCAACCAATCAACGTCCATATCCGGATGGAAGCAGCTAGAGTGTGACCAATACACGTAATATCTATTATATTCTTGTGTTTAGTTTTAGCACATCTAGAAGTGGAAATTAAAAATATTGCAGGATAGTGGCACTATCCAATAAGGAAACTGAGAAATTACATGCAAACAAATGCCTTTAGGAAATGAACTTCCAAAACTATAGATCGACATTATTGCTAGTAGTTTTAGGACTGGTCCACTGGAAGTTACAATACCATAGATATAGTAAAGAAGGCAGCTGTGCTGATATAAGCCATTTGATTATTAAGGCTGCTTAGTTACTTAAAACTCTAATACATGCTCTAGCTTCATATAACAAGGAATGCAAAAGGCCGTGCACATGAATGCCTTCGGTTGAGCACAAGTGATGGTAGGAGTTGTCAAAGTCTAAAATTTCCTTGAACATGACAGTGTAAGAGTTTAAATGTTAGCCTTTGAGAATAAAAATCATATTGCTGCCACAGCCATGATTACAGATAAATTTAACCAAAACAATAGGTCACAACTAAGTTGACCTACGTAAAAAAATATACCTCACTTTCCACTGGCAATAAACTCCTTACGTCATGCTGCTCGAATTTAGATGCCAGAAACTGCCCTCCAGCAGCTAAATATGGTGTCATAGCCATTGAAATACCGACCACTAAAAATAATAATGACGATAGTTGAGGCGATAGAAGACCCTGCAAAATATTCTTCATGAGTTTTTCTCAATGCTGCATAACAATGATGACTCACGAAAATTACTGATATTCCTGTGACAAATTCAAGTGTCAGAAAAAAAATCTAATGGCTTACAGACTACAACATTAGGAAAGACAGGAAAAAGCAGGTGCATTCCATAGAAAATAGCAAAGGTAAAACCTGGTTGACGGCTTCTCCAAAGGCAACAAAAGCAAACTCCCCACCAGGTGCAAGCAAAAGACCTGTCCGCACAGCTGCTATGGTCGAAATTCCAAACAATCTACCAGTAAGTGTTACTAACAATGTCTTCCCAATAATTAAGAGGCTCAATATCAGAGAGATTGCTGGGAAATTTGACATAAATAACTTTGGGTCAATAGACATTCCAACCTGGAAAGAAAAACCCAGGTAAGCATCAAAGGGTATCAAATATGGTCAGAACTTACGAAAGGAATTAATCGGCATTCAGTAAGTAATTCAGCCATTGATGCTGAAGAGACAAAATTCAGAAATTTTAATGACAGGACATTCTAGATAAGACAAAAAAGAGAAATTCTAAGTAAGACAAAAAGAAGTGATATACTGATATGACACTAATTAGTAACGCTTATGATTCACATGGCAAGTTGTTGAAATAAACGATGATACATTCATGGGCAAGATCTTGAGACTATTCCTGAAGTTGTTTGCTAGGAAGGAATTAAGATGCCACTACGAATATTTAAATGTGATAGCACAAATGATCATTTGAATGATCAACTTTATTACACAAATTGTGATTTGAGAAACTCGAGTAATAATAAACAATATGCAATAGGATTAGTGTGGAGTCAAAATAATTAATTATATATTGAACAATTCAAATGCAATGAACAAGGATGTCCTCCAGACATATGTCAACGAATCACGACTAATAAACTAACAAGCGATAATTAACCTAACTTGATGTCAGCAAAAATTGAATTATATATCTGCTCCACTATAATCAATGGTATACACAACAAAGTCCTAGTGGTATTTCACCAATACAAAAATAATATCTAGTGAGATTGTTTTCAAGGCCCTCACCGTCATAAAGAATAAGCCTAACAGAAGACCGCGGTAAGGAGCAATATCTGACTCGACCTGTAAGGAGAACTCTGTTTCCGCTAACAATAAACCAGCCAAAAATGCTCCCAGTGCCATCGATAAGCCAGCCTGTGAGAGAGCAGAAAACAGTATGAAAACTGGATTTCAGGAATGAAGAGTGAGAATATAATGAAAAAAAAATGTATACCCGAGCAGTAAGGAGACTTGTCCCAAATATAACAAGGAGAGTATTTGCCGAAAATATCTCAGCATTTCGATTTTCAGCAATTTGTCTGTAAATTGGCCGAAGGAACTGTTCAACAGAAAGAAACAGAGTCGAGCGTCAAAACAGATAGAACCAAATCCTGGGAAATGTTGCTGCAATATAAAAAAGGACTGAAATGCATAGACAGGCAGCAGACACTAGACATACAAGCATGTGGTGCATGTGTGCATGTTTAGCTGGGAGTCAACAAAGAGTGTATGCAAAATTCTAGTAAGATGAGCACACCAAATAAAATAAATGAACAGACTGACCAGACGACCCCCGGCAATGATGGCAGTTATAGCAGCTACTGCCTTCACAGCAGCCATACCCATGGCTTCCGCTATTGCTTGGAAACCAACCTATAAGAAGCAGATTGTATCAAGGGTCATAAGGTACAAACATAAAGACTGAAAAGCATGGGTCAGGACATTAGTGCAATGAAACATCATGTAAATAATTCTGGTCGCTATGGTGGAACATGTGTTTTAAAGTGCTCATGTAGAAGTGATAACCAAGAGAAGAAATCTAAGAGTTTTGGATGATCCTATCATGGGATAAATGAAAATCTCCATCAGCAGTTAATGTGATGTTTATAAATTAGAGCATCGTCTCTTTCAAAGAACTGCGTAAGAGGTCATGACAGAAAAGGTTACCCCTCCTTTTGAAGAATTAGGTGACAGAAGTGGTATCAAAATCAACAGAACCACCACGGCCAAATCCTGGATACAGCACATGAAACATCTATCAGAAGAGAATCTTATGTTAACAGTACCAAAAGGCCGCCTCATATATATCACTAAAATGAGGTAGAGTACGATTAGACTCATGGAAATACAAAACGCCTATGAACATTAACAGGAAGATGAGCAACAGACATCTGAAATCTGACCTTCCGTAGTAAGAAGAACAAGTTATATGTCAGAGCATACTGCTGTCATACCTGGAAAAGTAACACGGAAAATGTTGCGCGTCCATGGCGTGACGTGCTCTCCCCACGTTCTTGCAGTACCTAAGCAAAGTAAAAACAGCAAGTGCTCAACAGCAAACAGAGAAAAGATTCTGATAAAATTTTGACTAATGCAAATAAATATGAAGAAGAAAGAAAGCATTCCACATTACTCAAGTCTCATGCTTCAATAAACCTAACCTAGGCCTAAATCATAAAGATTCAAGAATGGCAAGAAACAAAGTTTCCGGGTGAAACTGATTTCTCGTGAAAAACTTCATTTTGATTGTATACAACGTTGATGACTTGCAATAAACGCCGCTGTAACAAAATTCGATATACAGGATGGTTGCCATTTATAGTACTTACTTGCAAGACGACAGCTGTCGATGATAGAGCCAAACCACTCCCAATAACAATTGCCGCTGGTCCTGGTAGTGCCGCAAAACGGTGAGCAATCAGACCAATAACTGCGGCAGTAACCAACACCTGTCAATTGTTTATAACTTGTCAGGGGGTAATCCTCATAAGACTATTGTTTGATGGCCACATAGCAATGGAACTACCTGAGCAGAGCCTAATCCAAAGACATACTTCTTCATTGAGCTTAACCTTTCGACAGAAAGCTGCAGACACAAATTATTAAACTGATATCTCCTGAAAGAGGAAAGCATCTTAAAAACCATTCAGCTTGTACCTCAAGGCCAATGTTGAATAACAAGAACACTACTCCAAATTCAGCAATTGCCTTTGTTCCATGGACATGACGGATGATAGAAAGACCATAGGGACCAATGAGGACACCAGCAGCAAGATATCCAAGAACAGGACTACCTACGATATCAAGGTGCGCTTAATAACTGAGCATAAAAATATAAGGATTTTTATCTTCTTACGAGGTCTCCACTTCCTTTAGGTTTTTTCGGAAGATTTCATCGTGGATGTTTCTAGTACACAAGTTCATGCAATTGAGACGGCAAGTTTCTATTATTCTAGAACTGGGAAGTCACAATAAATGGTTACAGTTGAAACTAAATGAACTAGAAGCAATCAAGCAAAGCACGACATGTTTAATATGATTACAGTCTCAACACAAGAATGAACTAAATGAAGTACAAGATATGGGATGGTTGGACACCATGCTGGCATGGATACACATATAGATAACAGATATACATATCTCACCTCCGGGTATTTTCTGGAATAATGGTACAAATACAACACTAGCGAGCAGCAAATATAGTACATCAAAAAGCGAAGCTTCTTCCTCATTTACCTGAATAGGTCAATAAAGAGTTTAAAGGAGTTACATGGAATCTAAACTTCATATTAATTTACATGAGCAGTAACAGAGCAGTCAGACAAAAGAATTACAAAACTCACTATTGTACATGTTAGGATTAAACACGGAAAATACCTCTTGATGAGGTAAGAGCTCGATAAGCTTCTTTATTCTCTGTGGTAACTGTCGTATCTCACGGACCATGGGCTTCGCAGTGGAGGCAACTTCTTCAATAGTTGTGGTTATGCCTGGCTGCTGAAATGATTGAGTGCTCTTCTCAACTCTATTGATGAAGAATGCCCTACAGTAGACACACAGCGAAAATGTCATTTGAGAAAGAGCTGGTTAGACGATATGAATGAAACAGACGGAAAGCATGCTCAACTATTGCCAGAGCAAGCACCAACATATATATACTAATTCAAATGAAGATAAACAAGGAAACAGATGGGGATATGTGAAACCAAACCTCTGTTGGTTGCAAAATAGAAACAACGAAAATGCAAATATCAGGTACCATGCAACTCACCCTGCACCAAGAAGCAGTATCCCGGTAATAAGAACTGGTGCTTGCTTTCTGGCGGTTTTCATCAGCCCTTGGAAAACGGATGTAGGTGTAAACTCTCCATCCGATTTGGAGGAGAAGAAAGACGCCGGGAAGAACCGAGATGATCGCTTCAAGGATGATTTGGACTCCTTCCGTTCCGTGTCCGGCTTCTTCCCTTGCTTTGGCTTGTCTAGCTCAGGCTCGGCTTCTTTCTGAGGCTCAACAAGCAGCTTGTCTCCGCGTTCTTCATTAGACAGTTCATAGGACGATTCAAGCTGCTCGATGCCTTCAGCGGCCAAGTCGCTAATCTGCATCAGACGCTCGACATTCGAAACCTCGTCCCTTTCAGCAGTGTCAGCCATACCATCACCACTATAGTCATACACATCAGAAACATCATATTCTTCCTCACTGAACTGCCCCTCGGCAGGCGGCACTAGCTCCACCACAGAATCGACCAAGGAGATGGCCTTCTCCGCTTTCTGCAGCGCTAGCTCCGCGTCGTTAGCACGCTTAGCCGCTTCCATCTCTAGAGCCACGGCCTGTTCAGCCAAGACCATTATATTGGAGACATCCTCCTCGGCCTTGGAGGCGTCGAGGAGAGCCCTCTCGGCGAGCTCCGTGAGCCTGTCGACCTCCTTCTGCAGCTCGGCCTTCTTCCCCTGGACCCGCCTGAGCTCCTCCTCGCACTTGGACAGGCTGGCCTGGCACCCCTTGATCTCCTCCTGCGCGGACGCGAGCGCCTCCTCCTCGACATCGTCCAGGCTGACCTCCAGCTGGCCGACTGAGCCCCGCTTGGCGTCCAGCGCCTCCGCGGCCAGCTGCAGGCGCGCCTCGGCCATGGAGAGCGCCATGGTGGCCTTGCGCACGGCCTCCTTGGCGTCGTCCTCCCGGCCGATGATCTCCTGCACGGTTGTCACAGCGGCGGAGACCTCGCCCTGGGCGCCGTCGGCGCGGTCCTTGAGCGCGATGGCCGACTCGGAGACGCGTTGCGCCTTGCCCTCGAACATGGTGCTGTTGAGCCTGGCCACCTCCAGCTCCTTCCTGGCCCGCTGCAGCGCGTCCCGGAGGTCGTCCACGTCGCCGGCGGCAGTGGCGGCGGCCACCGCGCGGGTCTTCTCCTCGGCGGCGTCGGACCCCGAGGTGCCCGCGTCATGGTCGGCGCCGGCCGAGGTGGGGGAGCCCTTGGTGCCCTCCAGCGGGCCGTCCACGTAGGCCAGCGAGTCGTTGCCCTGGCAGCGCGCCCCTCGGAGCCGGAGAGGGGCCAAGCCCCCGTGCGCTGGGGACGAGTAGAAGAGGCCGCAGGAGCCGCGGAGGGCGGAGGCGACCATGAGGTTCCCTCCCGCTCCGCCGCCGCCGCCGCCGCCGTGGTGCCGGGTTCGCCGCAGGGAGCAGGGCCCCCGGCCGCCGATCTGCAGGCCCGGGCGCGGGGCCGCGACGCCGGAAGCGAACCTGGAGAAATCCATCCCGCTCCTGCCTCTGTTCCTGCTGGAGCAATCGGAAAACACGAATCAGGAAGCGGAGCAAGACAAATGGGCGGCATTATTATTGGGCTATCGTCGAGGAGTAAACACTGCCCGAAATGGCGTCTCGATAAAAAAATCCCCCAAAAAAAATATCTCAAAAATAAAACGGCGGCGCTCGCGGAAGCTAGAGGGCTCCGCCGAGCGAGCGGGGCAGTCCGACAGGGGAGCGGCGGCGCACTGACCGAAGGAACCGCCGGGGGCGGGGGCGGGGGCGGCGAAACTTTGGCGGCGGAGGGGCGGGAGAACCGAGGGACCGAGCCGCCCCTTGTGTTGTGCGGGGGTTTGGAGGGGGATTGGTGCGTCACGAGAGGAGGAGGCGCCTCATTCCCGTGCTCGCTCGAAAGTCTTTTGGGGGCTGGGAAGGGCGGCCGCGGCTCTTGGCGATTTCTTCTGTGCGCTGCTTTGCTTCGAGCGGACGGAGAAGACGAGGTGCACTGCAGATTAGCCTACGAACGAGCTACCCAGTGTGCGTGCGTGCGTGCGGACCGGCCTGCCTGCGTGGCTCGTGTTCTCTTCTCCGTGGAGCCCTCCCCCACTCGAGTATGCGGGGCCCAGCAGGAGATACTCGCGGCGACGGATATTCGCCTCCAAGGCAATAGCGGGATCCCCTCCCCCACCTTCTCTTGGGTGGGCCATGCTAAAGGAAAACCCTAACCTGGCGGGCCCGCCAAGTGGATCTCCGCCTCGCCTCTCGATCCCCCTCGGTTTGTCTCCTAATCTCTTAGGGGAGTCGAGATCCGAGAGACGATGATTATGTGGAATAAGCGAGTGAGAATAGAAGCAGTACACGTCCCCTCCTCCTCTGTCACCCGCCTCTCCACGCATCGCACACACTTCGTGTTTCATGAATGAAGTTCGAATTAGAGCGCGATTTTTGTGGAAGCTTATTTTTTGTGTGCGCGCTAGCCGCGTGTACGTATCAACAGGCATGTGCATGCTTGACACGTACACTGCTTCTTCCACTGTGTGGCGCTTGCGTTCTCTGCTTACAGAGAAAAGGACGGTTTAACGACGCGATATGCTCACGAAGCAAGCGTGGAGGCTGCTAGAGAAGCCTGATAGCCTGTGTGCTAGTGTTGTGGAAGGGAGGTACTACCCTGTGGGGGATACCATAACTGCGGGATGTCCGCCAGGTGCCTCGCCAACCTGGCAAGCGTTTATTAAGGAAGAAATATGTTGCGCCAAGGGCTGATTCGTAGAGTTGGCGATGGAAGGACAACCGAAGTGTGGCATGATCATGGGATCCAGTACAATGCGACCGACGGGGCGCCTTGTTGATACGTCGGTTCAGTTAGTGGCAGATTAACTACGGCTATAAGGTTGTTGCTCTGCGCCTTCTGAGGCCATCTGTTGCGCTCGCTATCGCTGCATGTGGGCCTGGGATTCTGGTTATAACCCCGTGCGTGGGACCCTTATCCTATGCGGGGGTTTGGAGGGGTAGAGGCGCGTCACGAAAGGAGGAGGGGGCGCCTCATTCGGAAGTCTTTTGGGGGCTGGGAAGGACGGCCACGGCTCTTGGCGATTTCTTCTGTGCTCCTGCTTTGCTTCGAGCGGACGGAGAAGACGAGGTGCACTGCAGATTACCTTACGAACGAGCTACCCAGTGTGCGTGTGTGCGTGCGACCCGCGGACCCGCCTGCTTGCTTGCGTGGCTCGTGTTCTCTACTCCATGTGGGGCCCAGCAGGAGATATTCGCCTCCAAGGCACCAGCGGGATACCCCTCTCCCTCCTCTTGGGCAAGGGGGCAAGCCCCAATAAATGAAACCCAAGCCCTGGCGGGCTAGCCGTGTGGATCATCACCCCGCCTTTCGATCCCCGTCGGTTCTCCTCGTCTCTTAGGGTCCGACCGGCGTCGAGATCCGAGAGATGATGACTTATGTGGAATAATGGTTGACAGCTAGCTTTGGAATCTCCTTTGTTAGGTTTGTGTGCTCTTTCGTGGTGGCATTTTGGTAGCGGCGAGGCGGCGTTGAAATATAGGTACTTCTTGCAACCATCACTTGACGAAGAAAATCGGTGGGTCTTCGTGTCTCTATGGACTATAGTCGTTGGGGCGAATAGCTCAGGTGCGACGTTTTTTCGAGGAATTGGACAGGCAGCGATGTCGTTGCACGTAATAGCTCACATGCGGCATCTATTCGAGCCATAATTGCTCTGCGACGACATGGCCGTCAAGTCATGTTCCCCACGCGGTAACCCAAGTTTGACCGGTACATGGAGTAGTTTATCTCGAGTGGGACCCATGCGTCAGGGAAACCTGCCTCTGTTCGTGGGGGAACCATCTCTGCCACGCACCGGCGTCGCTTGGAGCTCACACCTCACTCCTGTCCCGTCGTCTCGGTTTCTCCGGGCTGGGGGAAATTATCCTGGCAACGGCGAGTCGAGCGGCGGCAATGGAGCGGGCGACTCGAGCGGCGGCATTGGAGCGGGCGAGTCGAGCTGCGGCAATGGAGCGGGCGAGTCGAGCGGCGGCAATGGAGCGGGCAACTGGAGCGGCGGCAATGGAGCGGGCGAGTCGAGCGGCCGCGCGAGTCCAGCGGCGGCAATCGGAGTCGAGCAAGCGAGCGGCGACGCAAGGCTTGCGGTCGCAATCGCAGGTAAGGGCGTCGAGGGAGGATGGAGGATGGGGTGGTGCGGGTACACGGTCGAATAGGCGACCGGCGGCCCGATTCGTGAATCGTGTAGCGGCGAAGGATTCAATCTACCTTCACGGCAAGCGATATCGGATTTCAGTCCAGCAGGTGTTGAAGCAGGCGTGGCAGCGTCACGGCTACTACGGCGGCAAGGGTTTTTCGCTCGGTGGTGATTCGCCGCCGATGACGAGACAGAGGTTTGCCTCGATGCGCAACATTGCTGCGAGCGACGAGAGCAGCTCCGGCGGTGCTGCGGTCGACGAGAGCAGCTCGGGCGGGAGCTCATCGAGCAGCAGTTCAGCACGCTCAACCCCGAGCCAGGACTTCGAAGTAGCGTTGAGCCTAGAGGCTTTCAGTCTAGTTGCCAGGATGGTGGAGGACAGATTGGTGTGCTCAGAAATCCTCTGCGAGATGAAATCGAGTTAGAAGAATCAGCTACAGAGCCATGGCGGAGGGAAGATTGTGCTGCATTCTGTAGATAGCAAGTCTGGTGAATTTTGTTAGGTGCCTGAAACTCTTTCAGGCAGTGTGTGCCCAGCGCTGGGAGCGTGTGTGGGAGTTCTTGCCCAGCGCTGGGAGCGTGCCCTGGACGTGCTCTGGACGTGTCGTGGCACGTTCCGGTAGGTGAAACCTTATTTTTGTAGGTGAAACTTTGTAAACAAAATGTAAATTATTGTGTTCCTTATTTTTGTGTTCCTTGTGGCATTCGCACGCCGTCAGATTGTGGCATGCACACTGTCGAACACCTTTGGGAGCGCGCTCTGGACACGCCCGATTGTGGCATTCGCACGCCGTCGGATTGAAAACAAGTTGAAAGAGTTGAAACATTGTCAACTAGGTAGAGACTTATGTCATCTATAGACAAAATGCTTTAATTTTTTATTTAACTTACCAAAATGTAAATATTGCTAGTGTTGCTAGTGTTACCAAAATGTAAACATTTGTAACTATTAACAAAATTGAAATGTACATGTTATTTGTGCTAGGCTTGGATGTTGCAATGATTTCATACTGATTTTTGAATTCAAATTTGAACTACAATTCAAATGTACATGTTATTTGTGCTAGGCTTGGATGTTGCAATGAGGAGGATTTCATTTGTAAATATTAACCTTCTAATGGTGATAGATTTGTCGCAAATAGAGGCATAGCCTAGTGGCAAAGGGTTGATGCCCCCTTTGCCCACCTAAGTTCGAGTCACATTGCTCGCAATTTAGGTGTTGCACATTATATGTCCTAGTCCAGTAGCTTAGTGGGTCGGGCATCTCACTATTATAGAAAGATTTCTATAATAGTGGGTTGTCCCATCCATTAAAATATTGCACTTGGACAAATTCTTTTGAATTTTTGTCATTTTTCTAATCGGTTCTCCAAAATGAGCTACAAAAGAGCCCCAAAGGTAGTCCAAACAGCCCCATTTCTAATCCTGTCATTTTTTCGACCTTCTCCAAATGATCTCAAACTCTAGGGTTAACATCTATTGCACTAATATAGTGTCCTAGACCAATTTTTAACTCAAAACTTGTTTAAAAGTTGGTTTGATTTTAGTTGACCAATTTTTGAAATATTCAAAAAATATTCAAAAAAAATCAAAAAAATGAAATTCCAGTGCACATGGTCTTAGTTTATCATGTACTAACAGCTCCAACTGATAAAAAAGGTCTAGATACATATTAAACAAGAAATGCTTCAATATGGTGTGAAATCTCACATCTCAAGTCAAATTGGCTTTGACAAGACAAACTAAGCCTGGATCATTTTAGCCAAACTCTCGGGCCGTGATATTTAGTCTTTCGACCGTAAATTGGCTTTGACAAGAGAAATTTTAGTCAGTGTGCGTCCAAGCAAAATAATGTCGACGCCTAAGAAAAGGAAAATAATCTCAATATAACCAAATATGTATACCATATACGAATATCTCCAACAGAGTGCTCAAATTTAAGGCCCTAAAAACGTTTTAGATAGCCCGCGCGCTGTCCTAGCATGTTTCACCGCCTCCTTCCCCATCACCGTTCGCCTAGGGCGCCTCTCCCATGTGGAAGAGAGAAAAGGCAACATATCAGTACATGAAGAACCATGACTAGACGGAGGCCATAGGATCGCGACATGGATGACGTTGTCCTCGATGTCCGTATCCGGGCCAAAGCGATGCAGCTAGGACGGTAGGCGACCCGTGCTTGCCCAGGCAAAGCCTGCGTCCCCATAAAGGCAATGCAAACCACCATAGACCAACGAAGAAGGTCAGAACCACACCACCTAGGAGATCGACGCAGCGGCGATCAATCGCTAGAGCTATAGAAGAAGGGGGTTGTGCAGAGGCTAGCGGCCATCCAGGGCGGTTCCTTTGGTATGGTAAATCAGAGCGTGTCGGAGCAAAAAGGAATGGCCCTAGAGGTCGGTCCTGGGGTAATTTCCGATTTTACCGTTCGGATTCCCTTGCTTGCATAAAATTTATGGAGGCGTTTTGGGACCTCTTAATCGCAAGGGATTGGGTGGTGAAAAGAGGGCGCCAAAAAACATTTCAGGGAGAGGGACTATGCTAAAGTGATTTTTTTAAAAAAAAATTTAAGGGGGTTGGCGGTTTTTAGGATAGGGGAAATTAACGGGATCTTCTGGAGATGTTCTAATGTATCAAATATCTGTAAGACGGTCTCCAGTTATACCTTTGTCTAGCTAGCCAAGTTTAGTATATTCACCATGCAATTGTAAATAACTCTTTGTTACCTTTTATTTCCCACTTATTTGTATACTGACAATAATTTTACATAACTATTATTATGTGTATATACACATACAGTTTCTGTTTATGTGGTTTTAAGTACTTCTGAAATTGAATGTGCTTGGTTTATAATCTAGGATATCTTGATATAAGTTTTATACATTTCAGATGGACACAAATGCTAATTTGCCAATAAGATGATAACAGAGTAATCCAGCCCGATACACGCAGTGAGCTGTAAATGACAGTTTCAGAGCTTCTCCTTGCATCGTGAGGACATATCTAGATCAGGTATTATTTTCTTGTATTTATTTTGTTTAAATTGCTTATGTGGTGGTTCCTACCATGTTAGAGGAATAGCCAAATGATTTTTCATTTGCCAAGTACTAACCCAATTCGCCACCTGTTGAACCATAATTGTCCAGTGCTTTTAAGTACTTAATTGAATACGATGGTTTAACTGTTTGACTTGCTGGAAAGAACTTAGTCGACAAAATAGGGACTGCATCAGAATTTGTGGAGTCATGTTGAGTAGAATAAACTGCAGCAGTACACTTTGGCAAAGTCCTCAGAATGCTAGATATTAAAAAAAAATAGTGCAATTGTACATAGGCAATTTGAGACGGCGCGACAAAGTGTCTCGCAAGGTGCTTCTAGTATATACTAGATTCGAACGGCGCGGCTCACCGCGCGGCGCATGTTGCTCCGTTAAATTACTTGCCCGTGAATATCACTGTTTATACAGATTAGTTAAAGGACATTTATATCCATATGAATTTGAACACATTTATACAGAGCCTTAGGCAACAGGAAATGGTGAATTTTGTTCGTAATGATATTTCGAACGGCGCGGCTCGCCACGCGGATCAGAGCAACACTCAAATACATAGGTAAAGTAATAGAGAAATTCACAATATTTGGTTTATATCCGTAGTCATGCTAAGAAGTTGTACTATATTTTGTTTGTGCACAGACATCAGAAAGTTGATCATAGGTCTATAGATTTAAAAGCATAGTTTCGGATCATATAAATTAACTATAAAATCTTACAAAAATCAAACGGCGCAGCAGCCACACTTGTTGGTTCTTTTAGTTTCTTGCCCGTGATTTTCATATTTTAGAGATTAATAAGGAGATGGTTATTATCCTAAAGTATAAACTAAACAAAATAAAGTCTGGTAAGTCTAAGCTAAACAAAGTAGTGGTATGGTTCTATTTCACCTGGTAGCACACAGACTGTGATTTATCTATCTTAAGAAATGAAGAACCAATTATACTTTACTGGTAAATATTATAGATGAAATACCCAGAGGAATCTGAAAGAAAAATCAAGCATCAGGCCGAAGAATTACATGCATGAAATTCAGAGCTCACCAATTCAAGTTGCCCATGAAGGTAACAATTATCACAACACACAAGCAGAACCTCAAGAAATAGACAAACAGAATGTATCCAGAGCAGTGACAAAAAACACAAGGGCAATAATTTAGGGTTCCAAATACAGTGATATAACATAAGATGCTTGATAAGAGTCGCATCCAGGTACACACAACAAATACACACATGGAAATAATTCCAAATACATAGGAGCTGATGGAGTGATTGGTTCTCCTATTCCAAATAAAAGGTTTAATACATGCCGATACAATTGGTAACCACTGCTTAAATTAGTTTAGCAAACAACTCACATTCGGTTCTTCTTAATGGAGAGCAATGATAGGATGTCATATAATTTTATCCTAATTAAAATAAAAGGTTGAATGCAGGTCAATAAAATTGGTAATCACCACTTAAATTAGTAGAGCAAAGACCTCACATTTGGTTTTTCTTATCTGTTCAACCAAAACATAAAAAGAGTATGAAACAAAGTATTAGAATAACCAGCTTGATTTTTTGTCTGTCACCTTATGGGTTTAACTAAGTAGAATCTGCACACAAAACAAACATGGCTTATGGGGATTAAATGAATATATATATATGTGTATATATATAGAGAGAGAGAGGGGAAATCAGGAAACTTGCAAAAGAAATGCACATTAGAATTTAAGCAGTTAAGCAGGAGCAATGAATGGAAAAGACATCACCTGCAGGAGAGCACGGCAAGGGTAGGCATCAAAGAGAGGCGAGGCGTAAGATGCGGATGGAAGCCCAATCTAGTGAGGAGCTGCAGACAAAATATGATACACCAAATGAAGGAGCTCATACAGTACATGAAGCAAAACGAACCAGCAGGTTTTGAACACACCATGTTAGTGTAACTAACAAAAAGTAATTATGCTCCTCATGTGTAAACATCAGGCAACACACATTTTAAACCTCACACAATGTACCCAGGCAAGAGGCATGTGGAAGTGAAAAGAAACGCAAGGCTTTTGCGTTTTCTTGTAAGATGAAGTTGTACACATCATTTTCTTAATCAGTTTGAATACACGAAATCAGGACAGCAACAGAACTAAGAATTAGTCCACCGTCTTGTTTTGCCAAGCAAGAAAAAGAGCTCTAACCTTCCCTAGTAGTCTAATACTTCCTCTTTAAACTCTCAAACATGAAGATAGTTAACAAACAAAATATCCAAGCATGGATTTACTAATTAGCTAACTGAACACGGATTGCATGATTGATCGTAAAATAATTCAAATGCAGAGAGGAATAATAAACATAGAAACCAAATTGTAAGACACCATGGAAACACAGGAGCATCAATTATGTCTCCTCTCTGCCCAAATTAGGCAAACCACACAAACAACCTCACAGGAGAGAGCTGCAACATAATAGTTCAAAAGCTTGGCAGGTCATGTCGCTCGACTAAATCAGAGTTATACCTCACACCTCCATTTGGAGAATTGGACCAAATCTTCAGGAGCATCAATTTGCAGGCAAACTACAGCATTATTGTTGCTGTTGTCCTCATGTGGAGCTAAAAAAGCTAAAGCTTCTGTAGCCTGCGTGCAAAATGACATGAACGTTATCTGAAAGATAACTGAATACTGAATAAGTCCAGCATGACATGTTTAAGTGGAAATCACATAAACTCTAAAACAAAAGGAGAACTAACTAAATGGTTGCAAGGTGATAAGATATGTACATAACATGCAGTATGTATGTCTGAAAACATAAATAAGATAATGATTATTCACACAACCCAAACTGAAGTCAAACAATGAGAATATTTTGTTTCACGCTGATGGATATAAACATCACAGAACATGGTCAGGCACATATCAAATAAAGGCCAAACCTGTAGCTTGTATCGACTCAAAATCTACCAGAAAGACAAATAGAAATGAGAAAGGGAACAGGAAGGTGATAGAGACTACCAGATAGAATGGCATAAGCCTTGATGAATAACCATTTGAAGCTGATATATGGGGATCCACGGGTGGCACATGGGTGCCCTGCTTTACTGAACTTGTTCAACTGGGGCTTGGGACCCTCGATGTATGTACCTGGAATTGGGAAAGCAGAAAAGCTGAGAAACATTTAATAGCTCACGGGAATGAAATAATCAACAGTTATGTATATTCTCGTGACGTTAGAAATTAACTACATACACCTTAGGGTTGTTCTATAATTTACAGAGGTAATAAAGCATATATATACTATTTATCTTTCCTGAATCTTGCGGAGGGGAAGAAGAGCACCTACTGGATGTCAGGAATGCAGCAGCGCCAGCATCCAATAAGCAGTACGCAGCCAAACATCTATTGAAGAATAGGATAAATCAGGTCGCTAGGAAATAGAAATCAGAACTAAAAAGAAAAGGTGAAGCGCAAGAAAGTAGCATCTCTCCATGGATATCCCCGTACTTGACCAGTGTGTCCCCAACTTCTCTTCTCAGCACAGATCGGCCGAACCCAGCTGTAGAAAGGGGAAGAGCATGAACATGTCAGATCTGACAGATAAATCAAGCAAGAAACAGAAGGAGGAGCCTTTTGCTCTTTCGTGACTTCTTTTTCTGAAATAGGATTGTTTTTTTGCTTCAGGATTTTTTCCCGCTGTCCTTTGTTATTCAAACCTATGGTGTCTGAACTTTGCTGTTAGAAAACCTTACGACATCCTCCAGTTAGCAAGGCAAGCAAAAACACGACATCCTTCAGTGAGCAAGGCAAGCAAAAATACTGGACTTGAAACATTTCAGTATCACCGAAGCAAGAAATTAAGAGAGCCCAAAGAAACAGGCAAAACAAACACATGTGGTGAATGATACAGCATAATCATAGTCAATATTGATTAAACACAGAGTGCAAAAAATGAGAGGCATCATCGATCAGCACAGAACAAAGAATCATCAAATCTAGAGAAACAACAATCATAGCTTATGTAACTGGGAAACCATGCATACACATGATGCAAGGAATGATAGCAGTGCTGAAACACAGAAGGGTGGTAGTCCAGAAATACATAGTACACTTAATTAACATAAGATGGATGTATGAGTCACATCTAGGTGCACATATTACAGACAAGATAAAAAGTTACCAAATACACAAGTTTTGATCACAACACTGATCTAAAGTGGATAAGAAGGCATGATCTCAAAAACCTGATGAGTTTCATGTAACAACAATGCCAAAAGGCAAAGGCAGCTGGTCTCAACAGCGTTAACAATGAGACATAGCGACCAAGACCTGGAATGCGGAACCAAAATATCACCGAGAGCATGGGTTGTTGATGCAGTCACGGACATAAACTTTGTACATGCAAAATATGTCTCATCTGCAGCAAAGAAACTAAGAATTAATAGAAGGCACCTGTGTGGACTGAATTAACGACATGTATGGTTTGGTTGGACCATAAGGAACACCACCTTTCAAGGGCTACTTAGCCTTTAAGCTTCTTAGCTTCATTACCACTTTTCGCTCCCATCTTGCGCCTGAATCAAAAAGAGAAGAAAAGATCACAACCAAACATGAGGAAAGAGACCAAAGGTTGGCCAGAGTTTCAAAAAGTCTGTGCAACGGTAATCCTATAGGAACCTGTTATTAGTGGATTCAACAGGAGCTGCTATTGTAGACACAGGCACAGTTGTAAGGGACGCCGTCTCTTCTTCAACCGATACAGCCTTTGATTTATCAGCAACTATAGCTTGTGTCAACAACACTTGGATTTATGGCCGGTGACTGCTCCTTCATAAATGTTCCATCAGTTGCCAGTGTTGCAACCTCATCCTTGCCAAGCTGTAATTCGTCGACAAACAATAAGAAAAAATCAATGTGAGACATAGCATAAACCGATTGGGATCTGTCACTGTTTCAGGAGACCAACTTGATAACTGACTATTCATTTAAAGAGTGTCAAAAATTCAAATGTATATGGGTTGTTGGTCATGTTTATTAAGCACCTGTTCAGTTTGAAGCTGATGGCCATCGCCGGTAAATAAAGCTTTGCGTGCAGCTGAAACGGGTGAATCAGTCTTCTTTCTGTGCAAAAGTCAGCACATGTCATTAGGAGAATGTGCAGCGAATAATAGAGGTGAACTTTAGAACATGATATAAATACCTAAGACTTGGAAGCTTATTGACAGAAGGAGGAGCTTTATCAACCGCTGGAAGATAGCTAGACTGGTGCAATGATTAAAAGAAAATGTAAGGTATGTAGAACCCGAACAAAGAAACACATACATGCATAACATATTGTTGTAGAAAGGAAATATGCGACTTACAGTTGTGTCGTATGAATCTTCTAATGCTGAAAAAGCGCCTGATGGAGAGCGTGGTGCACCCGGTGAACCAATCATTAGAAGAGACTGTTTAATAGGTGATTGGTTTGAGGACGCAGCTCCTAATGCAGGTTTATGCCTCAGAGAGGAAGAATGTGGCTGTTTCCCAAAGTTGTATCAATCCTATGAACTTGGTAGGATGGCCTGGTAGATTCAGATTCAAAGCTCTTAGAAGTCACTTGCACAACAAATTTGTATTTGGTGGAGACAATAGCAGCTAGTTCCCTTGGAATGGATGCATCTCCTTTTGTGGAGTTCACGATATCTTCAAGAGGGGTACTGCTCGAGTGGCCAGCACGTAGAATGGAAAGGAGAGGTTTGCCAAGGATCTCTTTGCCCACTCGATCAAAGAAGACAAATTCAATCTCATCCTGACCATCACCACCAATGAAGCAAAGTCGATACCTGTTAAGCACAGTAGAAGGCATCAATAACATCGGTGGAAACCTCTCCCACACAAGGTGGGGTCTAGGTATGGATCACAGGAATCTAGTCTTAAATAAACATTGAATTTACCTCGGTGATGCATTAACAGAACTACACGTTGCATCAGAGCACCTATATACATTTCCATATGGAATAGATGATTTATGACACGTGTTGCAAGAAAAAAACCACCACCGTTGTTGAGGACTGAGCCTTAAGATTATTGCAGTGCAGAAGAACTTTGTGTGCTGAAAAAGGGTGATAAATCGGATGGATGAGTACTCAAAAGATACAGAAAGAACAGGAGCATGATTCTGCAATGTAGAAGTATAACACAAAGATGTCACGGAGCATACCTCATAGTGCCAGATGTCAAGATCTTTGAGCTCACCCACAGTTTTTGTTTCAAGGTCAACTTGGGCGGCTATCTCGGCAGCAGTTTGGTTTGGAAGTATGATAGCCTCCATCTTAGGAACCTCGTCTTTGAGTCTACAAACAAACACCAGAGTCAGGGAATCAGCACCATGTGTAAAGCACAAAAGTGTTAGCAAGGGTACCAAAAGCATGCAAAGGATCAGAAGCTAACCTTGCATGTATCGTATTTATTTCTGGTAGGTCTTCGTTAATGTACCAACGGCATGGAGCACTGCCACTCACTCCCCTTTGACCTATAAGGAGGAACAGGGACATAACATCAGTTTTGGAGCAATAAAGTGAGAAACGATAAGTCAAAAAAACATGAACCAGTGTACGGACCATTATAATTTTTGACCAGAGTACCAACAAAGATGGCTATCACAGGGTTCTCCTTGCCAACTTCAAGAACCCAGTCACCTTCGAAAGCTATCGCTCTCTCACCCCATAAGACAATACTTATCTGATGGCCACTGGTAGGAACGAAGACATAGTCAGTGAAAAAGTAAGTAAGAAAAGTAGCTTGCAGATATGACAACCGTATTGGTTCGAAAACCAAAAGTGAATACTTACGAAGTATCAGATAGGTGTATGATTCTCTTAGTGGAAGGTTCTGCACGGTTGGCAGAATGATATTGAGTAGCCTGTGATACACCTGTGATTACACCAGCGATATCTGCATAATAATAACAGAGAGCAACAATATGATAAGTAAAGAGCGGCGTGGAGCAGTAGAAAAAGAAACCGTAAACACCTCTCTACACAAAGATACTGACATAAATTGTAAATAGGTCTGTAGTAAAGAGGAAGCAACAAATGTTCACATGGACACGACATAGTAACGTAAAGCACCAGCTTCAAACTACAGAAAACCTAGAGGCACTCCACGAATGGGAATGGAAAGAAAGATGAGAAATTACCCGTGAACCGAGGAGGACGATCAGTAGGAGCTGTGAGATCAGTGATGGAAGTCAAAGAGTAGGTGCAGAATGGGAACTCCTCCTGAACATCAAGTTTTTCGTGGACATTTGTGTATCGACCAAACTTGATCATCCAAGTCCCATCTACTGACCTGTATTGAGTCTTGTTTGCATAAACCATGAACCTACTAAGATCATAGACCTTTCCTTCTTCAATCATGCCCATAAACTTTTCAACACATTCAATCGGAATCTCTCCATACATGTGATTTCCCTACACAAGGCAAACGGCGGCACAACACGTGAGCACAGAATAGCAAAGAAGAAGCATGTTCGAAGACTATCAAGCAAACATGGTAAGCTAATTATAACCTGTGCATCAATCAGCACCATATCAGTATGCTGAATTGGACCATTGTCCGTGCCTCCACGGTGGTGCCACAGGCGCGACACATACACACATACCGTCCAATACTTGCTGCCCTTTCTGATCTCGGCAAGCGAACTGATCGGCATCTGGGTACACAATAGAAAACGTCATGACTGGGTAAGCAGAACAATAAGGATCACATCATATAAAGTATTACACAGTAGCAAGGAAAGTACCAGTAAAGAAACAGCCTTGCACAAATAACTGATGAACAACAAAATATCAACCAGTAGGGATAGAAAAAACATAGCATATGAACAACAGTCCAGATATAGAAAGTAAAATTGACTCCAAAAGAACAAAAGCAGCATGCAAATTAACTTTATATATATTAGGTCCATACAAAAGATAACAAACATTCACCAAAATCCGATACGAACAGAGTATCAAAGGGACTCCACAGACTGGAAGACCTCAGGATAAACAATATTCTGGGTCTCCGAACCACATGTGCCATCAGCATTCTCAATCAGTATCTTCAGAGATTTCCTAGACTTCACACGGGACACGGCAACATACAACTGTCCATGCGAGAAAACAGGTTGCTTTAAATATAAGCCAACATAGTTCAAAGTTTGCCCCTGGCTTTTATTTATGGTCATGGCATAGGAAAGGCGAACAGGAAACTGACGCCGTTGGAGAACAAATGACCACTTAGTTTTCTTGGCCGTTAATTCGATTCTAGGGATATAGACAGTGTGACCTACATGCGAACCAGTAAGAATCACAGCTTGGATAACACAGTCTGCAAGCTCCGTGATAATCAGGCGTGTACCATTGCACATGCCAGTGGACTGACTAAGGTTTCTAAGTAGCATGATTGGCGCGCCTTTCTTCAAAACCAACTTATGCTCAGGAAAATTAATAACAGACTGCACATTGAGAAATTCAGTAGGATAGAAAGTATCTGCATCCCGAACGGCATCAGGCGAGGCAGCTATCGAATCCGAACTGAAATACTCCCTAGCTCGAGTAGGCACCATGGAAAGTACGAAGTCATTAATAAGGTCAGCTATTTCATTTGTTGGGGCTAAAATGGCTCGTTCCTGTAAGTATGTGCTGTCATCATATTTTTTCACAAAGTCAACATAGGTTGACAGAACAATGGCTTCTATCTTATTCCCGTCAGTTTGTATCAGCAAGTCCTTTGGAATCTGAATCCAGGATGGGGTAACCTCGCCGTCTCTGACAGCCATTGGAAGTTTTCCTTCGCCAAGTTCTAACACCCAACTGCTAAACAACGCTATTTCTTCTTGTACCAAAGCACAAGCACCTGGCATGGATAACCTCATGTTCTCTGTCAATTCTAGAAACTTGACTTGTTGCCACAGCGGCGAGTTGGTAATAGTTGCACCTACAATTTGTTGACGGGTACCACCTTCAATTACAGGCAGAATTTGTCTAAGATCCCCACCCAAAACCACAACTATGCCACCAAATGGAATTTCAGCAAGTAAATGATTATCGACAGACATAATATCACGTAAGGTTCTATCGATAGACTCGAGACACTTCCTGTCTGCCATGAGTGCTTCATCCCAGATTATAAGAGAAGTGCTTTGAATAAGACTACTCAAATTGGTACCTCTCTTGATGTCACAAACGATGTTTCTTCGATCGGGATAGGTATTTTAAAACGGGAATGGGCAGTCCTTCCACCAGGAAGCAAAAGGGACGCAACACCCGAAGAGGCAACAGTAAGAACAACTTTTCGTTCACCTCGAAGAAAAGAAACTATTGCATTCCACAAAAAGGTTTTGCCAGTTCCACCAGATCCAGAAACAAAGAAAAAACCAGGCTTTTTGTCTACAACAGCGGCAACAATCTGTTTGTAGGCCAAGACTTGACCATCATTAAGTTTGGCAAATAAATGGATAGCTTGCTCCGCAAGCTCTGCAGAATCATACGATGTCTCTTCCTGCAGGAGTCTGTTGTCATAAGATGAACTTTCATATGTCGATTTAGGAGGCAAGTCAAAGTTGTTAATTTGGATCCATTTTTCAAGAAAACTTCAGTCAGTTCATCCAATAACAAATCTTTAAGCTGGTCTATGGGCACAACATAGTCTCTGTCACGGCGAGCATTCCTAATTCCATACTGGATATCATCTGCGAGGTGTAGCCAGTACCGATCAAAGAAATCTCTTTCACTTTTTACCCCACAGTTTAAAAGCATGATGACAAACAATTGACGTAGACGTGGAGCAAAACCCCAAACCAAGGCTTCATCAAAAGCTCGGTACCACTCGGAATCGTCACCCAACAAACCCCGAGCAGCACACGCTTTTTTGAATGTAAGGTAAGTACGACCTTCAAATGATCTCAGATCAGCGAAGCACGTCGCACCCTTAACAATCATAAGCAGGGAACGTAAGTAGTACAGCTCACCGCTGGTAGGCTGCACATAATAAACACGTCCTATCTTTTGACCACCTCCTCTCTCATGCCAAGATCTACGTTGGGTATCCCATGTCCATTCAGTGGGAAAGTCACAATAGGTCAGGGTCCGAGCACTTGGGAATGTCTTATTTGCTACAAACCATTCTGTCAACATAGTTTTTTTCAGGAAATCAGTGTCGATAATGGTTGTCAATAAGGCACCAGCGCGAAACCTAATAGTATTTTTGTCAGGTAAATGAACCGGCAATCTCTCAACGGCAGGATATTTTGTGTGAATACTGTATCCGAAGACACGCCAGAGTGCATCGTGCTCACAGATGTACCTACACTGTATGTACTCAGCAATCTCATCTACCGCCGCATGGCTAGAACTTTCCCCAGCAACCCCTTTACCCTTTATCCTCTCAAGTAAGATCTTAGAATAATCTGGTCCTTTAGTCACATATTTAAAAAGATATTTCATCACCTGTGTCTTATTACACCATTCTAGATTAAGGTGAGCTTGATATTTCTTAAGGAGAGTCATATTATATGGAACAACCCATCTGTTGTCAAGTTTTTTACCATTTTTGTAAATGAACCGACCATTATTAGGGCGTTTATAGAGGGCGAATCCATTTTCATCAATAGTTGTTTCAGACTGGAACAATTTAGGATAATGTTTTGAACATTCGCCATCTTTCATGCAAACACACTTGTCGTTCAATTCACCACAGGGACCATGCATCATAAATTCAGAAACCAAGATATAGCCTAAAGGATCTACAACAGGATCAGGAATTTCAGCAGAAATGTAAGAGTCGATCAAGGCTGCGCTAACCTGACGATCCTTGTCTACGTCCTGCCAAATAAGGATATGAGCATGCGGCAGCCCTCGCTTCTGGAACTCAACAGTATACAGAACTGCACCAAAAAATAAAAAACTGTTAATAACATATAAGCAAACCTGAAGAACAGGAGCACACAATGCAATACAACACAGGGTAAAAAGAAATAGTACCAGCCTTTACAGGTCCAAAGATACGACCAGCTCTAATATCATCTATGTACTCAGTAAGCTTAAGCCCATACACCCTAACAACAATATCCGCCCTATCACACGGTTGTTGGCCGGGCTCTAGCAGCAGGGCCTCAGTAATCTCAGCCCACTTTGGATTACAGGTAAAAGTTGAGAACAAATCAGGAGCACCATGGACACGACAAATGGCAAGACCATCCTGAAAGTTCTCCACGAAATAACGACGACCTCCAGTATGGCTTGAAGGCAAGATAGTTCTTTTTCCAATATCACTACCATCTACACAACCCTCTCCTATAGCATCGGTGATACCCTGAAGATGTTCCGATCTAAGGTCGTCTTGATTCTTAAGAATGTACCATAATCGATTCTCATCAATGCATGCCCTTGAATCAACAACAGCCTGTGAAGAAAGTAACCCATAACAAAGATATGGATTTGGCTGATCAGGTCGATAATGACAAACATAACAGTAGTACTCTTGCATGGTCATGTTTTTTGAGGACACGGATGAAGAACCAATGTGTGGAACGTTGAGCTGGAAACCTCTCTCGGCATACGGAAATAGCAAAGGGTACTGGAGTGGCATGAAAGCAGGGTGCAAAAAAGAGACTTGCTGCAAGCCGTCGGTTTTATTATGGACAACTATATCACGGGACGGTGTGTTAGCAGTGAATTCACCGACAATCAAACCAGCTAATTCAGAAGTTGTGGGCAGACTAAACTGAGGACCATCATCAGGAGACGGACCAATAATGCGTATAGCCACGTGCTCATCTTCATTACCCTCTATGCGTTCTTTTGCCATCCTATATGTCTGGACCAAAGGATTATAAGTGTTAAGCATGTCTATCAAGGCAGCTACAATTTCAGGATCTAAATCACTTGCATGCTTATCATCCTTGCTCAAAGCATTGATTCTATTCATGACTTCATTAGTGGTGTCATAAATGTAAAGTTCGCAAAATTTAGGAGTACCCTCTTTGCGAGCCAGAGAACCCAAGCGGTGGTGAACAGCCCCACAAATTTTAAATATAGGAGGTCCGCGCGAATTGGTAACCGAGCGATCTATCTTGGCTCCCATTGAGGTAAAGGCAAACAAACAATTGTACAGTCTGATCTTTGATAGAAATTTTTTTGCACGACGGTCACCATCGTAATGCAAAAGGTCAGCCAGTATAGGTGGAGGCGCAACAAACTTAGGAAGGTGAACCTTTCCACCCTTGCAGCAGAGGTTGTACACAACTCTCCCTTTAGTAACGGCACTCGCACTCTTGACCCTCTCCTCATACCAGAAATTGCATGTACAATGACAGCAGTGGTATTCAGGACCGCCATGGTAAGAACGACCTCGATAAGAAGCTATACAGAGAAGCATGTGAAACAAAGTCTTAAAAGATGGTCCATAGAAAGTGCAGAAAAACATGGGCGAAAAATGCACGAAAGACCCAACTATACCTTTTAGTTTCTCGGCAAAAGCAGCCGGAAAACCAGTCCAATCATCGGGCAAAGGGACTTGGATGACAGGTTCTATATGGAAAGCACGTAACGCAGAATAAGAAGATAAGATAAGAGAATTTCGTAAGAAAGGCACACAAGCACAGAGGAATGCTGGATGCACCTGCGTAACCAGAACGGAGCAGATCGAGAAAGAATCTGCGTTTTTTCCTATTGAAAGCGGTCACGATAGAACTCAACAATGGCAACCAGTTGTCCCCTATTTTTGGCACCAAAAACAACAGGATATAGCTCTCATGATGAGCTACAGCAAAGCAGAAATAGACGCAGATATAGCAAGCAGCGAGACCCGTACTTTTTCTCTTACGACCTAGCAGCCCGGTATACGGTGGTGGAACCGAGCTGGCAACACCCACAGCATGGCTGGTAGGTAACGCGGCACGTCTGGTAGATGGTATCGCACGACTGCTGGTACCCACCCCACGGCGAGGACGACCCCCAGGCATCAGTGTATCAATAGCACCTTTTTGGGCAAAGCACCCATCCTTAGTAGAGACAAAAAACAATACAACCCACGGTAAAGGGTTAGCCGGAGAACAGAAACAAAGAAACTCCATGAGGAGCAATTTGAAGATAACCTGTCCAATTATATAGCACTCACAGTAAGCACAAATAGTGAAGACTGGAAATTACACTCAATCTCATAAACACATGACAGAACGCAAAAAAGATAATGGATGCATGAAAATACATAACAACACAAGTTTAGTCCCAGAAAAAATACACAGGAATGATTTGGAGCTCGAATCTGACAAAATACATGTAGTGTACTCACATAACCTAAAACATCATCAACCTCCACTGATGAAGGATTTCATAAAAACATGTACTGACCAAGTAAGCAAAGCAAAAAAGAGACCAAGCATAACCAAACACCAGTATCAAAGTGCATTAAATAAGACCAAACCACAGCAGCTCCGATAAAACAAAAGAAAAACAAAGGATAAAACCAACCTTATAGACAGTACCTCACATTATCCATGGCATCAGTAGGACAATAAGAAAACTCTCATGCACTTAACCAAGAAAGCCGTTTATTAGTTATACTATGGCACGCAAGGCCATCTAAAACAACGGTACAACACGAAAGAAGCCGAAATCTCAACCTACACTAAAACCTACATGCCGAGGATACCATCTGTAAATACAGAACCTGCCAATGTGCAGCAGCACTTACATCAGAAACACAACCGGTGGAACCCACACAGTTTAAACCAGCTGTCCGAACAATGGAAGCAGCAAAGATAAGAGCCGACCTAGCTAATTCCCTATAAGCTAACATACCCTGATAATTGTAATCGCAGATTACAAACCCATAATACTCTTGAAGAAAAGACAGGGCTTGAAGAGCGGCCTTGTCGTGGGGGCGCGGAAATCCAGAAGAAGCAGACGCCCAGAAAAATCGACGGCGCGAGACACCAGGAGGCTTAGAAACGGGAAGCTCAAGCTCAACCCCTCCTAAGACGTCACCATCGTCAGACACCTCGCTCACATAAGAATGAAAGGGAATCCCACATTGAGGTGCCACCGTGTCCAACAAATGAAGGTAAGACGAATAAACAACGAACATCCTGCCGTAAACCAAAACCATGATTACCCAACGCAAGAAAAAGAAAACCCAACCAAGTAAACACCGTTAGACAATTCCCACATAAGAGCATGGAACATTCAGGTGCACGGGCAACACACGCACTTAAATTCATCCACGCATAAAATAATGTACTAAGCAGAGAAAAATGAGAAAGAAGAGGAGGGCAGTACCTAACAGGATGCAGCAGACAACTGGTAGCAGCAACGAAAAGGGACCTGAAGCGTCTGAAATCTTTCCTGACAAAGGAAATCCATAAGAAGAGTCACAGAATTGCAACAACAGGAACACGGACTGCATGTACACGAACAGAAAACATAGAGTCATCAACCTACCCGATGAAAGCAAATAATCTCACGCTGAATAGGAACAGCAAGAGATGAACGAACAACCCTGGAACCTACAAAATGGCAAGAACCCTGTAAGCATAACCAGTAAGCAGCAAAGAGTAAGCCATCAAGAATCAAGAGTGAGCCATACAACATCTACCACAGAAACAATGATAAGCAAACAGATAAACACATATAGGTAAGCAAGGACTATATAAAAGCAGATTGAAACAATACGGTAGCCAGGAAGAATCTCTTCACAACCTACAAAATCTATAAACTGAACCTACCTCTACCCAATAAATACAGCAAACTCTATCCAGAGTGATAGCAAGCACAAGTAGTCAGCCTAGTCTACCTCTATGCCTAAACAGCAAGCTCAGGTCCAAATAATATGGTACCCTACAAAATCTATGAACTACACCTACCTCTACCCAATAACTGTATCCAGTGATAGCAAGCACAAATAGTCACTGGATCTACCAATATCTGAGACTAATAGCTAAAATAGAACTGGATCTACCAATAGCACAAACAGAACTGGATCTACCAATATGCATCAGGAACTGCACTCTATTAGTTTCTCAGCGCAAAAAAAAGTTGTATTAGTTTCTCATTTGTTGCAATGTCTTGCTCTTTTCCTCGAATTGACTTGTGGATAATTTGTCTTTGATGGCTTTGTCTTACAAATGCTCTTTGATTGATAATTTCAGGACATGGTCCTGTTCAGGACATGGTCTTAATATCAATATTAGGGGTGCTGAATGCAATATATTTGTTTGGTTGTTAGCGAGCTATCCAGTACCAGAACCCAAAAATAGTACAACACACGCACCTGAAAGCAATGGTCTGACTGTTGCCTTCGAATGGAACACTGGATCCAACCTAAGAGCAAGCCAAATCGTCCACTACAGAACAAATAATGGGAGCAGCAAGCTAAGTACTTTGCGAGAGGAAGCTAAGAAGCGAGCTATGCAGTACCAGAACCCAAAAATAGTACATCAATCGCACCTGAAAGCAATGGTCTGACTGTTGCCTTCGAATGGAACACTCAACACTGGATCCAACCTGAGAGCAAGCCAAATCGTCCACTACAGAACAAATAATGGGAGCAGCAAGCTAAGTACTTTGCGAGAGCAAGCTAGGAACTGAGGAAAGTCAAAACAGGTAGAACGCAAAATCAGTGAGAGCAAGAATCAGGTACCTCAACCAGCACCAGATCCCTGCAAAGCCATCGCGACCGCGGTCGATTAGCGGCACGACGGTCCCGGCAACGACGGGCCTCGCGGCGGAGACGGAAGCGGCGGCGACGATGAAAGCCAATCGATGACGGCGGGGATGCTCGGGAACCCTAGATCGAGAAATATCTGTCCTAGGGTTCCGAAGCGAGGAGAGCGTCGTATATAGGCGCATCTGAGAGGGGGGCAAGGGCGGAGGCGACCGCCGCTGTAGCTCCCGTACCCGGCGTCGCCTCCCCGTCCGCCACGAGACGACAACCCCGGCCCCCCCACGCCCGTCGTCGCCTCCCCGTCCGCCACGAGACGAAGACCGCCCTCCTCTCGGCACGACTGAGACGCGAAATCCCGATTCTGCCCATGGAGAACTGATCGAACCATGACCCCTGCCACCGCGCCCGGTTGCCCTCGCTGTACACTCACGTCGATACGACCCACGCCACACGCTGCCAGGCGGGTCCGAGAAAAACCTGGGGCCACCGGCAGCGACACGATGTAGCTCCGTGCGTGTACAAAACGGCCCGCCGACCGGGGATGGCTAGCGATCGGACGGCCCACAACGCATCAAGCTCGAGTTTCAACGGCCAGGGTGCTCTGATCGCTGAGGAGCGGGCTGGCTCGAGCAAGGATGTAATCTTTAGATGTATGGCCAACAAGAGATGCACATCATTGGTGCAGAGGCAGCATATGAATGATTATATCTATCGGTCTTCATGGCAGACAGCATGGATTTTACTGTTTCCCTGATAAAGTTGCTTCATCATCGAAACGTTTTCTTCTTCCTCAGCTGAAAGCAAAACAAATTTCATCAGATCATATGTACGACCTTACTGGCAATACATACGTCTACTATTTTGAAGAGATAGAATTACGTACATCGTTGCTGTGGCCGCACTTCTTCTTGCGACAGTTGGTAGACCTCGGAGGAAGGCGTCCATAGCACCTATATGACGAATCAATGGCGGGAAAATCAGCTAAAATATTTGTCAGACCGATCGAGATGGAAAAAATTGAGCATGTATACTAGTACGTACTTGCGGCAGATCATCTTATTCTCGTTATAGCTGAGCGCGGGTTAATAGCTCAGGTGCGACGTTTTTTCACTCTATTCACTGGAGAACGACGTCGTTCGTTGTAATAGCTCTGCTACGACATCTCTTTGAGCAAAAATAGCTCAGGCACAACAAGGCCCTTAAGCGCAACAACCGTCAGGATTAGGGGTGGGACTCACGCGGATTAGTGGAGCCTGGTGGGACCCACTTCAGCGTGGGGCCCAGACAGCAGCGACGACGGTTAAACCGTTTGACCTTTCGCGCGCAACCTCCCTCTTCTTCTCCCGCGACGAAGCACGCAACGCCGGCGAGCTCCGATTCAGACAATAACTCAAATTAAACCGAACCAATACACACTGAACCGAACTCTAATTAACAAACATACAAGCAAACATAGTAGATAATTAAAGTACTATTACAAACGGAGTAGTTTTAACGGCGGCTCGTCGGAGCAAAAGCCGCACGGGCAAGCAAACATAGTAGTTCTTGGGTTAGTTCTTAGCTATGAGGACGGACATCAACCGCAGCTCCAACCCCCATCGATCCATCCAAAATTGGGCTCACCTGAGCCCCAGGGGTGCTGCGGCGACGAGGCGGCGGCGCCGCTCAGCCGGAGTCAGAGTCGTCGGAGTCGGTTGCGCCCCATGGGATGTCTGCCTTGGACTCCTCGATGGCATGGCGGTACTGGTACTCGTAGAGCTTCCTCTTCATCTCCCGGTCGGCCTCGAGCTGCTTCTGCTCGTCCTTGGTGCGCTCGAGGAGCTCGGCGATGACCCAGTCGAGGTCGACGTCGTCGACGAAGTCCCCCGGCAGATACCCGCGCCAGGCGCGCGGTGCCGCGCCCTGCTGCTCCTCCTCCTCCTCCTCCCTCTTCGCTGCGGCAGCGGTGCTCGTGTGATGGCGGAGGTCCCCGCGCCAGAGGAGCTCCCCATGCCTCTCGCCGCCGCCGCCATCGCGTGGTCGTACTCCTCCACTTCGCGCCGGGCGTACGCAGGCGGCGCCTCCCGCCCCAGAATCGTCCACGCGCGAGCGCCGCGCTTCCGACTGGCGTCGGAAGCAACCAGCTTAGCCCGTACGGGGTCAGCGGGCGCCGGCCGCTTCTGCCTTCTCCGCTCCTCGTCGGAGCCGTTTCCGCGGCCGGAATGGCCGCCGCGCGAGCAGGAACCTCCAGGCCTCATCCTCGTCGCACGTCGGGGCTTGATCTGTGGCGGAGGGGCTGGATTGCGTGGCCGGCGGCGAGAGTGGCGGCGAGAGTGGATTTGGATAATAGCTAGGGTACGACACAGTGGATATATAGGGAGGGGAACGGGAGGCGGTCGGCTGGGCCTGAGAAAGGGCTGGGCTGGGCCCAAAGTTGAACGGCGCACGGTGAATTTAATCAAGGAAAAAATATTTGCGGGCCAAATCCTGCTGTTGGGTCCAAATTTAGTTTTTTTTCTATGAATGGCGCGGAACTGGGAGTGGCGCGGATCGGGGGTTTCCTTCTGATCCAACCGTTCACTAACCAGCGATCAACGGCCCTGAAGCAGGGGGGTTTCGGACGGGGTTTAGGGTTTCCGGGGTTTAGGGTTTCAGTGAGCTAGGGTTGAGCATAAATAATTTAGAAAAAATCAAATAAATATGAAACTTTCGCTCACTGTTTACTTATGCAACTACGTTGCTAAAAAAATTAAAACTTGTTATATCCACAGTTAAATGAAAAACATTCACATAATTCAAGCTATCGACGGAATGAGTTAGGGTTGAGCACAACTAATTCAAAAAAAATCAAAACAACATACAACCAGCGCAGATGGTCTACTTATGCAACTAAGTTGCTATAAAAATATAAAACTTGTTATATCCACATTTCAATTCTAACATTCACACGTTCACGATATCGATGGAATGAGCTAGGGTTGAGCATAAGTAATTCAAAAAAATCAAATAAATATAAAACCAGCGCACATGGTCTACTTACATGACATAGTTATCAAAAAAATTAAACTTTGATTTTGAGTCGGTCAACGGTTTTGTGCAAAGTTTGACCAAACATTCAAATGAGCACAAATAATTCAAAAAAAATCAAAATAATATAAAACCAGCGCACATGGTCTACTTACATGACATAGTTATGAAAAAAAATATAAACTTTGTATATGAGTATTTTCATGAGAAATCCTTCACACAAATGACTTACCACGAACGAAGTTGCAGAGAGTTCAAGGAAGTGAGAGAGGGTTCAATGTTTTGAAAATTTAAAAAATTGAAAAAATCACCAAAGCTTCATTTTGGTGTGACTAAGAATTACCCAGGCTTAGTTTTTCATTTTGGTATTTAAAACTTGTTTAAATGTTGGTCAAACTTGGGTTTGACCGATTTTGAAATAATCATAAAATATTCATAAAACTTCAATAAAATGAAAATCCAGTGCACATGTTCTTAGTTTGTCATGTACTAACAACTCCAACTGATAAACAAGGTCTAGATATAATTAAACAAGAAATGTTTCAATATGATGTAAAATCTCACATCTCAAACTATGAACTCTCATGTGTGAAGAGAGGTGGTTTGGGATTTGCAACATGAAATTTACAAAAAACTCACCAAAGCTTCATTTTGGATTGACTAAGAAGGATCCAATCTTGGTTTTTCATTTTCATGTTTCAAACTTGTTCAAATGTTGGTCAAACCTAAATAAGCATAAAATATTCAAAAAACACCAAAAAAAAAAAATCCAGTGCACATGGTATATATTTATATAGAGTAGATGTGTAGGAAAGTTATTTGGCTGATTGAGACAAGGTCGAAAAAAATCTTGCTTAGGAATGGAGCCGTTTACCCTACCTTTAGAGCTCATTTGAAACACTTTTTGTTCAAGACTTAGCAAGTTAGATCAAACAACCACATAATAGTATGAAATCATTGCAACATCCAAACCTAGCACAAATAACATGTAGATTTGAATTTTGGTTCAAAATTGAATCCAAAAAATCAAAAGAAAATAAATAATTTTCAGATTATTTAACAAATTCAAAAAAATTGTCCCAATGCAGTATCTTAATGGATAGGACAACCCACTATTATAGATTTAATCTATAATAGTGAGTTGCCGGACCCACGAAGCTACTGGACAGGGAATATATGTGCAACACCTAAATTACGAGCATGGGGACTCGAACTTGGGTGGGCAAAGGGAGTCATCAACCCTTTGCCACTAGGCTATGCCAATGTTTGCGGAAAATCTACCACCATTAGGTTCTAATAGTTACAAATCTACCACTTGGTAAGAGTGACAAATGGCACTTTATTTACCACTTGGTAAATAAAGAAGTAAATCATTGTCTATAGATCTACCACCATTAGGTTCTAATAGTTACAAATCTACCACCATTAGGTTCTAATAGAGACATCTTTTATAAGCCTCTACCTAGTTGACAAGGTTTCAACTTAAGAAAAAAATCAACAGAGCAGTGCCATTTGCGAATGCCACAATCGGGCGTGTCCAGAGCGTGCGCCCGAAAGGTGTTCGACAATATGCATGCCACAATCTGACGGCGTGCGAATGCCACAAGGAACACAAAAACAAGCAACACAATAATTTACATATTGTTTACAAGGTTTCACCTACCGGAACGTGCCACGGCACGTCCAGAGCACGTCCAGGGCACGTCCAGAGCACGCCTCCAAGGTGTTCGACATGGCCATTTCACAAAAGAACTCCCACAAAATTCACCAGACTTGCTATCTACAGAATGCAGCTCAATCTTCCTTCCTCCATGGCTCTGTAGCTGATTCTTCTAACTCGATTTCATCTTGCAGAGAATTTCTGAGCACACCAATCTGTCCTCCGCCAGCCCGGCAACTAGACTGAAAGCGTCTAGGCTCAACGCTACTTCGAAGTCCAGACTCGGGGTTGAGCGTGCTGAACTGCTGCTCGATGAGCTCCCGCCCGAGCTGCTCTCGTCGCCCGCAGCGCGCATCGAGGCAAACCTCTGTCTCGTCATCGGCGGCGAATCACCGCCGAGCGAAAAACCCTTGCCGCCGTAGTAGCCGTTACGCTGCCATGCCTGCTTCAACACCTGCTGGACTGAAATCCGGTAGGGTCGCTTTCCGTCGAGATAGATGGAGCCCCTCGCCGCTGCACGAGACACAAATCGGGCGCCGGTCGCCTCTGCGACCGTGTACCCGCATCACCCCATCCTCCATCCTCCCTCGCCGCTCCCTCGATGCACCACCCCAAGCCTTGCGTCGCCGCCAACTTGCTCGACTCCGGGTGCCGCCGCTGGACTCGCGCGGCCGCTCTTCCCTTCGCCACAGGACTCGCCGCCAGTTTGCTCGACTCCATTGCCGGTCCAGTCGCCCGCCCCCTCGCCGCAGCTTTACTCGCCCGCTCCATTCCTGCAGCTCGAATCGCCCGCTTCTTTGCCACAGCTCGAGTCGCCCGCTCCATTGCCGCCGACTCGCCGTCGCCAGGAAATTTTCCCCAGCCCGGAGAAACCGAGACGACGGGACAGAGTGAGCTCCGCGGGATGCCGGCGCGTGGCAGAGACGGTTCCCCCACGAACAGAGGCCGGTTTCGCTGACGCATGGGTCCCACTCGAGAAAAACTACTCCATGTACCGGTCAAACCTGGTTTACAGCGTGGGGAACATGACTTGACGGCCATGTCGCCGCAGAGCAATTACTGCTCGAAAAGATGCCGCATGTGAGCTATTATTCAGAAATATGTCGCTGCAGAGCCAATTCCTCAGAAAGATGTAGTATCTGAGCTATTCGCCCCTGAGCGCGAGCGCTCGGAGACTGGGGTCGATGCAACAGGGGTAGTAACCCCTGCCCCAACTGGGGTACCCGCCTCGGAGGCCGAGCGCAAGGTGCAGCATCGACTCCTTGACGATGCCGTAGTCGGCCAGCGTTTGGCCGTCGTCCTCCTCGTCTAGCTGCTTCCCGGCGAAAACGAGAGTCGACAGCTGATCTGAGGTACCGAGGATGATTCCTTGCTTTTTCTGGATCTGGGCCCTGACGCTACCGACAGTGTCGCTGCTCTCGACCTCGAGCGTGAGAGTCTGCCCGGTGACGGTGTTGACGAAGATCTGCATCCTCCTCGTGGGTGGCGGTCGTGGCGTTGTGGCTGGGGTGAGAGCAAGTCCGCGGACGTACCGCATATATATAGCGATCCATCAGACTATCAGAGGAAACTGAAACCGAAACGGAAACGCCGGCGCTACGAAACCGAGTACTATTCAGTTTGGAGAGCAGCTGGCGAGTCAAGAGCCCACTTATACAGTCATCGATCAACTCCTCTTTTTTTCCCCTTCTTGTCACGCCTCCCTGCGTGGACCGTGGATCAGAACCACGCTCTATTTTATATTCTTTGAACTGGATAAACGATAGTACTGTACTACTAATGCCTCCTCGATGAAAATTATGTTTTATATAGCCATCATTTGAGGGGTCTAAACTCTAACGTCGCTGGTGCAATTTTACTGAATCCTTGTTTTGTCTCGTGCTATTTTTGCACCCCAGCTCCTTTGTCATGATGAAGTATGAAAATAAATAAATATTTAGATAAGACTACTTTGGATGCCATATTTTTAGTTTATTCAGTGTGACATATTTTTAGCACGTAATGAAGTATTACATTTGCTAAACAGACATGTACGTGGTGTTAATTAAGCTTGTTGCATATGAAATTATTATATGTATGAAGGATATATGGAGAGGAGATTCCATGCTCCGGAGTTCTAGTAATCCTAATGTTTTAAAAAAATCTAAAAAAAATTACGAGTTTCAATTTTTTTTGAAAAAACTCGTACGTGCAAAAAAAAACTTTAACTATTTTGTATCCCAGGCACACAAAAATGACGATAGTGTGGATCTGAATATGCATATTTTCAAATCTCCAAATATAAGCTGTTTTTTTGCATATTTCTGGGATACATCATTGGAAATGGCCGTGTTTGCCTGTGCCCTTAGACTCCATGATGTTTGACTGATTATATAAAGCACATACCATCGTAATGGCAAATGTATGTACTGAATTTGTTTTGGTAAATCTATGTGAAATCAGAAGTAGCTTCCCGTCATACGCAAAATTATCTACAACTATCCATACAGTCATGCACCATAAAGTGTACTAAAGTATTCCGACTGCTTCAATTGATGTTCGATTTCTGAAGAAAAAAAGAAAACCATTTGAAAAGGATTCTGATTTTTATTTTATATCTACTTCAAGTATTTATAGGGTACTGGTGACATTAACATAGTATTCTGCTTAACTTTGACAAGTTTGTTGTGGTGGGCGATGTTCTTGCAATCCAGTTTCACATGGAGTCGTATATTTGTATGGATACGTGTTTTGCAGTATGCTTATAGTTCAACCCAACATTCCAATTGTTGATACTTATATTTGATTCGTTAGCTTGATAAAGTGTACATGTTGTAAGTTCTTCAACTGAGTTATGGAAATTTGTGGTTTTCATGTCTATCCATAAAAGACAACAACTCAATCATAAGTATAAGTTCTGCCCACAAGGGTATGAAGAGCATTTGAATCGGAAAGTGTTTTTGACTTCCCAACTCCGGTGCTCCCCTCCGTTTAAAAAAGTTCGAACATCATATTTATGACTTTAGAAAATATGGAAAAACAATGGACAATCGGACGTAGCCAATGGTGTATCTGATGCGTCCAAAATACACGCATCTACGTCCATGTTTAAACCGTATCTTTGTCATGAAAATGATGAGATATTGACTCTACACCTGCCACTAATCACTAATGAGTAATTATATTGCAAAATCCTTTGTCATAATTATTATTGCAGATTTGGACGTGGAAATCGCTGGAAATCAGGACTAAAAAGAAGGAAACATATCAAGGAAGAAATCCCAAGTCCAACAGCCTTCGCAGAACATTTAACGAGTAACGCCACCATACCAAGCGCCATCACGACCGTCAGATCAAACCGACCAAAAGTCATCAAAGGGTCGAGGCCTAATTCGCGAAGGAAGGCACCCGAAAACCAAATTCCGTCTGCTGCCATTATAAAAGAAGAGGAAACAGCCACCAGAAGAGAGCCGCCATCATCACCACGAAGTGCTACCGCCGTCTTCAACCACCACCATCTCCACCACCATAGCCATAGTCATACTACTTTGTAATCTTGATATCATCGTGATTGGCAACATTGTAAGAACTATCAATTTATCAATTCAGTTACTATTTGCAACAATGTTTTCTATTGATGATATGATCGCGATGTGTGAGTAGTCCACTCGGGCTAAGGGCTGAGGCAAACTTATCAATAGACTAAACACACATATTTATTGAAAACTCGGTGGAGACCAACCGAGCAGCAAGTACAAAAAACCCATGCAAAACATTTGTACATATATCACGCGATTTCATCAGCAGAACTCCAAGCCAGTTTGTCAACTGAGGATGTCGTCGCCTGGCTGCTAGATTGTATGGTGCTCGTGGTTTCGTCGCTCCTCTCCGTCACATCATGTACTGATTTACACAAGAAACTCCCAGTAGGCGCCATGAATGTCGCAACCGGCATCTTGGTTGGGAGGCTCGGCATCGGTGCCTCGAACCGCATCACGTTGACGGCCTCCCTAATGGATGGCCTCATTCTCATGTCTGGGTGCGCACACCAGAGAGCCGCGACCATCGCACACACGCTCCATCTCCTGGCTTTCGAATTCACCGTTAAGCCGCTCGTCGGCTGCATCGAGGATCCTCCCCTCGCCATACAGTTCCCAGACCCATTGCACCAGGTGCATGGTGCTTGCTTCGTTTCCCTTAAGGACCATTATTGGGTACCGTCCGCAGACGATCTCGAGGACGACTACGCCAAAGCTGTAGATGTCCGACTCGGTGCTGGCCCGTCCGGTCACCATGCACTCGGCCGGGTCCATGTACCCCATGGTGCCGGCGATCATTGTGGTATGCGATCCTTGTCCATGGTTTACGAGCCTTGCAAGGCCAAAGTCTCCGAGCTTGACGTTGAAGGATGCATCCAACATTAAGTTGCTAGGCTTGATGTCCCGGTGCAGAACACATTGCTCCCATTCCTGATGCAGATAGACAAGTGCAGATCCTAGGCCAAGCACTATCTCATGCCTGAAATAAATAATATATAGTGGGCCAAGATTCTGTTGAGCAAATTTATACGTCTTAATTACGCCATGGAAGGGAGAGGTAATAACATGAGAGAGATCGTAGTTGTACCTTCGTGGCCATTGTAGCGTATTGTTCTGACTATGGATATGGGTGTCTAGGCTGCCATTGGGCATGAGCTCGTAGACAAGAAGGAGCTCGCCGCCGCCGTGGCACCAGCCGATAAGCTGCACCAGATTGCGGTGCCTGAGGCGGCTTATGATCTTCACCTCGGCTGCATACTCTTTCTTCCCTTGTTGAGAGCTCTTGGAAATTCTTTTTATGGCCACGTGAAGGTCTGCATCTTTCAAATACCCATGGTACACGGACCCGAAGCCCCCTTCCCCGAGCTTCTCCTCGTCGGAGAAGTGCTTGGTGGCGGCGGCGAGCTCGCTGTAAGTGAACCGCCTGGGCCCCGCGCCTTTTTCAAACTCCTCTTCGTCCAGGGGCTGCTCGTCGAAGGTGTCCAGTTCTTTCTGTCTCGCCGTGGCCCTTCGCCTCCGGCGACGCAGAAAGAACCAAACCCGCACGCTTACACACAGGACTACCACCGCCGTAGCAACGGTCACGGATGCTACCATCACCGTTCTGCCGCTCGAAGGGGGCAGCGGGCCAAGGGAAGACAACAACGGAGGCGGAAGTGGAGTCGGTGACGACGGCTCTGGTCGTTGAGGCGGGAGGGTGATGTCGAGTCTTTTGCTGTCGACGCCATATACGACGTACACTACGGGAAATCCACAAAACACCGACGGCCAGGACATACGCCGACGGCCAAATGTCGGGGCCGTCGGCGTAGACCCCGACCAGACCAACCGAGATATTTTTTTTCTTTTTTTAGCTACGCCGACGGCAATGCCGTCGGCCTAGAGATTTTGGCCGTCGGCGTAGATTTTTGCCGTCGGCGTATACTTTTTCAATTTTCTACATTTGGTACGCCGCCGTCGGCGTATACTTTTTCAATTTTTTACATTTGATACGCCGATACTTTTTTCTATTTTCCATTTAATATGAAATAATTTATATCTTTAAATCCGTAAATCGAAATTTAACAAATTAAATGTCTAAATCGATAAGAAAAATGAGAGGAATCCAAATATGACATCCATAAAATCTTTTTCACCGTGCACATGACATTTTGTAACATATGTTTGTTACTTGCTTAATTAAAAAGTCATTTTTACACTTAAAAAATGGAAAATGATATTTACTAAAATATTTTGGAAATTGTTTTTGGCAACAATGTTTTCCACACCAAGACACTCCTATGTGTCAAGTATGGACACATTATCACACACTATCACACACTTGTAGTTCAATTTCAATTACTTTTGGAAAATCGGTATAAAGTCATTTAAATAGGAATAATTAGGTAAAAATCGAGAAAATTCCTAATACTTGGATGATATGGATGTCATATTTGAATTCCTCTCATTTTTCTAATTGACGTAGATTTTTTTTTCAAATTTCGATTAACGGAATTAAAGATATGAATTATTCCATATTAAATGTAAAAAGGAAATAAAAGTAAAAATAATTTCATTTTTTCATTTATTAAAAATATATACTATTTTACAATCATTGTTACTTATTCAAATGAATTTTCTAAATTTAAACAATGAAAAAGTGTAACATCCTAAATCAGGGGTTAACATGATTGATATGATATAAGTATCAGTAAGTTCTCATTTCTCATTTGGAAGCTAACAATGAAGGAACTCAAAGGTTAAGCGTGCTTGGGCTGGAGCAATTTGAAGATGGGTGACCGAACGGGAACTTTGACCAGCGTAAGTACTTTGACCTATGATTAAATGTGTAATTAGAGATTAGTATGTAGCTGAGTTAGAAATTTCGAAATATCAAAAAAGTTCAAAAAAGTTCAAAAAAAATCAAAAAAATTAAAAAAATTGCATTCATACGCCGACGGCATTGCCGTCGGCGTATGAGGGAGTATGCCGACGGCTACGTGTACGCCGACGGCATACGAGCGTACGCCGACGGCCGGAAGCCGTCAGCGTATTGTGTGTTTCCCGTAGTGGTAGCAGCTGTATCCCTTGATTCCACCATAGGTGGTGCCACCGAAACTTCTGAGCTGTGCCACGAAATATGTAAGGCACCTGCCGCACTCGCTGGCGTTGAGGTCTCTGGTGCACCGTGTGCCGTTCATGCTGGCATTGTCGGCGACGGTGTCGGACGCGAAGCTGGTGACTATAACTCTGAGGTCGGCGACGGAGAAGAAGGACTCGTTCGAGTAGCGCAGGGCGCAGGCGCGGTAGAATCCGCTCGCCTTCCTGCTGCCCGGGCACAGCTGCTGTATGCCGGCAGCGGCCTCGTCGAGGCAGCCCTTGCACTGGATCAAGCTGTGGTTGGCGTAGCACATGCTGAGGCCGTAGACCATGTCGGGAGCCTCGCCAGCCGTAGTGGTGTTGAAGCCACGGTTGTTCAACACAGCCTGCGGGAGGGAGGCCGTGAGGTGGGCGAGGTTCACCTGGTACGGGTCGGCAATGGAGTAGTTGTTCGTGGTTGAGCAGGCTACCCCAAAGTCCGGGAATGGATTTTCACGACCTCCGAGTACCTTCAAGGAAGAAGCTGCAGTAAGCAGGAGGATAAGAATGTACCTTGAAGCCATGGGTTAGCTTCAAAGTTTCAGAGGATTTGAGGTTTCAGTTTTTTTTAGACCCCTCGATTTGTGTTACAGTTGTAGTATCTGAACTTATGCACTAACTCGACACCACACTCACACCACACACACACACCCTAGTGCACAAGCTAGAGCCTAGAACTATACACACAACACGCAAGGGTACCCTGTGTCCCTAAGAAGCTAGTAGTTGCGGCATACATGCGTGAGAGGGGATTTATTTAAGGGGTCACTGCCCCTGTGAGAACACCCACGAAAATCGGCCCCGGAGGGACTCTGATCCTGGGCGGGCTGGGTAGACACCACTACTCCTAGCCAACGAGCTATCAACTCGTTCTCAAGGATTTGAGGTTTCAGTTGTTCAGCTCATGTTGATACTCAATCTTCATCCCGGAGTGAGAGTTAATGTAGATGATGCACAATTTTAATCAAAAGCAAGTTGCTTCATAATTTTTAAATGAACGGGTCTCTCTACCAGAAATAAGGAAAATCAAATATAAAGTGGACTTGTGTCAATCGCAACCGAATTCACCAACTCCGTGACCCGTTCATCAACTTGGATCTCTGCAGGCCTCCTCAGAGAGCCGTGTCGTATTGTATAATCTATAGGCAAACCTCGATAAATTAGATTATGAGAGGACAAATATGTAAGAAATACTACGCTCTGTGAAGAATATACAACTCTATATAACACTGCCCGTCCCAAGGATGACACAATAGCTACGGTTATGGTTCATGCGAGATTTAATTGATCCTATACTTGTTGGGTGGAATGCCCTAATAGGGCCGCTGAAAATGGCCCAACTGTCGCAAGGGACGAAGAAATCTCAATGGAACCAAAATGTGAATGGTAAGTTCTCAGTGTATTACATGTATAGACCGCTGGTTCATCCAGTTGTGTCCGTCAATGATACTAAAAAAATATAGAAAATGAAAAATACAACTAGATTTAAAAATATTTGCATGGTATATTTGTAAAAGGGTAACCGACAATCTTGTCAAGAAGAGCCAGCATGAAAGTACTAAGTGTGTTTTTTGTGATCACGATGAAACAATTAAACAATGATTCTTTAGGTGCAAGTTGGCATGTTTTGTATGGTTGTTCATCCAAGTAATGTCTAACTTGTATTCGTCACATAGCACCGCTAATGTTTTCCCTAACTGGCTATGTGGTATTGATTACAAGTTTAGAAATATTTTTAGGGTGTGAGTGCTTGCCGTAATTTTGTCGTGTTGATTATATAAAAATGATGAGGTTTTTAAAGATAATATTTTCTTTGACATGGGCCATCTCCGATGCACACATATGTTTCATTCGTGGTTGTGTCTACAACGCCCGGAGTTTCGAAACTTGTTTACAGATGTATCTACTCGATTGGAGGTCACCGCGAGCAATACTTTTTATCCCATATGGGTATAGGTTCTACGAGCTCTCAATGATTATTGTATTACGTTGTTACGCTTTTACTTCGTCTTGTTTTGTTTAACCGTGTGCATTCTGATTGTGCAGAGGCTAGATATAAGACTTTGTATCCTTGTGATTCTTTGATGATTAAATGTCTATCCAAAAAAAGGCACAACTCACATAATCCAAGTAGTATAGTTACAATCAAGTTTGGATCAAGCACGCCCCATGTCTTAAGGAAAACAAAATAAGAACAACTAGTTTTTTTTTGCGAAACACGGTACAACGCAAGCGCTCATATACACGCGCATATATTCACCCCTATGAACGCACACACGCACATCCTACCCCTATGAGCACCTCCGAGAGACTGAGCAGGCGGATCAGGTCTTGAGATTGACGAAGTCATCACGGGCGCCTCGCTGTCAACGGGAACGTCGCCTCCCACTGAAGAATATTCCGCCTAAATGAGAAACACCAGCGTTAAACCTGGGGTTTGAACTTTGGTGGGTTGGGAATACAACCATCCTCCTAACCATCTTGCCACAGACAAGTTCTCATAAGAACAGCTAGCTAAGTACCCGTTCTTTGTAACGTAGGTTGAGCTGGCTATTGTCGCGTATAGCATAATTTCTCGTGTAGAATATTTTGAACCATGAAAAGTATGGGTGTTGTCAAAAAAAAAAACATGAAATGTATGGGTCGTGTACCAGACGACAGTCGTGCACCCCACTGGCTCCATTCCTCCAATAACGTTAATATACTCCAGTCGCATGTCTCTTGTCAAAAAACATGACAAGTCGTTGCGTGTTCTCTTCCTCCTCATTCTCTTTCGGTCATTTGCTCTATTGCTTTTTGGCTTTGGCAACACACAATAGCTGTTCCGGTGTCACCTTCATGCCTTGTAAACCTAGGAATATGTTTTTGTATTTTCTTGTAAGCTATATCTGCAGATGGCGACATGTTACGCAACTTAGTTGCTATGTACTTCTTTTTAGATAAAAAATCACGGCATATATTATTGTTGAGGGATTATGCCGAGAATAGAGAGGGGCGATTTTTTTGTAGTTTCCCGATGTTAGTACTCGAAGACATATTTATACAGGTTCGGGTCATGTGAAATGATCATATGGTAAAAATCCGACTCATGTTTGTGGCATGATCGGTTCTTTATGATCAGATGCGTTCTCTAGAGGAGGTCTCAATGTCACTATGTGTCGCATCCCGGGAACAGGGGGTTCCCGCGAAGCTTCCCGCGTGGCCCGCAGACAATCCCTTCCACAGTACGAAGATCTCGAACAACCCCATGGACACCTCCCCAGGACGAATTCCATTTGGCTGACTCACAAACTGCAAAGAGGCTAGCATCAAAGTTTGGGCCCTGTGAAATGATCGTCCGGTAAAAATCTGACTCATGTTTGTGGCATGATCTGTTCTTTATGATTAAACCTCCTGTCTAAAACACATCTGACCGATTTTGAATGTTTCCATGATTGCTCAGATGTGTTTTCGACAGGAGGTTTAATCAATTGAGACGACGTAGCGAGAGAATGATGACGTGGACATTCAAAATCGGTCAAATTAGGTAGGGAAGGTAGGGAGTGGACGTTGAAATTTAATAAAATTTATAAATATTGTTTTTGAACAAAGGAGTGCTTTATTGCACATACCAAGTGTCGATTCCTCTTCTTTTACTTTGTGTACCGTTGTTTCTGTGCAGGTTGGTTGTTCTTTGTTTAGTAGACAACTGACATGCAAGTTGGCCTTTATTTATTTAATAAGCAACTACACCATCTGTTCCAATTTAATTGACTTCCTATCCACCATGTATAGATACATCCACATGTGGTGAATAGTAAGTCAATTAAATTGGAACGAAAGGAGTAACAGACAAGTTGCCGCATTAGTTTACTAATTAGAACCAAAATTAAATCAGTTTGTGTGCAACTTTATTGTCCAATTGTCATTTTGTATTTTAAAACTACCCGCTGCTACTTCTTATATATAGTACAGGTCAAACTTGTATCCTTCACCAACAAGTGGCTAAACCGTTATGAGTGATTTATTTTAAGTAGATATAAACTTCTATCATTGGGTAATGAAAAATTCTTTTTTTAGAAAAAGACACTTTCTCGTAAACCGCGCTTAAATATAAACTTTTTATACTTGGTCATCGTGCGAAGTCTTGCCCTTAAAATCTACTGATGTAGAGGAATCCAGGTCTAACCTTTCAACGTTGTCATCTTCAGCCAGTGAGAGAGTCAGGATTTAAAAATTAGGTATGCGAAATACTCCCTCCGTTTCAAATTAACTGACACAGTTTTAGTACAACTTTGTTCTAAATCTGCGTCAATTAATTTGGAACGGAGGGAGTAATATTTTTCCACGTCAATCATACTGGCAGATTTCTGTGATAATGATTTCTTTTGTAACTGCAACAATGGAATACAATTAGCCAATGTTGCAACATAAGACATACAACTTGGAAAAAGAATCCCCGGCAGGAAACAGTGGAGCGGAGGACACCAGGAATAAAGCGTTCTCGTTAAAAAAAGTTCATGTTCAATGCAATTCGCGTGAACCTGACACCTTTCGTCTCACCTGGAAACGAAAGGATCATTTCGTTTTGAAGGAACACCAAAGGTTCCAGATAGCTAGCTAGCTACCCTAAGGGGGCCTAAAGAGTTACTACAACTGACTACGCAAATAGTAGTACAAACATACATCAGTACATATACACCAACAAATCAACACGCCTGAACGACCACAAGATTATATAAGTAAAAAAATACATCAGATACCCAGCAGCAACAGAAGCGCCAAACAAATAAACGGCAGTCGGAGTGCTCATGTTTATAGACTAATGATGGTGCATAATTCATGAAAACTTGGTCACTGAATAAACGAGAAGCTAATGTTTATTGGCCAGTTTGGTGTCAAAGATACATCTTGATGTGTTGCGGATCCCATTGCCCTTACGAGCTCACCATGTTGAACTGGAACCTAGACAAGTAGACAGCTGCTGCGGGATGGTGGAAATTACAGGTCCGTACCGCTGCATCAAAATAGAAAGCAATTTTCAGTCTTCCAGCAACACATTTAAGAACACTTGAAAATAATATAATATAATAATAGAATTAAAGCTGCAGAGGGAGATATAGAACTGTGATAAGAAAGCAGACTCTGTACAGGCCGATAATTGAACAGACTACACATGAAAGGGTTCGCTCGAAATTTCATTTAAAACTGCAGGTTACAACTATCATATCCCTATAGGCCATGGTTTTGTTAAAGATGTAAATGGTAACAACTAATCCCTAAAACTAGGCTACAACTTATGGCACCAAAGAGAATCCAGATCAAAGAGGTTTCATAGCTAGAATAGATGGATACTTTCTCACAGGCATCAACTCAATATTGGCCATGAGTGCAATGTTTCTAAACATCATGGAAAACTAACTTTCCAAGTCGGAGGGCTGCAGGTTACCTGAACATTGTCATAGAGTTCAAACAGTGGAACAGCAGGTAGCTCAGGTTCCTTGGAACAGCGAAATTACCTAGTCCCAACTCTTAAAGCAAGGATGCACCTCTTAAAGCAAGGATGTACGTTGGGCTTGGTTATATGTGGAGGGCAGTGAGGATACATCACGGTCTCAAAGTTTGGCCTCCACCAGACAGCAACACACTCACCAACCTGGAAGTGAAAAACATAGCAAACCTTTATTGGAATGGACACAGTTCACATAAGCAATATATAACATTAAAAGTAACTCATGACGACAAGATCTGGAACCCAAGATTACTTTAAGCAGAAAATAGACAGCAAAGTTCACACTGATTTCACGTACTTTGGTAGGTACGTAACACACACTATGCAGAAAGATTACAGTGCAGGCATGTCTACCTACAGACGTCTACTTTGAATATTGTTGTATAAACACAGGACATGAAATTTTTTATTGGGGACTTAGTAAGACGGTAGGTAGTTCGTGCTTTAAATCTTGAAAATTGTGGACAAGATATCGGCAGTTAATACTTAGCACCAATGCCACTGATCCATTCAGGTAGAGCTGTAATACAGCACATACAAAGCTCTAAAATGTATGCCATGCCTTAAATAAGATATAACTACTATAACCATGGTTAGTAGATGGTCTGAGGAAAGCTCAAATAGCCATTCCGTCTTTTATTCTTCTAGATGCAAATAATCTTCAGTACTGCTAGACCTACAACGACTCAGCAAGGTACAAAGTGACCAGTTACAACAAAACTAGGAAATACAGCATGACCATACACCATCAACAAAGAAACTGAGCTTATCTCGGATCCATTACCTGCCAGTTAGGTGGAAATGAAGGAGAGTTCACTGCAAGTTTGCTGCACAACTTTGTTTTCAGTCCCTCAATTTCTGTAAAACAGTCAAAGACACAGGATGGTTTCAAGAACAAGGGATATAGTAGAAAAGTGGAGCAACAGAAAACAGACAATTTTTCTCCAGGCTTCAACCACCCCACCAGGAAGTTTGCAAAATGTGTTCCCAATCTGCAACAGCAGTATGTGGGGGTGATTGTGCTCCTGCACCTGCATATGATGATTTCAAGTGAATATTTCAGCTTATTTGCTAAACTACTACATCCACTGACCAACTGTTACTGCAGTAACTTTGCCAACTATCAGGTATTTTCAAGCACTAAAATGTGTGCAAACATAACTATGAGATGGAGGAATACAACATACCAACATGATTGCTTCAACACTTGTCCGCATTCCTTCTTTCATGTAGCTGCCATTCGCCAAAATAATTAGTAAGTTGATCCATTTGACAGAAGAATGTTAAGAAACATACTTAGTAAAGGAGCCAAGCTGTTCACGGGATACTTAAGAGTCAGAACAGAATGTACATACACATTGCAATCAACTGAAGGAATAGCAAGGCTTCTATGTGAATCTCCTTTACGAGACATTCCAGACTAGTCTACCAACAAATTATCATGTATAGTTATTTGTTACAAAATGCACCATAATTACAATCAGAAAAGGCAAAGTTTCTATGTGAATTTCCTTTATGAGACATTCCAGACTAGTCTACCAAAAATTATCATTTTACAAAAAATAAAATGGATCTGCCAAGCAGCATTGTAGTTAACTCCTTACAAACAATAAAATGGATCTGCCAAGCAGCATTGTAGTTCCCCTGCTACACACATCTAGTAAAGGAACTACACAAATTAAATACAACCCTGGAACAAGAGGGACCAGTTGAACTCATAAACAACATTGCAGCATTTACCAGCTTACAGCCCTCGATATAAAGCCGATTAACGATCAAGAATTCCTATGTCAGCAAAGATACAAATAACACCTAAATACGAGCTAAAATAGAGCCAAAATACATATCGTAGAACACCTAAAAATATATCAGCGCCGAAACAATATAAATAGAACAAAAATGACTGAACACAATATAGCACTGAAACAATATATTGATGGTTGACATGAAAGAAAATGCTGAATCAGGGGGCCTATCGAACCAGCTAGATGTATACAAATGGACAGAATAGAGCAGTGCCAGTACGTCATAATTTCCCTGTAAGGTAAAGAATAAATACATCTACTAGAAACCACAGGTGCAAATTACAGCAATATCTGAACCAAACAAAACGAGGCCAACACCACAAACTCCGCGTGCGCCAGGTCACCAGACGCAGCTAATCTTATACCGTGATTGCCACCTCTCTCTTAAGCTTCGTCAGGTTAGTCACCGCTAGTCTCCAGCCAAGAGCTGCTTGGAATTCTTCACTTGACAGCTGCGTGAACAGTTTGGCTGGCTCCCCAGCAAACATCATCTCTGTTTATCCTAAACTCAACCTATGCTAAAAGAACGCTGTCCTCAACGCAACCTCCTCGTGTTCTTTAAACACGAAAGCGTATCTGTCAAGCCGTTGCTGCTTTGTGCGGATCTGATGCCGCCAAGTATCGTGCGACATGCTTCCATCAACCCTTGGTAAGGCTGCGCGCAAACCAGACCAGCTTCTGGAGAGTTTTGACATGGTGAATCCTCGGCCGGCTTCTCCATTAGCCTCGGTAGCTTATTTGCCTCGCGCTCGCTCAGCTCTTCTTGCAGTTTGGCTGCCATGACCGACGCCCGCTTGATACATCTTAATGGGAGCTGCAAGCAGGATCAAATACCCAGAAGAAAATAGGTTAGGCGAGGAATAAGGTTTAGTGTTTCACTTAAGTATTTTTTAGTACAAAATAAATTCGCTGTTCAGACAGTGTGAACTCGAACTGAAGAAGAAAAAGCTAACTGATGTATAGCAACATATGACTAACCTGTGCAAGCAGCGCAACATTAAGACCAAAGCTTCTGTCTGAAGCTCCAGCAACAAGTTTATACAAAAATGTAATTTCTCCTAGATCCTCTGTTTCTGTGCAGCTCTCCAGTTTTTCATCAGTGATTTCCAACAGCTTCCTTGTAGATAGATATGAAACATGGTATGCCCCAACTGAACCTTTAAAGTCTCTCTGAATATCAAGAATTTTCGGATAATGAGTGACAAAAATGACAATGCATTTCTTCTTTTCGAGGAGATAGTGTAACGTAGCATAAGCTATAGCAACACCGTCATGTGTGCTTGTTCCACGACCAAGCTCATCAATGATAACTAGGGACCGAGATGAGCAGTTGTGCAATATGTTGGAAGCTTCATTCAACTCTTCATAGAAGGTACTTGTTCCTTGTTGAATACTGTCGGATGCACCCATCCGGGTATAGATTCCATCCACAACATGCAATGTTGCAGATGAAGCTGGTACAAAGGAACCAACCTAATGAAACCAGAGCAACGATTTTAGCAATCACATCAGAAAAAAAAAATCAGCAAAGTTAGTCTGTAAGGGCTATAAATCATTAGCTGCTTGTAAAAGTACATAACTCTTTGCCAATGTTTATTGTCAACAGCGGTCCACCGACTAGCTAAAAGTTATAAATACATCCAAAACATGTTTCAAGTGACAAGGGAAGACTAACTGTATGGGATAAAACCTATACCTGGGCCATAATGGTAATTAGTGCAACTTGGCGAATATAGCAACTTTTTCCTCCCATGTTTGGTCCTGTAACAATCTGGCAGTACTCCCTGTCTGCCTGAAGGTCTGTATCATTTGGAACAAAATTCTCTCCAAGCAAGGACTCTAGAACCTGAAATCCAACAGCATACCATCACCATCATCATCAAAGGCTCAAAGCTAAAAAGTATGCAAAAGTGAAGAAAGGGTACTAATGTGACCAAACTCCAAATGCTTGATCTTGAAATTTAGCAATAAAATGGACAGTGATCTAGAACTAACCGGATGGCGGCCATTTTTTATGTGAATCTGACTTGCTTCATTCTCAGGAACAAAATTAGGTTGTACATAATTCTGCAAAAATGGAAAATAGATGGTGATCAATGACATATAAGAAAAAGGTGCATGTCAAAAGGTGAACACTGGTTAAGAACTAGCCTATTACCTTTTGTTTTGCAAGAGTGGCAAGAGAGTATAAGCAATCCAGAGCTGCAAGAGATTCAACAGTTGCTTGAAACTGCGCATAATATTTGCCGAAATCCATAAGGAATGTATGCCATGCTGTCCTGCAGATAACTGCAAGCTCTTCCTTAGCCAGCAATAAACTATTTAAGTTTTTCAAGATTTCAGGAGTGTGGTATCTGATAGTTTTCTTGGTGCTATTTACTTTCATCCAATTTGAAGGCACCCTTCTATCTACTGGTAGCTGCAGGCACAAATAGGCAATATTAATAATAACCTGATGGAAACTACAAGAAATATTATTCCCACTTGAAATTAACAATATCTGAGGTAACAGGATTCAACTAATCGACTTAACTTCGATCAAAAAGGCTGTTCCAGCTATGGTTTTGTACTCCAAGTTTCGTATGCCCAGCTGCTTCCGATACTCAACAATTAACAAATCCAGTTTTCTTTTGGCCATTTCAACAGTAACATGGCCCTCAGCGACCTATCAAAAGATATTTTCAAGTACAAGTATGATGCATCAGAAAAGGTAAAGAATAAAACACGCTCAATTCATTACCAGCGATGGATTTACCTCAGGGAATTGATCAACAGATGCAATAAACAGATTTAGCATATCTCCTTGATCAGCAGCGTCTTTGTTAAGACACGACAGAAGTTTCAAAGCATTAGCAAGTACAATGGATGAAGAAGCTGTACTTATTAGCCTTCTCAGCAAAGAAGAGTGGACAGTTTTGTGTTGAGAGGACACTATGTCAGTATCCTCGATAACAAGCTTCTTCAGCTGCTTTCCAGCTGTCAGGATAGCCTGGATGACCCCAACAAACTGCAATGTGAAAGTATATGCAGTTAGGCATTCATAGGACACTAGATAATTCTTGGAATAAATACGAAGAAGTATACAAATGGAAACTTTTGAGCTGCAAAGCATCATGATTCTGTGAATATCGTATAAACTTGACAGTAATACTTCCATGATAAAATAGTTACAAAAATAAGTAGAGTCTAGATGCTGAAAACAGAAGGTGATAAAAGAGTAGGCTGAGCAGATTATGATTTATGCACAGAACACAAAAATAGGGCATGTCAAAAACTTCTTTTAAGTGACACATATATAACTTGCCAAAAAAAATGACAAGGGAATATTGTCAAAGGAAGCATAGACATTTTTCTCCAATTAAATTAGTGTACATATTAAACAAAGCTGACTTCTCTATATGACAGTGGTAATACATGTTAATATACCCGAAAAGAAACTACTAGCAAGTATGACATGCAACTTTCGAAATGAGCAATCAATGTCTGGGCCATGATTTCGGTCTAAAAAAATTGAACAACAAAATGAATATTTTGACCTCTTTAGCTGTGGCTTTGCAGTGGAAAATCCTTGTTATTCCTCTCTGAGAATCGAGTGATCTTCCAAGCATTGTTAGAACAGATGAAAGAATGGTGCTCAGATCACTTCGTACAAAAGATGTGCAACGCCCATCCTTTCACCGTGTAGAATGCTAACTGAATCTTGCCGTGATCCCATCGATTCAGAGATCTCAGAGACCGCATCGTGACGAGAACATATTAGATTTCTATTACATAAGGGGTGAGTCAACTGCAGGAACACCACAAGAAGCACGTATTAAATTTCTATCACGTAAGGGGTGAGTCAGCTGCAGGAAAGACATCACGGATGTAGTTGACATGATGAGAATAACGATTTGGTTTGTCCATGCAATTTCTTTTGTTTAGCCAAATGATATGTCATGGTAAAAGTTCATGTCCTGACCAGGTGTACAGCATCTTACCCAGTGTCTAAACAGTCTAGATCCAAAAGCTGTACATGTGTTGTTCATAATTTGGAACAGAGACCCTTCTGTTGAACCATCTGAGTTGTTCTTCAATACCTGAAAGCATCGAGGTATTACCTCACAAATCATAATTAGAATGGAGGAGAATCTCAAGGTGTTGCAGAAGAATATACCTCAAGTTGTTGAAGAGCATTTGCTGATAGAGACATTTCAGTATTAGCACTAAATGGCCGAAACGAAGAACCAAAGCAGATTAACCTTTCCATACCAAAACCCTTGAGATAACGAACACTCAGTGCCATTGCTTGTACAACTAGCTCTGGCATAGCCATGACACCCTACATACACAAATGGAACTTATTGAACAACATTATGGTTAACAAGCTACAGGTGGGGTGACAGTTAATTACCTAAACTCCATTTGGAACAGTTACAAAGACTGACAGTACCTCGATCCCATGAAGATTGTTGTCAGCTTCATCTATTACTATCATGTGTCTATTGTCTTCAATGGTAGCTGAGTTGACCACCGACTTCTCAAACAGAGAAAGAAGTTCAGCTAAAGCACCACCCTCACAGAAACATGTGAGTGGGGTGCACTCAACTCGGATATTAGAGGCAGGTCCCGCGTATGCCCTCATCAGCTAGATAACAAGTGGAGGAACACATCAACCAGAGGATCTCGAGCAATATAAAACAAGGAGTACTAAAACACTTACTCAAAGTTGCAACGAACTATAAAATGTACCCTGAGAAATGGTAATAAAATCTCACCATAGAATAATTTGCTTGAACTCAAGTTGGTCTGAATGAACAAAGTATCATACTTTATCGTGGAACTGGAACAGGTAAATGCATGACTATTACTGCCAAGCTACATCTGCACTAATGATTGTTTGTGGCCTTGATAGTCTATCGGGCCAAGCAAGTTTCCATATATATTCGCCATGATGCCACAATCATAATAAAAGGGTAAAATTACAGACTGCAAACTGATGAGAATTGCAGAGCCTATAACCTAGTACTAGGTAATGTTTCAGTATATTAGTACAACATCAGCAGTTGTGTGCATACATTATGATCACGACAATGTTGCAAAGCTACAGTTTTTACACATTACGAAAACAAGGATTGCGCCGGCTATCAGCATCAGTAGATTACCTTTTCTGTAGCGAAGGAGAGCGGGGTGCCGAGGATGACCTCGACGGGGGCCAAGCCAAGCAGCACGGCCTCAAGGCCACTCCTAGACGCACCGTCCATGAACTCCCCGTGCACGACCTCACCGGTGGAGACCTCGATGGCCACCACCCCGACCTTCACCTCGAACCCCTCCCTCCCGACGGCGTCCACCTCCCTGTCCACCACGCAGACGAGGTACCTGCTCTCCTCCTCCGGCGCGCCACCGCCCTCCAACTCCCCGGCGGCGGCCTCGATGGTGGCGCGGGTGTACACGGCCGACAGCTCCCGCGCGAACGTGGCGGTCCCGCCGTGCGAGGCGGCCTTGATGGCGGCGGTCTCGGTCTGGCGGACGACGCCGACCTTGTACCCGGCGTCCACGAGGCGGCGGACGTGGAAGCCGAGGCGGAATGTGGGGACGCTGGCGGTGAGGAAGCTGCGGTCGGGGTGGGCGACGATGCCGAGGACGGAGGCGGCGGCGGCGGCGTCCTCGCCGAAGAAGCGGAAGCGGTAGCCCACCTCGACCATGAGGAGGATGCCTGGGTGGCAGGACTTGAGGTCCGCCACCTGCTGCTCCAGCAGGGTGTAGCCCCGGGCGGTGGCGGCGGCGGGGGTAGGGTTCGAGCCTGGGGAGGGCGGCGGCGGCTCGAGGAACCTGCGGCGGACGGCGTCGGGGTTGGGTTTGGGTTTCTTGGCGGCGGGTTTGGGGGAGCGGGAGAGGGCGCGCGCGCGCTTGGCGGGGGAGAAGGAGGCGACGGTGGAGGGGGAGGGCTTGGGAGGAGGAGGAGGGGCGGGCGGTTGCGGTTGGGCGGCGGAGATGGTGGGCGGTGGTGGGGGCTTGGGGGAGAAGAAGCGGGAGAGCACCTGCTGCTTCGGCTGCTTGGCCATGGCGGTGACGGCGAGCGCGGGAAAAGGGGGGCGGCAGCGAGGTGGGGTTTTGGGAGGGGGTGTGGCGGCGAGGCGGCAGATGAAGCCGGAGGCGTCGCCGTTCGGTCGGTTCAGACTTCAGACTTCAGACTCGAGTCGAGCCAGAGGCTCCACTCTCCACAGAGTGAACGTGACCCGGAACGAGAAAAAAAAATCTGGTGAAAACTACTCCCATAGTTTAGGTAATTAACTGTCATCCCACCTTGTAGCTTGTTAACCATAATGTTGTTTTATAAGTTTCGAAAAAAATAATGTTGTTTTAAGAAACCCGTGAGGAAGAGTAGAATGTAGAAACCCGTGAAAACTACGGGGAAAAAAGCATGTTTATAAGTTTTAAGAAACTCTCAACGAAAATACATTACATTGGCAAGGTAGAGTAAACAATTTTGAGTTTCAACCTGCAAATTTGAATTCTTAATGCATTTTTGTTCAGGTTTTTTTAAAACGTTTAAACATGGTTTTGCGCGGTTTTCACCAAACTGGACACTTTCTCCGACAGAAATGTGTGGCTTCTTTTTTGTTCTTGAAAGAAGCACACGTACCCCCATAGTTTAAACGCAGTACCCTTGAGACTAAAAAAACCACACTTAATTTCTAAACTTTGCAAAACCAGGCAATTGACCCCCTAGCCTCTCATCAACTGTGTTTTGCAGGTCAGTTTTGCCACGTAGCCTCTCACCAACGGGTGTGGAGAGAACTGATTGCTTACTAAATTATTGTGGCATTCAGAATATATGTGTTGACCTGTAGTGTTTACGTGGACCAACGCATCTGCATGAGCAAATATGCAATTCATTCTTCCTAAATGATACTGTGCTACAGCGTTAGACTTTGTAAACTGAAAGTGCCGTTCAGTCCCAAACATGCATGCCGTGGTGTGAGCAACGGATCAAGAGGCGTTAGCAGTACGTTGGTGAATAGCCAGAAATTCACTTTGTCACCCGGGTGCATATGTTTTGTTATTTTTTTCAAAATTAGAAAAATAGGAAAACAATTCGAAGAAATCTTAAAAAATTTGGGCAAAATTTCGGAAATAAATGAAACTTTATGTGGTCTGTACAAAAAAGACAAAATATGTGGCCGAAATGAGATTTAAAAATACATTTTACAAAGCACAGATTTTTTCTTTTTTGCACAGATCGCGAAAAATGTTATTTCCTTTCGAAATTTTGCACGAATGTTGAACACTTGTATATTTTTGTGCCCAATTTTTTCAGATTTTTTCGAAGTGTTTTCATATTTTTTTAATTTTGAAAAAAATATCAGGAGCATATGCAATGTATACATGGCTAACCAACTAGAAACAATTACACATAATTTTAACAACAGATCAAAGCATATTATGATTATTGGGGCAGGTCAAGGGGCCGCAGTGTTATCTAGAATTTACAAACAAGACAAAATAGTATCACTAAACTTCAGGATCAAAAGGTCACATCACACATGTTCTCTCGGATCCGAATGCACCATGGTTCTTGCTAGCTCCAGAATGAGAATTCGTTATGACCTTCTAAAATTAATTGTTTGAAGGGAACTCGATTATTGTAGCATTCGGAATGTTTTGACCTGCAATGTATACGTGGTACTGTGCTACAGCATTAGATCTTGTAAACTGAAAGTGCCGTTCAGTACAAAACATGCATGATGTGTGAGCAACGAGGCGGTAGTAGAACCTTGGTGAATAGTAATATATGTTCCTTCACTTCCTTGTTAAGCAACTGAGAAATACAACTTGAACAACGGATGTGGTTGAATGTATACATGGCTAACCAACTAGAAACAATTACACATAGTTTTAACAACAGATCAAAGCGTATTATGGTTACTGCGGCAGGTCAAGGGGCCGCACTGTTATCTAAATTTACAAACAAGACAAAATAGTACTATGACTAAACTTCAGGATCAAAAGGTCACATCACACATGCTCTCTCGGATCCGAATGCGCCATGGTTGTTGCTAGCTCCAGAATGGGAATTCGTTATGACCTTCTAAAATCAATTGTTTGAAGGGAACTCGACGGTCCAGCACGGCGTGTATGGAAAAGAGAATAAAGAGTGCGTGGGGATCAGCAAAATATTCACGGTAGCGCGTCGGGTACATGTTTCCTAGGTCCTGAAGCTTCGATGTATTCAGATGGTAGGCCAATCCTCTCCTCATCGATTCGCTCAAAAAGAGTACTTCTTTGTGGGGATGAAATCCGAGGATGGTGATATCTTCATTGTACCGCCCTCCAATCGTATCTCTTGTGTCGAGAAAATCGTCTTCTCGGAGTCCCACTCGAATATATCCTCTGTTGGCGCAGGTCCGCTGTAATCTGGAAACCTATCACTATAGAAATGATAGTTGGCGTCTTCCATGACCCAAGGCCCGCGAGCTTCGAGATTGTGCCTCCCGTGTGCCAATGTGTGTGTAAGTTCTGTCTGGTGCTTAAAAACCCACTTATTATGACCTCGGGACTCATCGAGGATCCAAACTCGAAGATGCCGCTCCGGAGAAGAAACGATTGAAGCAATATACACTCCCTTTTCCGATTTTCCAAGTCGCAGTTTTGGCCCTCCACTCATGTTAATACCATGGGGCGGTTTAATTACCTGGTACTTGCCACTCAACAAAGATATTCTGCGGATAATAACACGATGTATTCATACCCAGGGAAACGCTGACCACCCAAACGGCATTGCGGCCACAGGTAGGGCACGGCGGCCCATCGCCGCGTGGCGGGGTTGACCACGTAGGCGCTATCAAGGAGAAGGAGGCCGTTGCAGTGGTCTGCGACCTGGGATGGATAGGTCGTCGGTATGTACTGGTGGAGCTTGCCGCTGACCGTGGGTGAGCCCTACCGGCGGTGTGGGGCGGGCGAAGAGTTCCGACTTCCGAGAAAGTAGTGGTCGTGAAAGTTGATGAAGATGCCGGCCAGCCGGAGCGGAACGAGCTGCATCAGGCGGTGGGCGTCAATAACGGTGTGCCAGGAACTATGGACGCACCGCGCCGCAGCGAGGTCTCCGGCGGGGAGACGGCGGAGGACGTCCGAGAGCAGGTCCTCCGGCAACGGCTCCATATTCGGTTCGATCGATCGATCTGCAATTCTGCCGTGCTATGGTACCTTGTAGCTGTTTTCCTGGGCTGGGCCTGGCACTCCGGGTCGAACTGAATCTCGGTCGATCTCCCGTGCAGCGGGCCGTATCCAGTACCAATATCGGAGTGCTCTACTGTTAGGTTTCCGTACTGTATGTCAGCATTACGTGACCTTAATTTACAAGGCAGTCTTACGTAGGAGTAAAAGTTTTTTTCGCTGTTCTATTGAAATTCTGTTCTATTGAAATTCGATATTCTAATTTTAGGTCAGGGCGTTTGGTAGCAATACATACCGTACTGCATATTGGAGTCCTGCCTACTGGAGCCAAAACACCTGGTTGTAGGAGATTCTAGTGCTTGGTTCAGGTTAATTTGTCACCAAATCTGGCCTGCTGGCGATTTCCGTTCAATTCTAATCTCAAATCAAATCATACCCTTTTCGCATGTAAAACATGCCAACAAGAAGCATCCGAAAATGCAACTTTCCAAAAATTAATGCTGGTTAAGTATCGTTACAAAAATGTCTCCACCCAAAGGACGAAGCATTTGTGTGTAAGCAAACAACCACACTATCAGTGTAGTGAACGGCAGACATCTAGTTCCAACATGCCTAAACTTACATATGATGAACTTACGATTTGGAGAGGTAACAGCTCTTTGCATAACGTTACAGGTTAGTTACCAGAAGAAACATAACAGATACAAAGAAGGAGCCTAATTGAAGAGTTAACTACAACAGACCATGCAAATCGTCATACAAAACATACATTGGCACATACACGAACAAATTAGCGCAGCGAAACAACAAGATTATCTAAGTCAAAAGTAATATAATCGCCAAATAAACGACAATCGGAGTGCATGTGTAGCTTATAGACTAACGGTGGTGCATAATTCATGAAACTTGATCACTGAATAAACGAGAGTCGTGCTAAGTTGATTAGCCAGCCAGTTTGATTTCAAAGATCCATCTTGATATGTTGCCGATCCCACCACCCTTACGAGCTCACCATGTTGAATTGGAACCTAGACAGCTGCTGCGGGATGGTGGAAATGACTGGCCCGTACCGCTGCATCCACATAGAAAACAGATTTCAGGTTTCCGTCAATACACTTAAGACCCCTTGAAAACAAGGGTATGTAATAATTGAGCTAGCTAATGCTGCAGAGGTGAATATAGCATGTGAAAATAGCATTGAAGTCTGTACAGGGATGATAACAGAACAGGGTTTACATGAAAGGGTTTGGGCTGAATTTGATAAAAAAACACTGCAGGTTACAACTATTATATCGATATGGTAAAAACTAAACCACAACTGATGGCACCAAAGGGAGACCAGATCAAAGAGGTTTCATAGCTAGAAGAGAGAGATGCTTTCTCACAGGAATCAACTCCATATCCTGATCACTCTTTTATGTGCAGCAAAAACAAAACTGGTTTATCGGGACACATAGTGGTGAGGTAAAAAAAGCTATGCCACTGGGCTTTTTATTAGGCATATCATTCAACAAACAGGTCAGGAGTGGAATGTTTCCTAACATCATGGAAAGCTAACTTTCAAGTGCAGGGACCGTTACTTACCTGAACATTGTCATACAGTTCAAACAGTGGAACAGCAAGTAGCTTAAGGTTCCTTGGAACAGCGAAATACTCCCTTTCGGTCAGGTGAACAATGAAAAGCTTCTTGCACTCCTGTTCATCGCATTCGTCATTTCAATTACCAACTCCAAATAATACATGATAACAGAAACTTCTTGAAGCAAGGATGTACCTTGGGCTTGGTTATATGTGGAGGGCAGTAAGGATACATCACGGTCTCAAAGTTTGGCCTCCACCAGACAGCAACACACTCACCAACCTGGAAGGGAAAAACATATTATACGTTTGTCAGAATGGGCGCAGTTTACAGTACGGAAGATCCATGATCGAAAATACTTCATAACAACAGAGTCAGCATGTTGTTAACAGAACTGGAACCCAAGATCATGTAAGCAGAAAGCTAGCCATGCAAGTTCATGCTGATTCCACGCATTGCATACTTCAGTAAGTAACAAACACTACGTAGAAAGACTATAGTGCAGTCTGGCATGTCTACCTACATATGTCCACTTTGAATATTGTTGTATAAACATGTGGACACGGAAACTTATATTGGCGCCTTAGTAAGACGGTATGTAGTTCATGCTTCAAATCTTGAAAATTGTGAACACGAATTCCGCAGTTATCACTTAGCACCACCAATGCCACTGTTCCATTAAAGGTACAGCTGCAATATAGCACGTACGGAGCCATATAATGTTCATGACATGCCCTTAAATAAGATATGACTACTATAACAACGGTTAGTAGATCGGCTGAGGGAGGCCGAAATAACTGTTCAGTGATGCAGACAAGATAATCTCCAGTACAGCTTAGTAACTATGATTTAACACGGTACAAAGTGACCAGATGCAACAGTATGAAGGAACGTAAGGAGTAGGTAACACGGTATGACCATTCAGCATCAACAAAAAAACTGAGCTTCTCTCGGACCCATTACCTGCCAGTTAGGTGGAAACGAAGGAGAGTTCACTGCAAGCTTGCTGCACAACTTTCTTTTCAGTCCATCAATTTCTGTACAATTCCACTCACTTTAGCAAACAGTAAAAGCAGAGGACGGTTTCATGAACAAGGGACATGACATAAAAGTGGAGCAACAGAAAACAGACCATTTTCTCCAGGCTTCAACCGCCCACCAGGAAGTTTGCAAAATGTATTCCCAATCTGCAACAGCAGTATGTGGGGGTGATTGTGCTCCTGGACCTGCATAGGACAATTCAAGTGAAAATTTAAGTTTATTTGCTAAACAGCTGCATCCACTGACAAAGTGTTACTCCAGCAACATTGCCAAGCACAGCATATTTTAAAGCACTAAAATGTGTGCAAACATAAATATGAGATGGAAGAATACAAACATACCAACAGGATTGCTTCAACACTTGTCCTCATTCCTTCTTTCATGTAGCTGCCATTTGCCAAGTAAATTAGTAAGTTCATCCATTTGGCAGTAGGATGTTAAGAAACATACTTATCAAAGGATCCAAACTGTTCACGGGGCACTCAAGAGCCAAAATAGAATGTACATACACATTGCAATCAACTGAAGAAACAGCAAAGCTTCCCTTTATGAGACATTCCAGACTAGTCTACCAACAGATTATCATGTATAGCTATTTGTTACAAAAAGCACCATAATTACTAGTTACCTCCTTACAGAAAATAAAATGGATCAGCCAAGCACCATTGAAGTTCCCCTGCTACGAACATCTACTAAGGGAACTACACAAAAGTAAATACAACCCTAGACAAGAGGGACCAGTCGAACTCGTATACTAAAGTGCAGCATTTACCAGCCTACAACCCTCAATATAGAGCCAATGATCTAGCGAGAAATACTAAATCAGCATACAAATTAAAATAACACTAGGTTTTCATGAAGCAATTCACACAGCACCTAAATCCGAGCCAAAACAGAGCAGTCTCACGACGTGGTGTTGAAAATTTGACTAGAAACATGCAGTAATTTGGGCCTCCGCGGTACTCTCCGGTGAAGGGGACTCGAAAGTCGAAACTAACGGCTGAGATCTCAGATAAAACAATACGCGGAAATGATCTGTGCTCTAGGGTTTAGGGTTTCCGGCGAGAGGCGGGACGCCGAGGCCCCGGATCAGGGATGCGGGGGAGGGTACGGGGGCGGCGCGGAGGCGACACTTACTTGACCTTCATGCGGGCGAGGCGGTCGGCGACGGAGGTGTCCTTCTCCATCTTGGGCTCCTTGGTGCCGAACGTGTAGTTGGCGAGCGGGTACACGTTCACCACCGACGACGACGAAGCGCCCACCATCTCCGCTCCGCTACGCCGGGCTGCGCTCCGCCTTCAAGGGGGTCCGGTGGTCGCCGGAGGTGGCGGCGGCGAGGCAAGGCTGGTGGTGGGCTTTCGGGTCGGGCCGGTTTGGAGAAGGAAGGTCTGGATCGAAGTCACGAATGGGCTCGGTCGGTTCGGCATATATAGAGGTGCGGTGCGCAGCGCGGGACGCTTGTTCCAGGCCGTCCGATGCGTCTTGAGCCTACTTAACATGTGATCGGCGCCGTTGATCGACTGTGAGAAGAACACTTCTAGTATTTCTCTTCTCAACAAAATATAACACTTCCTTCCGGTGTGCAGAACACACGCTGAGTGTTTGGTATGACACTAGAGATTGCTTGTGAGAACATGGATGTTATAATCCACTAGACTGAGTTATTATTTTTTCTTCAAATTTTAGCATAGCTTACGAAATAGTTTTTTTTTGAAACGTAGCTTACGAAATAGTTATCACTAGTGTGTCCGGATCGTGCTGCCCCATTCTTTCAACGGCAATGGTTTGTCCTATGACAAACTATTTTGGAGGTCCGAAAAGCTGATGATCAACGATGGAGCCGCGTCGAGCTCGGGTGAAGAGGTAATATGTCTATTTTTTCTTTGGTAGCTGCTACGATGGTGCCGAAGAAGAGAAATAGGCGTTGGTTTGTCACATAGGTTTATCTTATCTTTCCAGATCTGTAAGATCAGTGTATACGTACTTTGTATCTCGTCTTTTATTTATCACTGAGAATCATATTACCATGCAAAAAAATAACATAACATTTCTAGCCAAAAATATATATATAATTTATGAGAAATGGTTTAAGGTTGTTGGCTGATAACAAACAGACTACTTGCCCACGTGGAAAAAACGCTTCGCTCAAGATCATCTTCCTCCCAGGTATAGTGTCACAAAGGCATGTTTCTCTCTCATGCTCTTAGGTGTTCCACCACAAGATTAGGGTCCCACTTCAGGTTAATGCTTTTATGCTAACATAAATGTTTTATATCGTTTAGAACCCTCATGATCATGTCTACTTATGTTTTACCAGTAGAACCCTCATGTTCGGGTCTAATTGCTTATGTTTTGGTGCTAATTGTAGGTGATAATGATCTTATGTGGTTATGATAGCACCTCATGATCATGTCTAGTGCCTATAATCTTTTTGTTTATCTTGGTTTATTCACAAAAGTTTATGTGTATGCATATGATTAAGATCAAGTCTACTAGTAAGTCTTAATGATCCTGTCTACTATTAAAATTATGTTAATGTCAGTGATGATCAAAATTGATTAAGTTCGATTTTGTCAGCTAAGTTATGATTAACACAAGTAACCCATAATTGGGCATCGATCGAGATCCAGTTTGACCAGGAGTGCTAGTAAAACAGCTACTCTCTTTGTCCTAAAATAGCTGATGAACACAAAAGTAGCAGTAGAAAGTAACGTAGAGCGTGGTGAAAACGATGTTTGTATCAGTGTGGAATAAAGGACCAGGGTCCACAGTTCACTAGTGGTGTCTCTTCATAAGACAAATAAATATACATGTTGGGTGAACGAATTACAGTTGGGCAATTGACAAATTACAAACGCATGACAATGCAATATATGACAAGCACATGTTCATAGTTATATCTATTGGGCATTATAACAATATACATAGATCGCTTACTAGCTGCATCTATGACTCATAATCCACTCACAAGATAGTTTTCGGGTCTCCCATAAGTATTAAATTGCAAGTAACAGATTATAGCATTAATCAAAGTGTGTAATGTAAACAAACGCATTAGACTTAACAGTGGTACCCTTAAGCTAAGCATCGGTTATTTTATCCCTAGTGGCAACAACACATCTACAGCTGTTGTTTCTGTCTATCAAGCTCAGGCTTCTAGAGGCATGAACCCACTATCTAGCATAAATACCCTCTCTTGAAGTCACTAGCATCTACTTGGCCAAATCATCTACTAACAATGGAGAGCATGCAGGAACATAGATAAAACATAATATACATAGATGAACAGACTTGATCATAACTTCACAATTCATCGGATCCCAGCAAACACAACATGTAGCATTACATAAAGATGATCTTGATCATGTTAGGCAGCTCACAAGATCTAAACATGATAGCACAAGGTGGAGAGACTACCAACTAGCTACTGCTATGGACCCGTAATCCCGTGGAGAACTACTCACACATCACTCGGGAGGCAGGCATGGCGATGTAGAGCCCTCCGGTGATGATTTCCCCTCCGGCAAGGTGCCGGGAAGAACTGCAGAAACCCTCCCGAACTAGGGTTGAAGACGACGGCGGCGTCGGAACTTTTCGTGGATTTTCGCTAGGGTGTCTAGGGTTTCCCGAATAGATGCAATTTATAGGCGAAAGGGCGACGTCGGTGGCCAGTCGATGTGGGGCGGCGGCCCCACCCTTGGCCGCGCCGTGGGCCCGCCGGCCTCCTTGGTGTGGCCCCCGGCTTCGTCCTTCTGGCTGCTGCTCCGTTTCGGTCCAGAAATAAATCAGTTAAATTGGCGTCCGATTCTGAGAATATTTCCGGAATAGAATTTCTGAAACAAAAAGACAGCAGAAAACAGGAACTGACACTGTGGCATCTTGTTAATAGGTTAGTCTCAGAAAATGCATAAAAATGATATAAAGTGTAAGATAAACATGTAGTAATCAATATATAACAGGCATGAAAAATCAAAAATTATAGATACGTTTTGGACGTATCAGAATGTTCACGGGGAATGTGTCTATGACCTACAAAAATTTCATATCCAAATTCGAAATGCACATTAGGAAACAAGAACTGTCTTGAGCTTCCTGGCTGGAGCCCTATCAAAATCCTCACAGAAAACTACAGGATGGAACAACATCGCCGGGAGCAGACGGTCGAGCGCACGGGCGCCCTTCTCTTCTCTTTCCTTCTTTTTTCTTCCTTGCCCGTGCGTGTTCTTCCTTTCCTCTCTCCACTCTCCACACAAACCGAATTAAACCATCGATTTAGACCAATAATCTTCACGTTTGCCACCATTAATCGGTGCTAGAAGGTTGAGGGAGGCTAGGGGAACTCCGATCTCCTGATGGGATAGCTCATGGTGGTGGTGGTGATGGTTGGCGGGTGGTTGTGGTGGTGATGGCGGTGGTGGAGCTGGAGGGCTGCATGGTGGTGGTGGTGCAGGAGGGCTGCATTGTGGTGGTGCTGCCCGTGTTGGTGCGCCGTTGATTCGAGACCGCCGGACGTCGTCGCCTCTCACGCTTCTAGGGTATGATTCGATTTATCAAAATTGTGGTGCTATATCCGTTACATGTATGAACATGTGTTGTTAAAAAATAGTTTGTGACGGTAGTAAATATTGTAGCTATATTTGTAGGTTAATTTGAAAAAATGTAGCTATATTTTTATGATTTTATTTATGCGGAATAATATTAACGATGGTAAAATAGTTTGTGACGGTAGTAAATATTGTAGCTATATTTGTAGGTTAATTTGAAAAAATGTAGCTATATTTTTTACGAGTTTATTTATGCGGAATAATATTTCATCTCTGCCACTTCCACCGTCACCCATCAATTTCATCTAAAATTTCTTCAGGGGTCATCTGCGGGATTTTGTATTTTTTGGCTATAATTTCTCCCAGCTCACAAATGTTGCCCCTCTCACTAACTAGATCCCTATAACAACTCTTGGCCCTACCCTCCCTACTACTACCTTCAGTCCATCTTACGGCTTCATACAGAATACACCACGACCTATATGGGTCCAAGCCAGGACCCGAACTACCAGACATCGTTCCTATGCGACTACGGAAATAACCGCGCACCACACACCTCCATCACAAAATCTGTTGGGGTATATATAGGCTCACCCGGGAAAAAAAGAGCGGGAGAAAAATGGCGGGAGAAGAAGAGCGGGAGGAAAATGGCGGGAGAAAAAAGGCGGGAGAGGAGAAGAAGGGCGGGAGAAAAAAGGCGGGAGAAGAAGGGCGGGAGAAATATGGCGGGAGAAGAAGGCGGAAACAATTAACCGCGAAACAAATTTACTCGACAAAACAAAAAATGCATGCACCGTGCCTAAGGGCTAATCGTCCTCGCCGAAGCCGAGTACGGGCTTGTCATCCTCGCCAAAGCCGAGTACGCGCTTGTCGTCCTCACCAAAGCCGAGTACTGCATGCATCCAGGGACGACTAGCCAGTCGTCTTCGCCATGGACGACAAGCCTCCAGTCGGCTTCAGCTACGACGACAAGCTCATGTCGGCTTCAGCAACGCCGATTGGATAATATTTTTGAAAAAAAAATTAGCGTAATATTTCCAGAATTAAATAATTTTCATGTATTATTTTAAAAAAACTTAGCGGAATCCGTGAGGGGATAGCATAGCATCAACTTTGGCCGACATTCCAGGAGATTCTGCACGGCGTCCATGAATACGAAGTCGTCGTCTAGCTTGCCGTAGAAGCCAGCGCGGGGGATGGATAAAATTTTCTAACCTCTAGGATTAACGTGGAGCCTCGTATGGTGCCTTCAATTAGTAAATATATAAGATATATATAAGATAAGATTATGCTCTTGACGAATTTGCCATCCAACAGATTCGTCATGAGTACAGAGAGCTGATCATCCAACTTCATCTTTGAAACCTGAGGCCTGAAGACCAACGTCCCCAAAAGGGGAACATCGGATCCCGCCACGGGACACCCAATCTGAGTTCCTGGCCACCTCCAAATGCCTCGGATTCTGATAATTTAGCACGCAAACATCTCTACACACCAGCATCCATCGCGTACAACTTAAAAAAATCCACCAATCAAGTACGTGAGCACATTTATTGACACGCTGCTATCGCTTCCGGCTCACGTCCAGTCCCCGGAGTCTCTGTCTGGTCCGTCGTCACCTTCCGAGGTGTGAATCCGCATTTTGTTTCCGTGTCATACCCACCTTCAGCTTGTAAACACCAGACATGAGGAAGAACACTCGCGGAGACATGAGAGGAAGTTGTAGGAGGTCTATTTTTCTCTAAAGGAAATAAATCATGAGTAAAATATACATCTATTTTTGTAGATCAAAATAAGCTTTGTCGATAGTATTATGGTTTTTTCAATAGAAATTTTCTGTTTATAAAGCGGACATGTGCATGCACGCATAGTCAAATTTTCATATTAATTCGAATAAATTGCTAAATATAAATTGATCTGATCTATCTTCACTCCGAGTTTATCTCGATGTGAGATTCAAAACAAGATCCCACGATATTATGTGTCAACGAGATTTTTCCATGGACGTTAGTTGATAGGTTATAGTACAGTGATTGCCATGAGGACAAAATTTTAACCATAATAGTTGCCGTTAATGGCTTATAAATTTTTAACGATTGCAAAAGCTAGAGAGTAAGTACTCTTGTGTTAACGATACTAGTACACTAGTACATAACGACACATCGGCAACAGACCAAAAAACCCATCGGAAACGGAGAAATGGTCCGTGTCACCGCCCCCAATACTGATGTGAAGAGCTCAATGGCAACGGAGTTGATAAACCGTTGCCCCTAACATGGGCAACGGTTGTTATATTAGATCGTCACTGATATGTTTTACATTAGACACGGAGTTTTGCTAATCACCGTTTCTAATAAGGGTTACAGGAAAACAAAAAAAACACGGTGACGGGCTGTGCCGTCGATGTAGCCCCGCTCCATGCGACTAGACGGCCGCCCGGTCGTCACCGTATTCCTGTACGCCCTGCTTTATAAAAGTTCATCGGTGCGCGTGGCTGGAGTTCTGCTCCTATGTCTTCACAGCCGCCAGATGAACATCTACTTTCTTCATCCTGCTACACAAAATGTACTGCTCCTGGTGACGGCACCGTGTACGGAGCCCCGCTCCTAGTTCTTCACGGCGGCAGCATCGTCACCAAGCATCCACCAAGCCCTTGACACAACGAATATTTTTTGTTAAAAACAACAAACAAAACTAATAAACAGAACCAATAAGCAGTAAACAAAGCAAAATGTAGTGGGATAAGCAGCTAACAGAGCAAACCGAGCTAAATAAGTAGCTAACATAGCAAATACATAGCTGAACAGAGCTAACCAACAGAGCAAACCTAATTAAGTAGCTAACAGACCCACGTAAAAAAAAGTAGCTAACAGAGCAAATACATAGTTAAACATAATTAACTAACAGAGCAAACCGAGCTAAATAAGTAGCTAACATAGCAAATACATAGCTGAATAGAGCTAACTAACAGAGCAAACCGATCTAAATAATTAAGTAGCTAATAGAGCAAATACATAGCTAAACAGAACTACAAAACAGAGCAAACCAAGCTAAATAAATACTATAACAAATCAAACACATAGTCAAAAGAGCGGTCGTTTACCTTAGGCGAGGCGGAGTCGCTTTCCGTCGTGGATTGCGTCCCAGGCGTCGGCGCCGGAGCCACTGTCAGAGGAGACGTGAGAGGAGACCTCATCCTCCTCAAACACCGGAGCGTCCTCCTCCTCCTCCTCATCCTCCTCCTCCGCCGCCGCCACCGCTGCCGCCGCCGCATCTGGCCCAGGGCCCTGGCCAGGGAGAAGAGACCGGTCTATGGCCGCCCGGAGCTGCGTCTAGAACAACGCCTCCTCGACAGCTTCTATCGCGTGCTCGGCGGCGGAGATGCGGATAGCTCTCTGCATCGCAGACGCCCGAATGACACCGTCGGCGCGCTCGCGCTCAAAGGCGGCGCGAGAGAAGAGGAGACCGACCTCCAGATTCGAGTCCTCATCGTCCGAGGAGGACGAGATCTGGGCGTCGAGGGCCGCCGCCGCCGTGGATCCGGAGGGGATTTGACGGCTCCGCAGGAACTCGCGAGCGCGGTCGCCGGGGATCTCGCCCCAGTTGTAGGGGAGATCCGGGCTGCGCCTCGGAGGGTGGGAGGAGGAAGATGCTCCATCCTGACTTCCGTCGGCGCTGAAGGGGTTCGCCATCGATTGAGTGAAGTAGGTAGAGAGAGTGTGCTGCTAGGGTTAGGACCTGGGGAGAGTGAGAGTGAGATACACTGGAGTGGGAGATATTAATACCGGCACCGCTTAATGGGCCTTCACATGGGAAACGGAGATAGCACGATCTCCGTTTCTGATGTGGCCATATCAGCAACGGAGATATTTTTTCCTCCCTTGCCCATATATGAGCAACAGAGCTGTTTTCCCCCTTCGTTACCAATGTGTCGGGCCCATCGACCGACTAGTGCGCGCGCACTCGCGGAAGCGCGCGGAACTCATTCTTCCGTCGCCTAACTCTTGCCGTTGCCATAGAGGGGTATCCGATGTGTCGTTCTGTATTAGTGGTAACGTTGCACGTGCAATGCACGTTGAATACCTCCAAAAACTTACATATGCGTGTTGAATGCCAAAAAGTGTTTTTCTTTCTTCGAGAATACCCAAAATATTCTCGCATGTATATGACTCATTATTATGTTCTGGTTTCAAGTTTTGAGGAAAACTTTACATTCTTGTGGATTGTATAGAAAAAAAACTAAGTTTCGTTTTTTGCATCCTAAAAATGTAATTTTAGCTCCTTATTCTAGTTTTTTCGCTTAGTTGGAATGAATAACATTTTGCCAAAAATTTGATTATACATGATTCATTCTAGTGTATGTACATGCTGGTCTTCTTCAAATCCTGGAATTTTCTAGAATAAGGGCGCGTGTGAGCAAAGGTGATGAAAATCCTGTGATTATAGTAAAACTAACACTTTTGAACGTACTGATTCAGTCATACAATATTCACATCCACTTGACATTGCAAAAGAAAATATATCATGAGAAAATAAGTTCTATACAACCAGAGAGACAATCGTCTAAAATATATTCCACCTGAAATCCTAGAAATTTTACAAACATGGAAAAAAAACCAATAAATCGTTGTTGATAATCAACACACCCGCCGTTGTCCTGGCCTGTGCAAAATGCATCCGTGTTCTAAAGAAACTATTCAGCTCATCTTGTCTTAAGTCACATGTATAGATAACATGGATTTAAGGGACAGTAATAGTCATGATACTTCAAAGCAAGGGTATGTTTAAACAAACTATACATGACAGAACCCGACTATTTGGGATGATGGAAGCTTCTCCGAGTCGTTGACATGATCGAACGTTGCATAAAGTTACAACAGAAGAGTACCAAACTCCAATCTTTGAATGCAACAAACTCTTCTCTCGGAATGGGCACACATGTACCTAGTTTCATTTGGAATTTAGCCATTATTCGCACAGATCAGAGTAAAAAAATCTCTGCCTCCAGCAGATCAGATTTACTTGGTGCATTTGAAAGCACATCTTAAATACCTGAAAGAGTATTTCGTAGCCAAATGAGGGAAGGTCTAAGATGGTCAGAGACAGTTGCACCAGGCTTTTTACATAAATGATGTCAGAACAAACAGAAATCTGATTGTTGAGAATAGTGTTGTGGATGAGCACTAATTAATGGCTGAAATACCTGCAAATGTAAGATTACGAGCTAACATCACTCATCTGATTACTGAATTGAATGTCAAGAAATGTTACTTAGGACAGGTCCACAACAGTGTACACCGGACAAGTTCTAATTACTGAACTTAGCTTACATCGGATGCATGTGCAGGCAATACCTCATTTCCAGTTACTCCAAACTCTGAATTTTGATAGGTAGATGCTTAAATGGAGCACACTTTCTTAATTACTGAAGTGAGAGTACAATGTCTTGATGCAGTGAACTGTTCACATCAGACATTTATTATTCAACGATGTTCTAAGCTCCTGTGTTAGAATATGTCCGAGGAGGTTTAGAGTTCGTAGTTTTTTACAATTGTAATCGGTTGTTATTTCTTGTACAACAACCGACCTCCATGTACTATATATATCCCTGCCAGGGATCGTATCAATCTAAGGTCAGAAATCCAATTACCTTCATGGTATCAGTTTAGGTTTGATCCAATCTAGATGGCTCCCTTCGCGGACGAACAAGCAGCCGCCTGGTCCCTCGCTGCTGCTATCCAGAGCATCCGCACCATTGTTCCCATCACCCTCGACCTCCAAACCGCGAACTACCTTCAATGGCGAGGGATGTTCACCGATGCGCTTCAGAAGTATGCCCTTGAGGATCATATCCTCGAGTCGGCCTATCCTGCCCACCCGACCCCGCAGTGGTCTCGCCTCGACGCCATCGTCTGCTCATGGCTCAACGCTGCTGTGGCCCCCGAGCTCCTTGCCATGGTGGTCGACACGACCACCGTCCTTCCGGCGCACAAACTCTGGTCGCGTCTCTCGAGCATCTACCACGACAACGCCGAGACCCGGTCTTCTTGTCTGGAGCAGGAGTTTCACGGCCTCCAACAAGGCGCCATGACGGTGGGCGACTACTGCCGCAAGCAGAAGGCCCTCGCCGACGAGCTCAACGCCATGGGGACGCCCACTTCCGACCGAAGTCTCGTCCAGAACACTCTGCGCGGACTCGGCCCCCGTCTCGCCTACATGCGTACACTACTGCTGAAGCAACGCCCGTTCCCGACGTTCCTCGACGTCCGTTCGTCCCTCCTCCTCGAGGAGCTGACGCTCGTACAATCCGACGCCAATCCTACGACCTTGGTCGCCAAGAGCGCCGCCCTAGCCCCTCTACAGCAGAGCGGCACGGACAACACTGGTGGCTCACGCCGCTCCTCCGAGCTGTGCCGCAATTTTCAGCAACGCGGCAGCTGCCATTTCGGTGCTCGATGCAAGTTCACGCACGCCGCCGCTGCCTCGTCGTCCCGCAACAACGGTTCCTCCAGCCACGGCATCACCGCCGGCAACAAGGGCACGACAGCGCCATGGCCGTCACCTCAAAATCCGTGGGCCGGCTCTCTTCAGATGTGGCCTGGTCAATGGTCAAGTGCTGCACGTCCTCACGGAGCAACCATGCCTGGCCCGCCTCAAGCATACCATGCAGCCACACCCCACACATACTATGCGTCCATGCCCTATGCATACAATGCGGCCATGTCAGCTCCACCTCCGCCACCGTCGCTGCCTACTTGGGGTACCGCTCCCTGGAGTTCGCCCGCCATGAGCTCCACTGCACCGCCCTCGTTCGACCAGCAGCAACTGCTCCAGAACTTCAACACGATGACGCTGCAGCCGCCGGCCAGTTCTGACTGGGTCATGGACTCCGGTGCCTGATGGCTACGTGTTGGTGAACCCCAAGAGGAAGGTTATGATGTAGACAGCAGAAGTTTTCCCTTGAGAAATCTACCCAAGGTTATCAATCCAGTAGGACTTGACGATCTATCGGAAGGTTGTTGATGTTGACTCCCCCTGGCGCTAGGGAGCTTGCACCAACGTGGAATCTGCACAGACACAAACCAGAACTTTGCCCAACACGAAACAGAGAGGTTGTCAATCTCTCCGGTCTTGCAGAAACAAAGAGTTAAACGTATGGTGTGGAAAACAGCAGGAAAAACAGCAAGTAACAGGAAACAGATGATTGCAGCAGGTTGTGTAAACAGTATGAGGAAATTGGACCAGGGTCCACAGTTCACTAGTGGTGTCTCTCTCAGAACAGATAACTAGCATGTTGGGTAAACAAATTACAGCTGGGCAATTGACAAATAGAGAGGGCATAACAATGCAATACATGCCAAGATGTCTACTATGAAATCTAGTTGGGCATTACAACAAAGTACATAGACCGTTATTCCAACCATCTATGCCTAAATAATCCACCTTCAAGGCAGCATCCGCATCCTATTCAGTATTAAGTTGCTAACAACAGATTATTGCATGAAGTAAAGTGTGTAATGTAATCAATACAAGTGCCCTTGGACACTGCACCAATGTTTTATCCCTAGTAGCAACAGCACATCTACCATCTTAGACCTTTCTGTCACTGATCCAGATATCTAGAGACTGAACCCACTATCGAGCATAAATACCCCCTCTTGGAGTCACAAGCATCTACTTGGCCAAAGCATCTACTAGCAACGGAGAGCATGCAAGATCAAGAGCACATAGATAAACAACTTGAATAAACATGGTATCAATATTCATCGGATCCCAGCAAACACAACATCTAGCATTACAATAAGATGATCTTGATCATGTTAGGCAGCTCACAAGATCTAAACATGGAGGCACAAGGTAGAGAGACAACCATCTAGCTACTGCTATGGACCCGTAGTCCAGGGGTGGACTACTCACGCATCACTCCGGAGGCAGGCATGGTGATGTAGAGCCCTCCGGTGATGATCTCCCCTCCGGCAGGGTGCCGGGAAGAGCTTCAGAACTCCTCCGATCTGAGATTGACGATGACGGCCGCGACGGAACTTTTCGTGGAATATGATCGACCGTAATAGGGTTTTCGCGTCGCGGAGAATATATAGGCGAAGAGGCGGCGTCGGTGGCCGAGGGGGGCCACCACGCCATAGGGGGGCGCGGGCCCACCCTGGGCCGCGCCCTAGTGTGGCGTGGCCCCCTGGTGGGTCTGCTCCGACTCCCCTTTGGACTCCGTGATCTCCTCGTGATATTATTGACGATGTCTTTTGTTTCGTCCAATTCCGAGAATATTTCCTTAATAGATTTTCTGAAACCAAAAACAGCAGAAAACAGGGAACTGGCACTGTGGCATCTTGTTAATAGGTTAGTCCCAGAAAATGCATAAAAATGATATAAGTGTAACCAAAACATGTAGCAATTGATATAATAACAGCATGGAACATCAAAAATTATAGATACGTTTGAGACGTATCAAGCATCCCCAAGCTTAGTTCCTGCTCGTCCTCGAGTAGGTAAACGATAAAAACAGATAATTTTTGAAGTGACATGCTACCAACACAATCTTTGATCAAATAACAATGTAATGCACATGATCTGAATGAAGTGATCCAAGCCAATGGTCTATAGTTTGCAAGCAAGTAAATAAAGAGTAAACATAAGTGATCACACAAGTGCAAACTTTCATGAATAATACTATAAAACATTTAGAGATATAATAGTCTAACATAATAGTTAGTTCACAGCAGCAATAATTCTCAACATGAAAGTGTTTGTATCAACACAAAGGAAGATAATAGCTTCAGCTTTTGCTTCAACTTTCAACATGTATATCATATAGATAATGTCAATGCAAAGAATATGATCAACCAAACACAAAGTTATGTAAAAACTGTTATACTGGAGTTGACAATGATGTTTGCTTAAGTAGACAGAAAGAAGTGGGAAAACTGACTCAACATAAAAGTAAAAGAATGGCCCTTCGCAGAGGGAAGCAGGGATTAACATCATGTGCTAGAGCTGTAGTTCCCGAAGGCATATAGAGAGCATAAAATATTGTTTTGTAAGGTAATGGTGTATACAGGTGTCAACAAATCAAATAGCAGGTACTTGTCATCTTCCATGGCTAACTAACTTTTAGAGCGGTTCCGAGAGTTTTTAGGACTGCACTTGTAACAAGCACTTATTGGTGACACTCCTCCCAACCATTTACTTTCCACAAACCATGGCTAACCGAATCCTCGGGTGCCCACCAACATTCACCATGGAGGAGTGTCTATTTATTTATTTATAGGGTGGACTAACCAGCTCTTTAATGCAAAATAAAAGGTGGAGAAGCAGATGAAGCTGCCAATCCTTGTAAATTAATTAGCATGGAAGATGACAAATCTCACTACTACGTCCTTATGAGCTTTTCAAGTAGTGACACAAAAAGGAAATGTAACAGTTTTGAGTAGTTAGTAGATAGCACATGAAGAAATTTACTTGGAATGGTGAAAACACCACATAATAGGTAGGTATGGTGGACACAGGTGGCATGGATTTGGCTCAAGGTTTTGGATGTACAAGAAGCATTCCCTCTTAGTACAGAGTTTAGGCTAGCAAGGTTATTATAAGCAAACATCATTATCAACTGGAATAGCAAGAGTGTACATAAAACACAAGGTTTGACGAACCATAGACTCCCACTGTCTTCCTTGTTAACACATAGCCTTCATCCAAAAATTATCTAGACTACTATGGACTTCCAATTATGCAACAGATTATTATAGCAGAAAATCCTTATAGTAGTTCTTCATTAATAGCCATTACTTACATGATGCACAAGCTTAAACATTAATTACTTGACAGCTCAAAACAATTGGCAAGCATCAAATTACTCAAGACAACGATCTAAAAAGATTCATGTAAGCATTTTATACCACTACCACATGCATAGCATTTTTCTGGTCCAACCAAACACCAATCAACTTATTTGACAACTCTCCAAACAGATATAAGTGAAGCAAGAGAGTACTTTCTTCAAAAGAAACTGAAAGCTCTAACAAGAGATGTATGAAAAACTGAGAGCTAACAGCAATAACAGCAACTAGACAGGAATACTCAACAAGTATAAGTGAAGCACAAGAGTATTCTAATGAAAAAGTGGAGCGTGTCTCTCTCCCAAACATGAATACTAGGATCCAACAAGTATAGCACAGCAAACAAAACAAAACAAACTGAAAACAAAAACACACTGACGCTCCAAGGAAGAGTACACTAGTATGAAGCAATAAAAATATAGCACCATTAGAGATGACCTGATAATTTGTAGATGAAGAAGGGGATGCCTTGGGCATCCCCAAGCTTAGATGCTTGAGTCTTCTTGAAATATGCTGGGGAGGTAAGCCTCCCCAAGCTTAAGCTCTTCACTCTTCTTGATCATGTAATATCATTCTCCTCTATCAACACTTGAAAACTTCCTTCACACCAAAACTTAACAGCTTTTCTCATTAGCAGGTTAGTGCACTAAAAGATAATACTTCAAAGTTCTAGCAAAGACAAAACTCACAAGCCAACTATTTTAAACATTAGCCACTGTTACTAGGCTCAAGTGGGCACTTTTACACGAAAAGAAACCACTTAAAAACTTGTAAAAGAGAGAATGCAAAATAAAAGACAGAATCTGTCAAACCAGAACAGTCTGTAATGACGAATTTTTTCGAGGCACTTACGATGCTCAGATGAAGAACTTTTGAAATAATGAAAGTTGCGTAACATCATCAGGAACATGCACAAAAAGTTTCAGCATTTTTCGATTTTTTCTGATTTTCTACTGAATTAAACGGTGACGAACAGCAATCTGTCCAATGCAGTCCCGAAAATAAAACCAACTTTGCATTAGTAACTCTCCTTGGCACAACAAAACAGCAAATAAAAGATACAAAGGAGTTGCTACAGAGGTAAACAAGCATCCTTGACTCAAGAAAACAAAAATAAAACAGCAAATAAAAACATGGGTTATCTCCCAGAAGTGCTTTTCTTTAATGCCTTTGAGCTAGGCATGAAGAGATGCATCAAGTATTGCCAAAAATGTTGAAATCCTCCACTCTTTCGGTGGGATCCTCTTTCTTAATTGGGAAGAAAAACTTTCGGTTGATAGGTGCAACAAACTTCATGAACCCATATTTTGCATTGATAAATCCCCCATTACTCTTCAAAAAAGATCTTCCCAAAACTATATTACTAGGAGATTTTGTAAGGATCATAAAAGTTGTAGGTATATTTTTATTTTGCATAGTAATCTCAACATTAATGATCCCTACACTTTTTATAATAGTGCCATCAGCATGAAAATGAAAAACAGGATAATCAACCATACCATCAATTTTTAACAAGTCAAACACTATCTTAGGCATGATGGACATTGTGGAACCAAGATCACAATAGGCACGAAATTTCTCACTACCAATGCTTATTTCAATAAAGGGTTCCCAATCATTTTTTAACTCAACATGAGGTGGTTCCTTAATGTGGTGGTCTAAGGTTAAGTCCTTGAGTGACTCTTCTATTTTATCAAGCCTAGTAAGCACACCTGTCTTATCCTCTTGAGGAAATTGAGCAAGTCCATTCAAAATTTTATAGGCTTTTTCTGTATCATGTTCATAGAAAGTCTCCCCCACCATAGTATCTAGAGCATTTTGGTATAAAGGTAGCAAGCCAAAGTAGAAACGTTTAATAAGAATGTCTAAGTCCATTTTAAGTTGCATCTTCCTATGCAGTTCTAACATCCTTTCCCAAGCTCCTTTAAAAGTTTCTCCACTCTCCTGTCCAAACCCAATAATTTCTCCTAAAGGGGAAACAGTAATGAAAGGACTGGAGCTAGACATGGTAACAAGCAAGTAACAACCGAAATAGTAAACTAGATGCAGGAATTTAATTTTTTTTGGGTTTTTGATTTTTAACAGCAAGCAAAACAAAACTAAAACAAGACAAAAACAAAGTAAAGAGATTGGAACTGAGAGACTCCCCTTTCCAATAGCCTCCAAGTCCCCGGCAACGGCGCCAGAAAACAGCTTGATGGCTACGTGTTGGTGAACCCCAAGAGGAAGGTTATGATGTAGACAGCAGAAGTTTTCCCTTGAGAAATCTACCCAAGGTTATCAATCCAGTAGGACTTGACGATCTATCGGAAGGTTGTTGATGTTGACTCCCCCTGGCGCTAGGGAGCTTGCACCAACGTGGAATCTGCACAGACACAAACCAGAACTTTGCCCAACACGAAACAGAGAGGTTGTCAATCTCTCCGGTCTTGCAGAAACAAAGAGTTAAACGTATGGTGTGGAAAACAGCAGGAAAAACAGCAAGTAACAGGAAACAGATGATTGCAGCAGGTTGTGTAAACAGTATGAGGAAATTGGACCAGGGTCCACAGTTCACTAGTGGTGTCTCTCTCAGAACAGATAACTAGCATGTTGGGTAAACAAATTACAGCTGGGCAATTGACAAATAGAGAGGGCATAACAATGCAATACATGCCAAGATGTCTACTATGAAATCTAGTTGGGCATTACAACAAAGTACATAGACCGTTATTCCAACAGCATCTATGCCTAAATAATCCACCTTCAAGGCAGCATCCGCATCCTATTCAGTATTAAGTTGCTAACAACAGATTATTGCATGAAGTAAAGTGTGTAATGTAATCAATACAAGTGCCCTTGGACACTGCACCAATGTTTTATCCCTAGTAGCAACAGCACATCTACCATCTTAGACCTTTCTGTCACTGATCCAGATATCTAGAGACTGAACCCACTATCGAGCATAAATACCCCCTCTTGGAGTCACAAGCATCTACTTGGCCAAAGTATCTACTAGCAACGTAGAGCATGCAAGATCAAGAGCACATAGATAAACAAGTTGAATAAACATGGTATCAATATTCATCAGATCCCAGCAAACACAACATCTAGCATTACAATAAGATGATCTTGATCATGTTAGGCAGCTCACAAGATCTAAACATGGAGGCACAAGGTAGAGAGACAACCATCCAGCTACTGCTATGGACCCGTAGTCCAGGGGTGGACTACTCACGCATCACTCCGGAGGCAGGCATGGTGATGTAGAGCCCTCCGGTGATGATCTCCCCTCCGGCAGGGTGCCGGGAAGAGCTTCAGAACTCCTCCGATCTGAGATTGACGATGACGGCCGCGACGGAACTTTTCGTGGAATATGATCGACCGTAATAGGGTTTTCGCGTCGCGGAGAATATATAGGCGAAGAGGCGGCGTCGGTGGCCGAGGGGGGCCACCACGCCATAGGGGGGCGCGGACCCACCCTGGGCCGCGCCCTAGTGTGGCGTGGCCCCCTGGTGGGTCTGCTCCGACTCCCCTTTGGACTCCGTGATCTCCTCGTGATATTATTGACGATGTCTTTTGTTTCGTCCAATTCCGAGAATATTTCCTTAATAGATTTTCTGAAACAAAAAACAGCAGAAAACAGGGAACTGGCACTGTGGCATCTTGTTAATAGGTTAGTCCCAGAAAATGCATAAAAATGATATGAAGTGTAACCAAAACATGTAGCAATTGATATAATATCAGCATGGAACATCAAAAATTATAGATACGTTTGAGACGTATCAGTGCCACCGCCCACATGACCTCCAACCAGGGTACTCTATCATCTCTTTATCCTTCTTCCGCTGCTCCTCCACATGTTATTGTTGGCAACGGTACTTCCATCCCCATTGCCACAACAGGCTCCACTTCTTTTTCTAATCCCCAACACTCTTTTCACTTGCACAATGTCCTTGTCACCCCTAACATCATAAAAAATCTTATTTCTGTTCGTCGCTTTACTCGTGACAACCTTTGTTCCGTTGAATTTGATCCGTTTGGTCTCTCTGTGAAGGATCTTCAAACCAAGAACGTGATCGCCAGGTGCAATAGTGATGGTGATCTTTATCCCTTCCAATGGCCGCCGCCAACCGCACATGCCTTCTCCGTCACGACGTCTCCATCGACATTGTGGCATCGCCGTCTAGGACACCTTAGTCATCAAGCTTTATCACATCTAGCTAGTGTTTTTCATATTCCATGTAATAAAATTTCTCCCAATGATTCTCTATGCCACGCTTGTTAGCTTGGAAAACATACTCGTTTGCCATTTGATACCTCTACTACTCGCACTTCACGCCCTTTTGAGTTGATTCATTGTGACTTATGGACATCACCCCTAGCTAGTATTTCTGGGTACAAGTACTATCTCGTTATCTTAGACGATTTCACTCATTTTCTTTGGACATTTCCTCTTCGCTTAAAATCAGATGCCTTCCCTGCCATTAAAAACTTTTTTGCTTTTGTATCCACCCAATATAACACAACCGTCCAAGCTGTCCAATGTGACAATGAACGAGAATTTGATAACACCGCAGCAAACCTTTTTCTCACCTCCCTCGGTACCTCCCTTCCCATGTCTTGTCCATACACCTCGCCGCAAAATGGGAAAGCTGAGCGTGTCATTCGCACAACCAACAACATCGTCCGTTCTTTACTCTTCCAAGCAAGCATGCCCCCAAATTATTGGGTTGAAGCCCTCAATGCTGCAACGCTTCTATTTAACCTTCACCCCACCAAAACCCTACAATTCAAAACTCCCTTCGAAACCCTTAACCACAAGCCGCCTCCACTAGCCAACCTTCGCGTCTTTGGTTGTCGGTGCTATCCAAACCTCTCTGCTACTGCCCGGCATGTCGTGTTCGACGAAAATTCTTTTCCCTTCGCTGAGCAGACTTCTCCAGCTCCTGCAGATTTTTCGTTTCTTGATGAGATCACCCCTGTGGTACCCTTGGTTATCAGTCAGCCTCAACAATGCGTACCTGTCGCCCAAGCTGAGCGTACCCCGCCTGCATCTCCCGGTCCTGTACCTGCTGGGCCAGCTCCACTAGCTCCTGTTGGTCCTGCTCTTGCTGCTAACGACCACACCATGTACACACGTGGCAAACGTGGTCTTCACAAGCCTATTGATCATCTCAATCTTCTAGCTACTACCATCTCTCCAATCCCCAAGAGTTATCGCAGCGCACTCAAGGATCCAAACTGGAAAATAGCTATGCTTGATGAATTTTCAGCTTTGCAGACAAACAGAACTTGGGAACTTACAGCACGCCCGCCTGGTGCCAACGTAGTGTCCGGTAAGTGGATATACCGCCACAAGCACAAGCCCGACGGCACTTTGGAGCGCTACAAAGCTCGTTGGGTTCTCCGCGGCTTCACCCAGCGTGCCGGCATCGACTATGGCGAGACTTTTAGTCCCGTAGTCAAACCGGCGACTGTTCGGACAGTACTCTCGCTTGCTGTTGCCCAAGACTGGCTGATCCATCAACTCGACGTCAACAATGCGTTCCTCCATGGAACCCTCACCGAGACAGTCTACTGCGAGCAGCCCTCCGGTTTCGTCGACATCTCCAAGCCCGATCACGTGTGCCGCCTTAATAAGTCTCTGTATGGTCTCAAGCAGGCGCCTCGTGCGTGGTACAACAGGTTCACCAGTCATCTTCTGCAGCTCGGATTTGTCGGCTCCCGCACCGATCCCTCACTCTTCATCTACAGCAAGGGGTCTAACGTGGTGTACCTCCTACTCTACGTCGACGACATTGTGTTGACGGCCTCCTCCGAGCAACTCCTTCGTTCGACGATTATGGCTCTTGAGCGTGAATTTTCCCTCAAAGACCTCGGCGAGCTTCACTTCTTTCTCGGCGTCGCCGTCACTCGAAACTCCAGCGGCTTGTTCCTTTCTCAACGGCAATACATTTTGGATATCTTGGAGCGCGCCGGGATGATAAACTGCAATGCAAGCTCTACTCCTGTCGATACGCAGCAGGCTAAGCTTGGTTCTAATGGTGCCCCCATCGCTGATCCCACACACTATCGGAGCTTGGTGGGTGCTCTCCAGTACCTCTCGTTCACAAGGCCTGACGTCGCCTATGCTGTGCAGCAGGTCTGTCTACATATGCATGATCCGAGGGAGCCTCATCTCACCGCTGTCAAAAGGATTCTGCGCGTACCATTGACCATGGTCTACAACTTCATCGCTCTACGACGACTGCTCTCACGGCTTACACTGACGCAGACTGGGTTGGCTGTCCCGACACCCGCAAGTCTACCTCTGGGTATGGTGTCTTCCTCGGCGACAACTTGGTCTCTTGGTCGTCGAAGCGGCAACAAACTGTCTCTCGGTCAAGCGCGGAAGCTGAATATCGCGCTGTTGCTAACGCCGTCGCTGAGACCTGCTGGCTGCGTCAACTCATGCAAGAGCTTCGTCGACCTCTGCAGCGTGCTACAGTCATCTATTGCGACAACATCTCGGCCGTCTACCTCTCCACCAACCCTGTGCAGCACCAACGCACTAAGCATGTGGAGATTGATCTACATTTCGTGCGTGAACGTGTTGCGTTCGGAGATGTTCGAGTTCTACATGTACCCACAACTTCTCAGTACGCCGACATCTTCACCAAAGGGCTTCCGACTGCTGTCTTCGACGAGTTCCGCTCCAGTCTGAACGTCCGGTGTCCTCCCGCTCCGACTGCGGGGGTGTTAGAATATGTCCGAGGAGGTTTAGAGTTCGTAGTCTTTTACAATTGTAATCGGTTGTTATTTCTTGTACAACAACGACCTCCATGTACTATATATATCCCTGCCAGGGATCGTATCAATCTAAGGTCAGAAATCCAATTACCTTCATCCTGCACTGATGGGTTCTAACCATATTGGGATTAATTAATCATCTGTATTTTTCAGTAAAGTTTTCGCAACACCCTAACTGACCTCACTGTAGTCTGTTCTCCTGTACTTCTGTTAAATACCAAATTCAGTAATCATGTTTCTTGACATTCAATTCAACAATCAGATAAGGAATAAAATACTACGGGGAGCAGCCTAGTCCAGTATGCTTTGTACTAGAATTTGAATCGTAAAAATTTGGTACCATAGATTGATGTCAATTGACATGAGCCGCACAATAATTTTCAGCGCCACTTCAGTCGCCATGGTATCGACCTCAGAACCATGTTGGCGCTTATTGCAACTGGCTAGAACAAATCTAACTGAAATATGCAAAACAGGGAGAGAACACGGGGCCCTTTTCCTAATCTGCGTGTGCAGGTTCTGCACCTCCGGTCAATCGTGGCGGTGGCGCGGGTGGCAGCGGCGGCAACGTTTGTTGCTCATCATGCTCGCGGGAGGCGGCTCCTCGCCGGCAAACGACTCTTGCACGTCCTTCACCACCTACGACAACATCTACCACACCTTCTCGCCGTACGGCCTGGACGACGCGGCCATCAAGTTGCTGCCCTCAGTGCAATTCCTCTCGGCGCCGCGAGCGCCGACGCCCGCGACTGCGCGCTGTGCCCTCCTGGTATTCACCTACGGCGACGCGCGCCTTCCACTCCGACTGCATCAACGTCTGGCTCCGTGCGAACGACTCCAGTCCGCTCTGTCGTGTCGCCGTCGTGGTCCTGGCCCCCGTCGCCTCCCCGCTCCGCCCTCCCCGTGCGGCCCAGCCTCAACGACCTCCTCGTCTTCCACCACTTCCCGCCGCCTGTCCCTGACGCGCTGCCGGATATCACGCCGGTCAGGCTCGATCGGCGCCGGAGAAACGAACCGAAAAGAATCACGGCGACACGCTCGCCTTCCACGCCGACTGTATCGACCTCTGACTCCGCGGGCATGCCTCCTGTCCGCTCTGTTTGCAACTCTTGCGACCGAGTCTAAGTAAAGTCCAATTGTTGTCCAAGTGCCTGTCTCGTGGTAAGAACAAACATGCTCTCGCGCACGGGTTCCTGACCGATCACACGACGTTGGGTTGCTGCAGGCTTCTCGAGCATTTTACCACCGAGCTAGATCCTGAGATAGGGTCGAAGAGTCGAGCCGTCGAGGTGTCATTGCTGCTCATCAACGGATCCCACATCCTCGACATCATTACCACCTGGCTGTACATAAAAGAGTGAAGTCAAGTGAGGATGGTCCTTTCTCTTAACCAAAGGAACACATCAATGATGCTAGAGGAAGAAAAACATAATCAACCGACATTTGATTTCGCTCCCATCCCATCCCCTCCCTTTGACTCTCTCATCTTAATTTAGTTTTCTTAGAGAAACTTGGTCTTTTGTACCGATCTATTTGTTATAATATGGCAATATATTTCATGGTGACTCCATCAATGTTGATTCCGTATTGTGGATGTTGATATATTTTTCTATTTAGTTGGTCAAACTTTATGGAATTTTACTTTAACCTAAACTAATTGGCAATGTAATTTGAGAGAGATGGGTCAGTACTGTAAAAGGTCATCTCCAAGGCACAAAAGCCAATGCCAGGAACACACAAACCTAACAAACAAGACAAATAAATGACATGTTTTAAATTGTGATTCAACCCTTGTTGACACATGCTCCTTATTTAATTTACTCATAGTTTGACACATATGTACTCTGCACACCCATCTTATGATATTTGTTATGACTGGCATACTCTAAAATCTTCTAGCACATTATATTTATATTAGTACAAACACATGTAAATACACTTCGATAAGTGCCACAAATTAATTTGCATCATAATTTGTTCGTTGATTATAATTTCCTTGAAACTTTGTGTAATAAATACATATCTTAAAGCCCCTACTCGAATCAAAATGATTAAAATATTATTAATTAAGCAATCGGTCTAGCATGAGTTTTTTGTCCGTAATGATATGCAGAGAATTGTGTACCACACTCCATAGGTCAATCTTTCGTGACAAAGTTATACATGCTTACTATTGCTACTCATAGTATGAAAATGACAAGAGAAATTTGTATAGTGAACCGAAGAATGTACTAATAGCAACAAGTATACATGATCCCATGATTTAACACGTTTAAAAAGTAAAATCGTTTAGTATAAAGAATCAATTTTCTCACGAGCCCCCTACATGAGTCAACTGTTCATGTTTTGTCCCGACGACATATGCCTAACCAGAAAGCAGGCCATCTGCTACATCTATCGGGCCAACGCCAATCTCCTCCTCGCCGTCATGCTCGTCCAAGAAAATATGTATGATGATGAAGCACTAGACCCAAATCGGGTAGGACCCAAGCCGCCCTCGAGTGGGCAGCTGACGCAGCAAATCATCCTTCGCCCACCACCTTATCGAAGCTCATGTCAATCCGGTTTAAAGAAGGAGACTTTGACCTTCTGAAGAAGCGGTTTTCATCCGATGGTAGTGAAGGTACCGGTCTCACTGTCGAAGATGTCCGAGAAATCCAGGGCATACTTCACATGGAGATGAGCCTGGCCTGTGTTGCTGCTATTAGCCATACCAATGATGCACTGGTTGTCTATGTTCGTAAGAATCTGGAGGGCATGTCTTCCGAAACTAACCCTGTGGACGCCAATACCACCTCTATCACCATCAGCAGAGGCGACGACAACGACAGAACCCCAATCTTGTCGTTGCAGCTCGGAGTCCTGCCTGATAAGCTGAAACATTGCCTGGAAATAGCAGATGCACAGAAAGATAACTTGAGGACCCCATGCTGCAGTGACACCTGCGATTACCGGCAGTCTCTCAAGATGTACGTGCATGATATGCTTCACAACATGTACATCAAGGCGCTGAAGTTGCTGCCCGCACCCTCAGGGTGGCTGATGCGCTCAATCCTGAAGGCCGGCCACTGCTACGGCTGCATGGACCCTGTCTCCAACATCATTGTCAACTCCATCTGGTACCACAACTGTGACTGTATTCTCCCAGTTCCTGAAAGCAAGAAAATTGGTCAGTATACAATGACGTCCTGGACCCCCTAGCGCTGCTCCGCATACAGGTTCGGTCCCTCAAGGGCCTTACAGAGCAGTGCAAAATGCGACATTGCCAATATGTTGCCATCATCGACAGAGGGGTCGAATGAGAACATCTTCTATGTGGCTGCCAAGGCCGCTGGACACCCTCGGCCCCTTGGGCTTGTTGAACTGCACCAGCAACTGGTGCGGATGACTGCTTTGCGAAACGAGCTGCGATCATTGATAGCTGAGGCTCAAACTAGTGGTACTGTGCTGCGCACACATGAAATGAAATCTCGTCTTTCAATCGCGTGCAACATATCTGAAGCTCAAGCTGTGCAAGCTCCTGAACATCACGTGAAGGCTTTGAGGGCGGTGTCCACTATGATGAGATCAGAGTACAAGGAGTCGAGGATCTGTTACCGTTCAAAGCTTACCGTACATGATCAAGAATTTTTGTGTATAATTATGTTTTCCATTATTAGGTAGCTGCTACGTATTTATATATTCGCTTTACCTTCATTACCAACACTCTTGCTTGCTGTAGGAACCAAACTATAAGATTGATATTATCCTTGGTGTGGAGGTTCACCAAAAAGGAGGATCCCCCTTCTTTGCTAGTCAGTACCAAGCGAACTTCCTCGCTACTTCTACTTTGGGGCATCAAGGGACGCTTTTCTTCGCTGAATTCTGGTCATTCTCACCTGAGCCAAGGACAGAATTCTGCTGCCCTCTACCATACCAGAATGGGGGTAAGTCCTCTAGTTGTTGCCGTACTGCTATCAAGTTTCGTAAGAGATTAGCCTGGTAGATCTCTCTGTAGAAGCTTCCATTCATTTTGGATTGTTTTCGTCCAATCTTTGGTGGTCTGTTCGCATATTTGGAGGTGTGAAATTAGTTCAAAATTGTGTCTAAAAGAAACAGAGTTCAAGAGCATACCTTCCCTCGTGGAGTCTTTGCATTGTGGTGGTCTGAGTAATCCTGAACGACATCAAATTGGCTAAATAACTTGTAATCATCATTTTCAGAACCTTGTATTGTGTATATCATTGTTGAGATTATACTTGAACAGTCAGGCTCATGTTTTTGCAGTGGTAGCACGGTACCAGTCCCACTTGAACAGGGATCCAAATAACTGGTACTTGCGAGAACATTTACACTGTACTGTGGAACATCACCTGAAATTCAGCAGACTTCTTACTGACAATTAATGTTATCACCAAATGTGCATGTAGACTAGAGTTTATGACAGAGATACATGATGATATCCCATCTTGTACAGCCTAGAGCACTCATGGAGTTGTGGTGCACTCAAAATATGGAATTTATAGATCTGCGCTATTCATCACACGTTCACACACAAGGAATTTGAAGCATAAACAAACACATTCGAGGAATTAACAAGAGCTGATAACGAGTCGGTTACTTATCTATTCCAGTTTGATATTTCCAATTTAATGTTTATGGCTTTCTCCTCAAAGCATGTTGTTTCTTTGGTGTGAAAAAAAATCAACGTCGCACTAATATTAGAATTAGTTTGAATAAAATCTAAACCGGCATGTTTCTATACCTCCTCCCACTCCTAATGAATACCAGCCAGTTGTCCTGTCAAATTTGGTGCAAGTTGGGTGCTGTTTTAAAGTAATCCTACGCTTTGTGTTATAGTAGTTCATATGGTTCATTTTGTCATGTAAAGAAGACTCCACGCATTGTAAGTGAATATGCTGAGCACAACTTGAAACTTGCCTGGCCATGATATGTAGCATAATCACTGTCGGGTTTTATTTTCTTAATAGGCCGTTGCCACTATGGCGTGGATAGCGCGAGAAAAATTGCGTATCCAGATGACGCCAAGTACATCCCGCACGATATCACCCACAATGGAACAAGCAGCGTGGATGGCATGCTAGGGATGGACATGGTCTACTTCAGTCCCGAGTTGGACGTTTTTTGAGCTTGCGGCCAAGCTCAGTGAAAAAGAAGTGTCCGTCTAGACTCTAGAAGAAGAGTGGAGTGAGACGGTCGCGGACGAATGGCGCCCGCGCTCGCCTGCTCTTGTTTTTTGGTACGTGTTAGCAGCTCTGCTAGGACATTCTTAGGTTGACGAGTTTGCTACACGGAAGAACACATGTGTCAAGGAGAAAACTGACATGGTGCAGTAATCTCCAAGTTTGGTTTCTTCATGTATTGCTACCTGGAAAGAATTATTCGTGTAGAATGCTTAGTGTGAACCGTTCATTAGAAAGAATGATTTGTGCTTGATCTGTATGGGCTGCCAGTTTCAATCTCTGCTAAAATTTCTTAATGCCGTAGTGTCGGTAATTTGTGTGATTCTCTCCGGTTGCGGAAGTTCGTAAGCAATCTGGTGTGATGGAGAGCACTCTGGCCTGAGGAACAGCACCCGGCCGTCCGTCACCTCTGCCAGAATTTGGCCGTCGTCTCGCGCAAACGTCCACCGCGACAGCTCGAAGCTCGCCACGCACACCACGACGGTCGTCGCGTCGGCGTGGATGTGACGGAGTACAGGGGCTTTTCGATGAGGCCGTCGATGACACGGTCAGCGTTGGACACGGCCGGCTCATCGCCGTCGTCGGCGCGGAGAGGCTCTTGCCGCTTGTCGGGGCTGTAGTGCTGCCCTGGTGCAAGACAATATTGTCTCGGGTATAGACGTCGCTGCCGTCCAGGAGCGCCCGACCACGACCACGACGCTGCCCCTGGCCTGTGTAAGAAAATTAGGGTTAGGAGCTATTCGGCCTACCCTCTATTCCTCTGCCTTATCGGTGGTGCCGCTCACAATGCATATTGAGGCTAGAGGGTGGGACCTTTATATAGACTCCAAATTCCAGATAACTCAATCTGTTTCCAGATAGGACTCGTGACTTGTTAAACCAACCACTATCATTAACAGCCATTAACCGAGCCTATTACTGTTAAACAATTAGGTCCCAACACGCATGTGTGAGTCATGCGCCGAGTTCGAATACAAAATCAAACTCGCAGGCTTTAACAATCCATAGAGCCAATCCTATGGACAACCTGGTATTCCGCTCTATACTGTTCCCGGGTATTATTCCAGCGTATTAATATACACTGTGTTCCAGTATAGCCGTACCGGCTTCCTTAAGTATATTTCCTTAAGTACAATTCCACATCATTAATTCCCTATTATTTCCGTGATGCTTCCACACTGAAGTTTAATTCCGGACAATGTAGTAAATATATAAAATGTTGCAAGACACAATTTCCTACATCTCCCACTTGACTGAAAACATTTTATTTCAGCTAAGTGAATTCCCATGCTTTACATGGTTAGGCGTTAATTCCTTCCTTCAGTGCACTCACGTTGTATATAAACCTTTGTGACTTTTGGAGTCAAATTATCACGAAGTAACAGGTTATGATGCACCTTTCCACGACCTTAAGTTCAAAACAAAATTCCTTAGCCATAGACCTTCCTTCAATGCTTGATGCATCAAAGTATTCATATTTCATAAATAACGAGTACTAAATCATGTTTCCTTTGTATACCATAAAGACCTACAAAAGTAAATATTAACACATAACATAACATAGATTACCTTTTACCAAGATCCAAATAGCGTCAATATATCCACGTAGTGAAGGTTGAGATCATCAATGAATAATGAGTAATCCATATTTCCTTGACATTGCGCGACAAGTCCATTAAGTGATTCCAAAAATTTCAATAAGATTCATATTCCGTTTGCTAATAATTCCAGCAAATCGTTTCCGTGCTAATCAAAATAGCAACAATTACAACGGCATGGCAAAGTTCAGGTCGCACGAATAATGTCCCACAATAACTGAGGATGACAATTATTCTTCCTTTTTCCTCACGAGTTTAAATATAATTCCTCGCAGAGTATAATTCCCTTAATCAAAAGGTACATGACAAGTTTGCACTTTTCCATAGAAAAAAGTATCAAAACATTCTCTATGTAATTCCACTCCCAAAAGATTGGAAGCTTCAACATACCTTTCATATGAAAGCTAGAACCGAACCAAGCTTCACTTCCATCAATGTGATATTTCAAAAACAATAAGAACATAGTTAGCACATGTAGCAATAACACAAAACAATTAACACTAACCTTTATATATGATTGTCTTCCATCATAAATAAAACCATTATCTTCCATCATAAATAAATTATATGACCTGACATACCATTGATGTGAAGCTTGTTCCAAAAAACATGAATTGGTCAATTCAATTAGCAAACATTGTCATTGTTCCCACCTCCTCTAAATTCCAGAGTTTACACAAAGTATAACACTTCCTTTGGGTAAATAGTTAAACAATAACAACTACTCTAAATTCCAGAGTTTCCACAAAGTATAACATTTCCTTTGTGCAAATAATTAAACAACAACACCTCCTCTAAATTCCAGAGTTTCCACAAAGTATAAATATTTCCTTTGTGTAAAGAATTAAACAACAAACTTAGAATTGTAACTTCCACTAAGAATGTTGCATTAAACTTCCTTGTAAATAAATCCAATAACATCCTATAGGCATGCGGTTGTTTGGTAAAATAACAAGTTCCCAGACTTTTATTATTCATCATTGAGTTTGTTCCTTCCCGCAATGTTTCCACCCATAGTTAACATTAGCAACAAGTTTAGTATTTTTCTTTCCTCTAAAATATAGAGTAACTTCCTCAAATAACACACGATATGGCCCAATTTAATTCCTCCCACTTTTCCTAAGCATGTTAGTGTTGGGAGTGTAACTTGGTGTTTTCCTTTGAGTTTAACACATATATTTCAGTGTGACTATTAATAAACACACCCTTCATGAGAAAATATCATATTCCTACTTTCCACCAATTTCACTTTTCCAGATCAAAAACGAAATACCATTTGATCCACTAGAAATATAAACATTAAAATAAATCTTGGTGTGCTTTGTAGTAAACAATGATTCTAATTCCATACTACCAAAATATAAATAGAATACCTCTTTCCAGTTCACAAAATATAAATAGTGACTGTGATAAATAATGACTTACTCAACAAATAGTAGTATGTAATGCTTTCATAATCCAGTGAATAACCAAGAGTTGTATTCCTCCATTCAACCATGGAGTATATAACATAAGACAACGGTGAATAATTCCATGCTCATCACATTAGTTTGAATTAATATTCCTGAAGTGTACTTCCCCCACCAATCAGTTTCAAACCTTGTAATCCTTTGATGAACTGATTTTCCACTTCAGTATGAGATGTTAATATAACAAAAACCTTCCGACTTGTATTGTTAAAGATATTAATAACCATATCAAGTGAATCATGAAATAAACAAATATATCCACCTCAAGTAGGAGTGTCCAAAAATACCGTAAATATGTGTTGATAAAGTATCATAATCCTCCCACTAAAGCTTAGAATTCCAGAATTAATAATCCACTAATTTTGTTCCTTGATATGTGACCAAGTTGTAAATGAGATAAAATAATTGTACCTCTAATGGGAGTGTAAAACCAAATGTCACATTGAAGAGAAATCCATAACTGTAGTCCTCCCACTTAAAGTTTATAATTCCAGAATTAACAATCGTAATTCTGTTTGTAGAGTATGACCAAGTCGTAAATAACGTCAATAATAAAATTCCGAGCATGTGTTCCTTTTACAAGTGTTCCTCCATACGGAGTTATCTTCACAACCAAATAAACGATTTGGTAACCAACTTCCAATGGATTATCAAGATAAACGACACCATTGTGTTAAATTCGATAATAATGCACTAATTTCCATTGAGCAATAATTCCACTCTTCCTTTTCCAAATAGCATACATAACCAACAAATTCCGATAGAGAAGTGTAAATTAAAATTCCTTCTCATCGTAAGTGACAAAATGATAATTCCTCCATAAACAGAGTTCGATTACATAATTTCCAATTCCAAAGTATATACAATTTATCATTAGTGACTAATTAATACACTTATTATTCCTTTGAAATTGTTCACATGTCAGTAAATTTGCTATTGTATTCCATCAAATTATGATGTAGAGGCAAAGAAAAAAAATCCAACTATATGGAAAAGTAGTGACAAATAAATATTTAGTGCAAGAAATAACATTGGACATACCGTTGAGTAAATATCGATTTACTCTTCCATTGGAGTATTTCCCATATTCCTCCAAAATAATAAGTAATGCCACTTCCATTATAAACATGCTTCATGCATGTCGCCTCATCATCGTTGCGCCAGAGAATTCCGATGAATTATTAAAATACTCCGATCGATTCCGAAGTAATCCAGTGTGTCCAATATATTCCGGTGATAATGTAAATCCCCGTAGCAATTGAAAATATCATAGTAATAAAACAATATTAATCCGTCTACCAAGAGTTTAATAATTTCCTCAGAGTGAATTCCAACTTCCTCTAGAGGCGAGTGGAGTCCAATAAAAGAAGTCCACAAAAAAAAAAAAAACTTTTTCCAGGTTACGTAAAATATTCCATGTAATCTGTGCACTCTCATATTCAACAGCAAAATAATCAATCATTGATCAATTTAAATATGTGAACTAGTTTGCTTTCCTTAGTCCAGGTTCCATAGTTCTATTCTTCCTCTGGCTTTTCCGGTTTGAATGAATCAATAACCTAATCAGTACTCTCGGCTGAAAAACATACATGTATTTTCCTTTCCAAACCGTGTAAAAAAAAACGCTCAGAGTAAACAATAGGAGTAGTATTGAGTGACATGAAAAAAATGTTACCGATCTGTAGACAAACCCAAAAATAGGTGGTTGACTTTGGTGTAGAAGAACGCCCAGATTAATTCCGTGTGCTGGAGAATCCAGTGGCCCAGCAAGTTCCGTGAGAAATTCAGTCTTCCCTGTACCGCTGTACGTACCTTTGCACAGGTGAGATGGTGATAACTTGAGTTGCTTGCTACTTCATCTCCCAGTACGCGTAGGCTGTTGTTTGATTAATCCCCTTCTTGGATTGGAGTAATTACTAAAAATTGACTGACGTGGTCTTGCTATCCAACAGCTAGCAACCTCATCGATCCGTGTGCTGGAGCAATAGCAAAATCTACAGCTCTTTCCAGATTGAGTGAGGGCTCCAGCGAGTTGGTGTTTCGAAGAGCGACACAAGCAGGCGAAGTTCCGTGGTTTGTCCAACCACGTGATCTTCCGATCGATTAAAAATTTCGACGAAAACGGCGACACGCGCGATGGACGTGCAGTATAGCAAAAAATCCCGTGTAGATCAGATAACGCTGGTACTTCGCCTTCCTCGATGCTCGCGAGCAGCACGACGAATCCTTGCGGACGAGTTTTGGCGACAGGTTGCGTAAGCGACAGCGCGCATGGCAGATCGACGACTGGACCGATGCGATGGAGCAGCGGAACAGGACGGTGATCCGACAGCGGAGTTCCTGGATCGACGCGGCGACGTGAATTAGCAGCGGATTAGATTTCCGTGACCGCACGCGGTAATCGGTAACGACGGGAAGTTGACGACTAGTGATTGGAGCTTTTGCGAGTTCCGTGACCGGATCCAACTTTCCGCGATTCCCTCCATATGGTGCGGTAGAGTAGCACAGCGGATTAGATCGGCGACGACATCGCGGCACACCGAGCCGCAGTAGCAGAGCGCATCTTCCCGGCGATCAGCGAACCTTGCACCGGATTCCACGCACGTGAACCTTCGGCTCTGATACCAATGTAAGAAAATTAGGGTTAGGAGCTATTCGGCCTACCCTCTATTCCTCTGCCTTATCGGTGGTGCCGCTCACAATGCATATTGAGGCTAGAGGGTGGGACCTTTATATAGACTCCAAATTCCAGATAACTCAATCTGTTTCCAGATAGGACTCGTGACTTGTTAAACCAACCACTATCATTAACAGCCATTAACCGAGCCTATTACTGTTAAACAATTAGGTCCCAACACGCATGTGTGAGTCATGCGCCGAGTTCGAATACAAAATCAAACTCGCAGGCTTTAACAATCCATAGAGCCAATCCTATGGACAACCTGGTATTCCGCTCTATACTGTTCCCGGGTATTATTCCAGCGTATTAATATACACTGTGTTCCAGTATAGCCGTACCGGCTTACTTAAGTATATTTCCTTAAGTACAATTCCACATCATTAATTCCCTATTATTTCCGTGATGCTTCCACACTGAAGTTTAATTCCGGACAATGTAGTAAATATATAAAATGTTGCAAGACACAATTTCCTACATCTCCCACTTGACTGAAAACATTTTATTTCAGCTAAGTGAATTCCCGTGCTTTTACATGGTTAGGCGTTAATTCCTTCCTTCAGTGCACTCACGTTGTATATAAACCTTTGTGACTTTTGGAGTCAAATTATCACGAAGTAACAGGTTATGATGCACCTTTCCACGACCTTAAGTTCAAAAACAAAATTCCTTAGCCATAGGCCTTCCTTAGCCAGGAACCGGTTTCAGACCTATAGTTTGTAACCGTAACAGACCAATTAGTCCTTAGTTTAAACCCATACCTAACCAAACCCAATTGCTATCTCCACACAACCAAACCCAAACCGAACCGCTAAGAGACTCAGCCCAAACAAACCTGAACCAATTAAGCCCAGAACAAAAACCGAACCATTACACCCGGTCAATTCAAAACTATTCCCAGCTTTATTTACAAGCATTTGCTCCTCCTCCAACTGTTCATCACCATGTCCATGTTCAGCAGCTCTCTGATTTATGAGCACCCGCTCACTGTTTACGTCGTTCTCATTCGATTCATGGGTACCAATACCCTGATTCAGAAGAACCTGACCATACTCCTCCAACGGTTGGTTATCATCTGCAATGCCCTGATTCAGAAGAACCTGAGCATCCTCCTCCAATGGTTGGTTATCATCTACAAGTTCTTCTTGACCTTGAGTTTCTACAGTATCATAGTATGCCTGTTGGCTCATCTGACCAACTAAATCAGGCAGAGTATCAAGAACATGGTCTTCAGTAGGATCATGGCCGTTGAGGTCGCCTCCGCCGTGTTGGTGTCCGCCATGGTTTTGCTAGGGCAACATGGCCGTCGACCTGTTTTTCGGAGCGTGGCCCTGGGGCCGGCGTGGTGTGTCGTGTTGTATGGTTTTGGGACGGTTTTCCTTATAAACTGTCCAACTTGTTCTTCTTCTTCTATATCAATATAAAGGCAAAGCTTTTGCCTCGTTTCAAAAAAAAAAAGTAGGATCAGCGTGAATCTCAGGCATTTCACCGGTCTCCTGAGCTCCAGTAACATTGAGGTCAAAGATCCCAAACCAAGCTGGCAGCTCTTCTTCATCTCTTGTAGGATCACAAGCGCCAGTTTCAGGTTCATTTTGTGGAATCTCCTCGTGAAGTTCAGTTTCAAGTTCACTATGTGGAATATTGAAGTTCAGTTTCAAGTTCACTTTGTGGAGCCTCCATTTCACCTCTAGCTTCAGTGCAACCACTGTTCTCAGCCATTTCACCTGAGCATGCGCTGTGAAAAACTGTGGCGTGCAAAAGAAATTAAAGCAGAACCCCTGGGATTTACTTGGCAAACTAGATATAAAGTTATAAAATTTGTCTAAAACTTGTGCATGTGCTGCCAAAAACTATGGTGTGCAAAGAAATTTAAGCAGGAACCTGAGGGATTTACTTGGCAAACTAAATGTAAAGTTATAAAATTAGGAAGTGCTGACCAGGAATTTGTCTAAAACTTGTAACTGTGCTGTCAAAAACTTTGGTGCGCAAGAAATTTAAAGCATAACCCTGGGATTTGCTTGGCAAATTACATGTAAAAGTTAGAAGGATGATCAGGTTTCTTCTATAAGTACAAAATGGAACTAAAAATAATTTGTTAGGAGTAAATTCCTTGAACTAATGAATAATTCTCGAAAAATGAATCTTCAGATGAGTATCCCAACATGTTACTATTTTTCTTAAAACAGTACATCCACATGATGGAATAGTTTCCCAGAACTTTTGTTTCGCTAAAATCATAAGATGTAGAAGTATCCCCAGAACAAATTCATTGAAAATGGACATGATATGTTACTGAAATATGATAGCATAGTAGTTAATATCTAGTAACTTCTGAAAAAATCTCAAAAATCATACTAAATATAGTAGACAGAACCAACCATTAGCCCTGTCTCTTGCTGTGATTCCATTCCCGGCACCAAGTCAAGTTAGCTCGAAAGCAAGTACAAAATTAGTTGAGAAAAAACGGATAAAATGTAAGTTTGTCAAAAATATATTGGATATGACCAGAAGTAACCTTTATTGCAGCAACTAAGAGCTTTATTTTGGATCCCATTGACACAATAATTGGATATGATCAGAAAGTGGTACTGGTACCTCCAAAAGTAGAACTCACTTTTTTTTTTCTCAGTGTGGTGGACTGTCAAGAATTTCTTGAACCTGCATTTCAAAACATGAAGTAACCATGAGTAAAATGTAAAGAATGCTCAAATATCACAATTTCCCTGGCGTTGATGGTCTTCTTAATCAGTGAATGCATTTTGAGAAACATCTGGAGAACGGAGGCTACTGTGAGATGCTTTTTTGGGGCGACGTTTTGTTCCACTAAGGTGGCTCCCAGAAACTTACATTGTGTTCAACATATAGAAAAGCTCTTTGGAAATAGGTATTTAACGACGATGTGAATTGTTTGTTTTTTGGGCTCTCCCAGCACCGTTCCTGCATTTAGAAAACAATGTGCTGAAAAACCAAAGCAGTGTATATGCGAACACACATGCTTTTCTAAAAAAGATGAAAACATGCATGCAATTTCCTCTGTTTGTCGAAAACAATAAGTATGTAGTTTCCGGTTTAGAAAAATGTACAGATGGTTGACAACATAGTTTCTGATTCCTCTATTGCAGTTCAGGGGATAGTTGTGTTGAAGGTTCTGGTGGGATTGATCTTAACAATCCACCTGCAGATGAAGCTATTGGTGGTTTCAATGACACAGGAACATGGGATAAACCTGCTCATCCGGTTGTGAGAGTTGGATGTATCTTCAACCACAAAAGCAACGGAGACAGGGGTGCCAACTGGTCAGGCACTGCCTGAACCAGATAGTGGTAGAGATGGTGAAGTTCAGCAACACCCCTATAATGGCATATAAATTTGATTCACCGGTGGCCGTGATGCTACTACACTACAACAAATATGCTAAGCACATTGGGTTTTCCGTGAACATCAGGTCATCTAGGGTATCAGTAGTTGACAGCAGAAAATATAAAGCCATTTTCATATGTAACAAAGCTGTCAAAAATGCAGATAAGGATGCTGAACCCCAGCCCATTGAAATGCATAACCGAACTATCAAAATTTGCCGGAGAGGATAGGACAGCCAGGCTATGGCGAGAAGCAGTTTTTGGAAGCTTACGCGCTACCTAAAAGTGGACCGTAAACGCTACTACTATGAATAAAAAGTTTACATGTACATAATTTCTAGGCTGGACTATAAATGCATAAGAACACCTAACAAGAAGGTGGGAGACTTAATTCTACTTGTTGGGGCAACTTGATCCAGAGAGAATAATGATCTTCAACTTAATCGAAAAAAAAATCTACATATGATAAAACAAAAGAAGTGTAAAGAAACTATTAAGGGGTGCTTATTACTGTTCAAGTAATAAAAGGAAGTGTAAACCAGTATGTAAAAAAAGTATATACTGTTAAAGTTAGAACCACGTGGATAACCACAACTATTACGGGGGTGCTTATTACTAGTGTGAAAAACACGTGGTAAGATGTAAATTACATCTTCTGATGGAATTACAAAAAGACCAAAACATAAAAATTGCATCTACTCTTTTTGAGCATCTGCTTTTTTTCTTTTTCTTTGCACCACGTGATTTTTTCCAGACAGTCAAAAAGAGTCATTTGTTTTGTCTAAAAAATAGACAAGAAAATACAGAAAACAGATGCTCAAATAGCACAAGAGCGCCACCAGTCAGTTTACAGCATCCGGGAGCTCCAGCAGCACTGGAACTGAAGATTGCTTTCTTCCTCCGTGAAAGGTTGCTCAAGCAAATCATTTGTAGAGGGAACTATGTCAGCAGGGAACATTATAATTTTTCTCTACGAAAACAAAAACCATTTCGTCTAGAAGCATATGTTCTTGGGTGCCAATTTCAACACTGAATAATAGGCTTCATTTCCTTTCCTTCAGATTAGGCAAACACACGGTGGCGGCCAGGCTGCAACTCCGTGTGCAGATACCTTAAACCCCGGTCGATGTGGCAAACGGAGGCTGCAACTGTGTGTGCAGATAAATTAAACTCTCCGTGATGATCATGGGCTCGTCAGCACTAACCCAATGCATTTTTGTGCAGTTGCTGGCTGATCATTATCACTACACATAGCCTGACACCAGCCAGCGACTCTGGTACAAATTTGGCTGTCAGCTCAGTTGTTGGCTTTCTACTTCAAGAGATCGTTCTGTTGCCACACTCACTGTCGCCTCCTCGGCTGACCTGAGGCCTGCCTGAACCCTGCACCAGTCGAGCAGCACCCTCCAGACTTCCGAGTCTGTCCGGCAGGGCATGCCCCACACCACGCACACCGCTCCTTCGATGTTCCCGTCCCGGCAGAGCAGATCAATCAGGCAGCCGTAGTGCTCCAGCGAGGGCCGGATGCTGTGGCCCTTTTGCATTGCGTCGAATGCCTTGAGCCCTTCGTCGACGAGGCCTCCCTGGCTGCATGCCAGCAGTACGCCCATGAAGGTGTAGTGGTCAGGCCGGAAGCCCTACTGCTTCATCAAGTCGAACAGCCTGAGGGCGTCGCCCGCTAGCCCGTGCACCTGATGCCTGGGAAAAAATGCCAACCTGAGAATGAGCAAAATGCCTTTGCACTGACAGAAGGAGGTTGAGAGACAGATTCTTGGCTCACCCAGTCAACCAAGTAGCCTTTGCCCTTGCAAAAAGGTAGCTGCATGTTGTCAGGTTTGAAATCACCTCGACATGTAACAGTCCTAAGCTGAAAGATCAAGTGGCGTCATCGACATTGCTTCGCCGAAAGCAAAGCAAGCAGACTGAGTTTGAGTGGCTGCCGGTAATCAGCGCTGCCTGCACCCACTGTACAACCATAGCGCCATGCATTTCACATATCACGCATCACTTTAGTTACTCCTTTTGACCCCATAGCTTGACACCAGACAGTGACTGTTGCAAATGTGACTGACAGTCGTTGGTTTTCATTTTCAACTTGTATTCATTCAAGAGATCGCTTCGAAGTTGCACTCAGCATCCTGCGAGCTCCAACTGAATCACATCACCGCCGCCTCCTCGGCGGACCCAAGGCCTGCCTGAACCCTGCACCCCCCGAGCAGCACCCTCCAGACTTCCGAGTCTGGCCGGCAGGGCATCAGCCACACCACGCTCACCGCTCCTTCGATGTTCCCGCCACGGCAGAGCAGATCAATCATGCAGCCGTAGCATAGTTGCCGAATTCTGGGTCGTCCGGGTCGAGGAACGGGGTCGCGGGTCGAGGGTCGCCGTTGTGTGGAACAAGGTTCGATAAGGGGTATACATCTTTGGGACGCCAATTTAGATCGAGGATCGGGATCCATACCATTTTGGGTCGATGACCCCGGTACGATAATACGAGTCGTTGTATACTATACGTTTTCCCATATTTTTTCCTTTAATTTTGGGTGACATGGAGGCAAGAATCTCGCCATCAAATTAGGGCCTCCACCTCAGCATTTTATTCACAACAATATAAATTCGGCATGTAAAAATTGATTAACCATATGGGGTCCATATGTCAGCCGAGAGCCATACCACGTTGACTGCTCCTTTCCCACGAAGCAGTTTCTTCCCACGAACCCATCTCGTGACCTCGTCTGCTCTGTTTCTACCTACGAACACCAATCAATCCCCACATCAAATCCACTCGAGCAATCTAGTCCAGCGGTGCCGGTGGTCCGGCGGCCTCCTTGGGTGACTATCTTACTGGTGTCTAAGCAGTGATGGCGGCGACGAATGAACGGAGCAGCGGCAGGGCAGGCCGCCGTGCGGCGGCGGCGGCCTTCCGGCAGGCCGCGGGGCGGAGATGGCACATACAGCGCGCGGACGAACTCTACGGGATTAGCCTGGTATTTTCTCCGCCTTGCGATCTATCTTGAATTCTCAATAGGAATAGTAGCATCGCACGGGACCCTGACCCGGCCGCGACCCACGTCGACCCAACGTCGTCCCGACCCTCGATCCGGGTCGATCGACCCTGGGTCGAGGAACGCGGCATCGACCCCGCTTCCGGCTACTATGAGCCGTAGTGCTCGAGCGAGGGCGGAATGCTGTGGTCCTTTTGCATTGCGTCGAATGCCCTGAGCCCTTCGTTGACGAGGCCTCCCTGGCTGCATGCCAGCAGTACGCCCATGAAGGTGCACTGGTCAGGCCGGAAGCCCTGCCGTTTCATCAAGTCGAACAGCCTGAGGGCATCGTCCGCTCGCCCGTGCACCGCCAGGCCTCTGATCATCACGTTCCAGGAGGAGATGTCCTTGCTGCCCATCTTGGTGAAGACAACGAGCGCGCTGGCGATGTCGCCGCACATGGCATACATCTCCACCAGCGCGGTGCCGACTATGGCATGCCCCTGGAGCGCCGGCGTCACGAGTTTGGAGTGCACCCATCTGCCCATCCTCAGCTTCCCGAGGTGCTGGCAGGCCGAGAGGATCGAGACGACCGTGGAGCTCTTGGGGACAAGGCCCTCGATCAGCAGTCACGGGAAGAAGCGGAGGGCCTGTGCGAACCTGGCATGCCGGATGTAGCTCGAGAGGACGCAGCTCCAAGACACTACGTTCCTCTCGGGCATCCGGCAGAACAGCCTCCTCAAGCCGACGAAATCACCCACGACCGACAGCGCCCTGAGCATCGTACTCCACGACACGGCGTCCTTCGTCGGCATCGCCGCAAACAGCTTCTTAGCTGCCGCGACGTCACCCGACCTGATGTGCGCGAGGAGCATCAAGTTCCACGACACGACGTCCCGGTCTGCCATCGACTCGAAGACCTCCCGCGCCGGACTGGCGTCCCCGGCCTTGGCATACACCGACATCATTTGGTTTCCTATCCCCAGGGCCTTGACGCGCATTCCGTCAAACAGTCTCCGTGCGCGAGCCGCCGCCTCCAGGAAGGTAGAACGCGAGCAGCGAGCTCCCGACGGCCTGGACGTGGTCGAGCCCCTCCTTCAGGAGCCGGCAGTGGACCTGATCGCCGTACCGCCGCCGTGTCCCGAGCTGCGCGCACGCATCGAGGACGTATGGGTAGGTGAAGCCGTCAGGGGCGAGGCCCCGGCGCGGCATTTCCTCGAACAGATCCAGCGCGCGCTCGTGGGGGCCGTGGTTCGCGTACCCGCGGATCATGGCGTTGTAGAGCGCGGCGTCGGGGGACACCCCGTCGTCCCGGAGAATCGAGGAGAAGAGCAGGTCCGCGTGCGCCATGTCGCCGACGTCGGTGGCGCGGCGGACGAGGAGGGCCGGCAGGCCCGGGAGGCGGTGGAGGGAGGAAGTGAGGAGGAGGCCGTGGAGCTGGCTGAGCTGCCGGCGGGTGCAGGTGTTGACGAGGGACCGGATACGAGATTCCAGGGGGCTCATCGCCGGCACCTCCTTACGGCGATCGTCAGTACTCGCCGCCGGTGTCTCGGCAGTGATCGCAAGCGTCTCGAGATTCGTGTGAATGGTTAAATGGAGTCCACCGCCCGAGCTTCCTGTTTCCGAATTCCTCCATCTGTCCATGTATCGTGTGTCTGAAAATGCCTCATTTGTTTGTCAACTTTGGTAATTGCTAACCAATTAAATTCCGGTCTACAAAATGATAGTTTTGGATTCTATAATTTTTTTATACTTTTGGACAGTGACATGGTCAATAAAGTAGTAACTTTGATCATTAGTGCCTAATGCAATTAATTGTAGAAATTAAAAGCATATTTTTCATCTATAATCTAAGCATGTGATCTTCACACATCCAATCAAAAGTCTAGTGGCCAAAACTATGCGCAAAATATTTTTCTTTCATAGAGACTGGAGAGAGTTTTCAATGTTGCATCGGATTAAACCACAATGGAGGGAGTAGTAATACTAATTTTAGAGGAAACCCCATAAACCCTAATGGAGAAAGTAATAATAATAATTTTATGCTTCTAATGTTGATCTCTTTAGAAAGAATTATTTTTCTAAGAAATAAAGAATGAAAATATCTTACTGGCAAGCCTTCTAAAAAATAACCTTTGTGTGGCTCCTTATATTTGCAGGATCTTAGACAATGACAAAAAAGTTGGGGAAGTGTTTTGGCTCCCAGCTCATATGCGCCTGGTCGAATAATATATTAAAAAATAGTAATACATTTCAAAAAGAATATGAAAATTGGCGACAAACATATACATGTTTTTAAAATACGTGACAATTTTCGTGATGAAATGACATTATTATATCAAAAAGGTGTCTTATTTCAAAGTCATGTCATCTTGTTTCTCCAAATGAACACTTCAAAATAGACATCTTCAAATCAAATAACGAGTGCAATTTTGCTATGAAACGTTTATTGCGATAAAACCATTAGAAAGATTCTCTCTTAATTTCAACTTCTAATTGACACATTTTCCAGTTTCGACCCATTTGAAGAAAAAATGACCTTAAATCAAACAAAGTTTCAATGTCTCGTGAACACAATGGATTGCGTCATTTAGACATCAGGTACGATAAATAGCAGCTAGCACATACTACTACGGAGTAGTATATTTTCCCTTTTTGGGTGAAATTAACTTTAGCTAATTAGTGCAATTAATCACGATACAGTTTGATTTCACAACCACAACGACACTGCATGCATATGCATGCTTTGCACAAATCGATGATTAAGTGTCTACTGAAGCGCGCCGTCGTCGTCGGCATGGCGTCCGGGCACCGGCGGCACGACACCACCGTCGTCGTGGCCGCCGGTATCGTCCTTGACGACGTCGACGAGGAAGTCGAAGAGGTCGGTGTCCCGCACGGCCTGGGCGACGTCCTCGCGGTGCACGGTGCGGCGCTTGCCGTCGAGCGTGGCGGCCCACGCGGCGCGCGTGAGCTCGGCGACGAAGAGCTCGCAGGCCCTGGAGAACACCACGGGCGCCTCGCCCGAGATCATCCTGGCCCCGGTCCCGTCGCCGCCGCTGCCGTCCCCCGCCGACAGCTTCATGATCTTCTTGATCCGCGCCAGCGGCAGCGCGTGCGGGCCCGTCCGCGCCGTCGCCCCGCCCCGGAACACCCCCGAGTAAGGCCGCGCCAGCCTCATCGCCGCCGTGCGCTAGCAAGCTACTTAAGCTCTAGGCTCTAGCAACGGTGCAGCTATATTCTACGGCAGCTAGCACGTTGAGTACCGCAACACATGGCCATGGATGGATCTTATATAAGCGCGAATGGCGCCGTTTGACCCCGCGGTGGAGGGAGGGCGGGGTGGCTGCTGCTGCTGACCATGGACGGCCGGCCATGGAGGTGGCCGCGGCCGGCAGCTTTGACAGCGATCATGAAGATCATGCATGTAAACAAATCGATGGAGACGGTGGTTGAGATCGCGATGGTGTACGAAGGCGAGTAGATAATTGGGGCGTAACTTTCGTCGGAGGTTGCTTTGCTTCCACCGTCGATCGTGCTTGCGTTGCGGTGCGTGAGTGCAAATGTCACTCCGACAGCGAGAGCTCCCCGTATCCAGGGTCAAGGAGGAGATCGCATCAAGCGAACGTCCTTATTTGGAAGGCGCCGTTTACACTGGCTTATTCTACTCCGCATATTCGCCATTGGCAGTACAAGCTATGCAAAACAAAATACGCATGGGATCGTACCGACGGCGACTGAGTAGTACGCGATATTGAAAGTTGTGGGCAAATGGACGTCAGATCGAACCATGCCAGTTGGCGTCTCAGCGCCACACCACAGTAGTTCGCTTGTTAGTACTTGCTCCGGTCCTTTTTACTCTGCGTATTAGGTTTTTTTAAGTCATTTTTTAAAAGTTTGACTAAGTTTATAGGAGAAGGTACCAACATTCTCGATAGCAAACCAATATCATTTGATCTATCATTAAATATATATTTTATTGAATCATTTGAAATTATAAATTTTGATATTTTTCTATGAACTTGGTCAAAATTTGATACATTCAACTTAAAACAATCTTAATATTCGGAGTAAGGATTGGAGAGAGTGCGCCTGCAAAGGATTTATTTAGTACCCTTAAACATGTATTGTTATTGGTGAGTATTAGTTAACTTACTAATCCTATCTATGTAATCGCGTGTGAGGATTTGATGTAAGAACACCAATCCGGAAAGGATGCAGAAGAAGTAGCATTAAGGAAAAAAAAAAGGAGATACATATGAATTCTCCATGGAGGAATTCTACAGCGGATCGAGTGGAGAAGTACATGTTCAAAAGCAGGGACGGAGATGGAGCTCAAGTCGCCCTGATGCACCACTTTAGCCGAGATTTTTTTCAAGCGAATAAATACTATATAAAAATATGCTTCATAATATCTAACGATAAAAAAATAAATTATAAATGCAAATAAATAACATTCAAAAATCAAAATAACTACTATAATGATGATCATGAAACAAATCACAAAGTCTACTTGAAAAAGATGTCTTGCTTATTAAAATTTCAAAGTACATCGTCAAACACCAAGGCACTGTAACCTATTTCCTTTGTTTCTAAAGTTAAAAATGATACTACTTAAGTAGATAAATTTGCTTATTACTTTTTAGTACATTTGATTTCTTAAAACAATGAAACACTCAACAAACTATCCACCAGAGTTTGATCCCGTCTTGGACAATATCTTGTGTCTCACCTCTTCTACTTAAAAAAAACCATGGAGCTCCTTCTCCGCTGGGTTCAAAATAAAATAAAATATACTTGTGTTTGATAAATAAATATCTCACAAGAGACTTCAAAAATTGAGAATTGTGATACGTCTCCCACGTATCTATAATTTCTTATGTTCCATGCTAGTTTTATACCAATAGCTACATGTTTTATTCACACTTCATAGCATTTTTATGCATTTTCTGGAACTAACCTATTAACAAGATGCCACAGTGCCAGTTCCTGTTTTCTGCTGTTTTTGGTTTCAGAAAAGCTGTTCTGGAAATATTCTCGGAATCGGACGAAACAAAATCCCAGATGCCTATTTTTCCCGACACGTTCCAGAAGTCCGAAGAGGAGACGAAGGGGGGCAGCAGGGGGCGTCCCCACATGGCGGCGCGGGTGGGCCCCCTGCCGCGCCACCCTATGGGGAGCGGGCCCCGCGCCTCCACCGACGTCGCCCCTTCGCCTATTTATTCCTCCAGACGCGAAAACCCTAAAACACCGAGCCATATTTCCAGAAAACATCCGCTGCCGCCGCCGCCGTCAACCCTAACTCGGGGGGTTCAGAAGTTCTCCTCCGGCACCCTGCCGGAGAGGGGAATCATCACCGGAGGGCTCTACATCGCCATGCCTGCCTCCGGAGTGATGCGTGAGTAGTTCATCCTTGGACTACGGGTCCATACAGTAGCTAGATGGTTGTCTTCTCCTTTTGTGCCATCATGTTTAGATCTTGTGAGCTGCCTATCATGATCAAGATCATCTTATTGTAATGCTACATGTTGTGTTTGTTGGGATCCGATGGATATTGAATACTATGTCAAGTTGATTATTGATCTATCATATATGTGTTGTTTATGATCTTGCATGCTCTCCGTTATTAGTGTAGGCTTTGGCCAAGTTTATGCTTGTAACTCCAAGAGGGAGTATTTATGCTAGATAGTGGGTTCATGCCTCCATTTAATCTGGGACAGTGACAGAAAGTTTAAGATTGTGGATGTGCTGTTGCTACTAGGGGTAAAACAGCAATGCTTTGTCTAAGGATATTAGTGTTGTTTACATTATGCACCATACTTAATGCAATTGTCTGTTGCTTGCAACTTAATACTGGAAGGGGTGCGGATGCTAACCTGAAGGTGGACTATTTAGACACAGATGCATGCTGGATGGCGGTCTGTGTACTTTGTCGTAATGCCCAAATAAATCTCATAGTGATCATCATGATATGTATGTGCATTGTTATGCCCTCTCTATTTGTCAATTGCCCAACTGTAATTTGTTCACCCAACATGTTTAGTATTTTATTATGGAGAGACACCACTAGTGAACTGTGGACCCCGGTCCATTCTTTTACATCTGAAATACAACCTACTGCAATCATTGTTCTTTTACATTCTCTGCAAACAAACATCATTTTCCACACTATACGCCTAATCCTTTGTTTTCAGCAAGCCGGTGAGATTGACAACCTCACTGTTTCGTTGGGGCAAAGTAGTTTGATTGTGTTGTGCAGGTTCCACGTTGGCACCGGAATCTCTGGTGTTGCGCCGCACTACATTCCTCCACCAACACCTTCGGAGCAACGTTGACTTCCTACTGGATTGATAACCTTGGTTTCATACTGAGGGAAAACTTGCTGCTGCACTCATCATACCTTCCTCTTGGGGTTTCCAACGGACGTGTGACTTTACACGCATCAAGCATATTTTCTGGCGCCGTTGCCGGGGAAGTCGAGTTGCTTTGGATTCAGAAGATTTCTGCCTCACCTAGGCACCAGTATTTTCTGACGTTCTTGCAAGGGGAGTCTCTCACACCCAATCTCTTTACTTTGTTTTTGTCTTGCTTATTTTATTTTTATTATTGTCTTGTTTGCTTTCTTTATATCAAAAACACAAAAAAATTAGTTACTTGTTTTTATTTTGTTATTTCGGTTTTGTTTTATTTTTGCTATAATGAGTACTCCTGAAGTTGAGGTTCGTTCCTTTAGGCAACAAGGGGGAGAAAGTTTGAAAGATGCTTGGTATAGAATTAGTGATGCTCATCATAGATGTAATAAAAAACATTCTACCATGATCCTTCTTAGGAATTTCTATGTTGGTATCACTAGTTGGTATAGGTATGTTCTGGATACTCTTACAGGGGGTAATTTCCTAGGTACTCCTGCTTTGGAAGCTTGTAATTTAATTGAAAGTTTAGTAGGAACACCACCTACTAACAATATTAAAACTGAGATCACTTTGGAGGATATTATAAACAAACTAAATTCTATGGAGAAATTTTTTCCAACACTACTTGAATCAGTAGCATGCACTAATGAAAGAATCACTGCTTTAGAGGCTAAACATGCTCTTGATAATCAAAACCATAGGATTGGTGAACTAGAAGAAGCTATGGGAACCTTGGGTTCAACCTTTTCCTCTCTTAAGTTTAAGGAGAAGGCTTATGTGGGGAAGGAGCAAAAGTTCATGTATGTTCCTAAGATGCCAAAGCCAAAGACTCATTATGAACTTAAAATTGATAAAACTCTTAGTACAACTTTGGGAAATTTAAATAATGAAACATCTTCAGAAATACCTAAGGTACCTATTGTGACAAGTTATGAGGAAGCTTTTGATGATTGATGCATCTTCTCTTGATAACACTTGATTTTCACTTTCTGCGCCTAGCTGAAAGGCGTTAAAGAAAAGCGCTTGTGGGAGACAACCCATCTTTTTATTTTCTGTCATTTTATTTTATTTTGAGTCAAGGTGCTGTTTACTTCTGTAGCAACTCCTTTGTATCTTTATTTTATTGCATTGTTGTGCCAAGTAAAGTCTCTAGTTGAAAGTTGTTGCTAAAATTGGATTTCTGCGCAGTGACAGATTTTTGCTGTCCACCGTTTTGAGCTGTATGCGCTACAGAAAATTCGAAAAATTCTGAAAAAAATCACGCATGATCCTTATATATGTACGCAACTTTCATTAGTTTGGTTCTTCCATCTGAGCAAGTTAAGTGTCTCGAAAAAATTCGTCTTTCCAGACTGTTCTGTTTTTGACAGATTCTGCCTTTCGTTTTGCATTGCCTCTTTTACTATGTTTGATTGGATTTCTTTGCTCCATTAAACATCAGTGGCTGTAAGTAATGTCCAGAAGCTTTGGTAATGATTGTGTCACAGTAGAATATGAGAATTTTTGATTATGCACTAACCCTCTAACGAGTTACCTAAGTTTGGTGTGGCGGAAGTTTTCAAGGAGCAAGAGAGAAGGATGATATGATGTGATCAAGAAGAGTGAAAAGCCTAAGCTTGGGGATGCCCCCGTGGGTCATCCCTGCAATATTCAAGAAGACTCAAGCGTCTAAGCTTGGGGATGCCCGGCATCCCCTTCTTTATCAACAATTTATCAGGTCATCTCTAGTGAAACTATATTTTAATTCTTCCACAAACAAACATCTTTTTCCACACTATACGCCTAATCTTTTGTTTTCAGCAAGCCGGTGAGATTGACAACCTCACTGTTTCGTTGGGGCAAAGTAGTTTGATTGTGTTGTGCAGGTTGCACGTTGGCACCGAAATCTCTGGTGTTGCGCCGCACTACATTCCTCCACCAACAGCTTCGGAGCAACGTTGACTTCCTACTGGATTGATAACGTCGGTTTCATACTGAGGGAAAACTTGCTGCTGCACTCATCATACCTTTCTCTTGGGGTTTCCAACGGACGTGTGACTTTACACGCATCAAATTGTCAAATTGAGGTCAATTGAACGACAGCGGCCACCGAGCCAGATCATTGACAGACGAGAGCTAGCGTTAGCGGTAGGGGGCTACGGCGGAGGGCCGTTGGTCGGATCCTTGCCGGCGATACTTGACTCGCCCGCTCGCCAAGGTCGCCCATCTCAACGCCTCCGTGCGGCGTCTAGTTTGGCTTGACCTAGAGACCTTGTTTTTTCTTATCGATGGAACCTAGCTCAGAGGATTAGAGCACGTGGCTATGAACCACGGTGTCGGGGGTTCGAATCCCTCCTCGCCCACAGCCTTCCAAAGGGAGAAGGACCTTTACTTTCCCCCTGTGGGTAGGAAAATCATGATCGGGATAGCGGACGTAAAGCTATTGAACTTAGGTATGCTCTTTCCTTTTGTCGAAGTGGAATCGTAGAACACAATGTGATACGATGAGATAGAATGCAATAGAAGCAAACGGTATGTTGAACTGCATGGTGTGCGTAGACGTGCACCTGATGAGGTTAGTAGTCGTATGTCGTTGTGCGTTGAGCAGGCTTGCTATTGAACCTGGGCACTCTTGCAACTGGGCCGGTGGCCGTGCGCGTGGTTTGAAAGACAGACCCTGATGCACAAAGCGTAGTCCAACCTGATGCACACGACGTTGCTAGGTGGTAAGTAGTACAGTATTAAGAAAAGTTTTTGGACCCGTATTCCTGTGCATCAGGGTCCTTCCACTGGGCTCCGCCCCTGTATCATTTTTGGACCCGTATTTTCTTATTTGTATCATTTTGGAATTATAAAATATTTTTTAGTCGAACTTGGTCAAACATTAAAACATTCAACTTAAGACCAACCTAATATTCGGAGTAAAAAGGACTGGAGGGAGTTCCTTCAAGGATTGTTTAGTACCCTTAACCATGTATGGTTATTGGTGTGCGTTAATTAACTTGCAAATCATATCCATCTAATGTAATCACGTGATAATTTGATGTAGGAACACCAATACGGAAAGGATGCCGAAGAAGTACCATTAAGGAAAAAAATAGGAGATACAGATTAATTTTCCATGGAGAAATTATACAACTAGTCGAGTGGAGAAGTATACGTTCAAAAGACGGAGAAGTGACTGGAATTAACTTGTGGCACGCAAATTACACCTATGGGAGAGATATTGACATCAGCTTCCCGGTAGGTCCCTCATCCAGCAAGGGGCATATGCAAAAAACTCCCTTATGTCGTCGCTATGGCAGATATTCAACGTCCCAAAACGAAGAACCTTGGAGCTATTCATGTGGTATGCGATTACAGTACTACGCCAATCATAAAACAAGACAATTTCTTCGTATGGATGATATCCAAAACACTCGAAAGACGGAGCATCAGGGCTAGGCTCTCTAGGCCAGCCCGCCATTTTGATTGTGCTTCCATGGTGCCAGTCCCATTTTTGAAACCATCTTTCGCCGACGATTCACTGCTATCATCTACGGATTTAATGTTGGCTTCATTCTTCAACAACCGTTCGGCCTGAAAATCTGGTTGTACGCTCCATGGTTCGTATGGAAATTGATTCCACGAATATTTTATCACGGCGGGCTCAAGGTTGATTTGGTTCCTTAGTACCCAGTTTATCTGGTCACCCGATTCATCGAGGAACCAAACTTCGGCTATGCATCGTTCATGAATCAACGTGCAATACACTCCTTTCTTGGATTTTCCTAGACGAGGTGTTCCCTTGTTTCCTCTCGGCAATTTAAGTACTCGGTAGGTATCATTCGATAAGTTGATTCTGCAGAAAAGAAAAGAAAACCACCCCTTAAATTATAAATAAATAATAGTAAGAGTAAACGCTATATATGAGTATATAAATACCTCAAAGCAAAACCTTCTTCGCATCGAACGTAGAGTGCCCCGTTCCAACATGCAGAGTGAGTCAGATAGTGATAGGGAGTTTTCAAATTGGCAACCGTTCCCACGACACCTCCTTGTCGCACGAACGACCTCGACTTCCAACACTTTGTTTCTGACGAGAAGACATCGATGATGTATGGCGACGGCGGCCACTCCATGGCCGAGACAGGTCCAACACAACACTCATGTTTAGCGATGTGCCCCCCGGAAGGTTGTAGGGAATACGTGGGATCCTCAGCACCTCGTAGTGCGGCGACGCGATGGGGTCGTAGACGAGGTACTCATGGAGCTTGTCGACGCATGCCGTACAGTCTGGCACGGTGCACGATGGCGGGTACGCCGGCAGCCGTGCCGACTGTCGCGTGGCGGGATTCACCACGTGGCCATCGAGTAGTAGTAGGCCATTGCAACAGTCCAGGAGACAGAGACATGATGACGACCTGCCGTAGTCGAGTCTGGCGGTGATGGTGCACCTAATAGATCGATGGGAGAAGAGATTCGGGGCGTTCGGACATCTCGTATCGAAGAAGACAGCATCCAGCGCGAGCGGAAGCAAGTCGCCGCGCAGGAGGCGCTGGCCATCTACGGTGGCGCGCCAGAAGGTGCAGACGCGGCGGGCGACGGCGAGGTTGCGCGGAGGGAGGCGGCGGAGGACGGAAACGAGCGCGTCCGTGCATAGCACGTCCATGTCGGCCGAATGCTAGCTTTGCCCCAGGATCTAACACACGAGCTTGCGACAACTCGATTGTTCACAAGAAGCAAATGTCCTTTAGCCGTTGTGCTGGCACTAACGTCAGACCAGAACACGCACACGAACGCAGGAACACAAAGATTGTCAGAGAGACGTGTCGTGTTTGTAATATTTTGTACTATTGCTTTTCGTTTTTGTGGCGCCTTACAATCAACCACGCCACGACTGCTTATATAGGTGCAGCCACGAACTAAACTCTGACTCTACACGGACAAACAAGCTTAACTCACGTACTACTAGGAAACCAAACCGACCCTCTAAAAACCAAAAGCTTTCTTATTCTACCCCAACTATTACTAGTAGGACACGTGACCCACACTTTGATTAAAGATCCGATCGGTTACGAAAACAAAACTAAGAATACGGCCACAGTTTATAAATTTAAAAGCTGCATTTCTGTTTAGTGCAAACGGGCCATGGATCCGCAAAAAAAAAAAAAAAATGGCAGCCGTCTCGAAAATGCAACACCACAACTAACATGATATCCACCAACTATCCACACTTTTCATTTCATCAAGATTCGTGCAACAAATTCATCAACGAATTTTCAAATGTCAACGCATTATCAATAATTGATGGATTTATGTAGCATGAATTTTTGATTTATGTACTAACATGAATTTTCTGTGCATGCATTGAAAAAAAAATTAAAATCACGCGTTAACATATTTTTTTAGTTTTTTTAACACATAAAATAGTAGAAATAATATGATTCGTTGGATACATAATTAACGATCATGATAATATGTGGAGATCCTATTAGTCGTGGAAAAATCGCGTTGCAGCCGTCTTCTGCTTTCCCTCCGCTACTATAATTACTCACCTTTCCGTTGACCTCCGTACGCTCGTTGGAGTCCACCTCGCCGCCGCAATGCGCCGCTCCACCTCGCCGCCGCGAGACGACAGCATCCCATGGGCCACCGCCGCCTCCACGGCCGCTCTCCGCCAATACTCCTCCCTCCCGAAGAAGGGCAAGCCGCAGGGGCGCGAGTCCACGGTGCTGGCCGCCTTCCTGCTCTCCTCCCCGCAGGACCCGCTCGGCCCCGCCGTCCTCTCCCTCGCCACCGGCACCAAGTGCCTCGGCGCGTCTCGCCTCGCCCCCCGCGGCGACCTCGTCCACGACGCCCACGCCGAGGTCGTCGCCCGCCGCGCGCTCCTCCGCCTCATCTACGCGGAGATCGGCGCCAATAGCCCGTCAGTTGGCTAGTGACGTCCGGCGCCGACGGGCGGTGGAGGCTGAGGGACGGGCACCAGCTCCATCTCTACATCACCCAGCTCCCTGTATGTACCACGGCTTTTCCACGCTGTTCTTTCAGAGCTGAATTATCTTGTCTGTTCCTCCTGACAATATCGTTGTTGTCTGAACTGCTGCAGCGATGTCTTGGGATTTGTTAGCGCATACTATGAACAAATTGATCTTGTTAATTGGTTTGTGAACTGGTGCAGGTGGGGTCATGCCCGTGCCGCCCTCGCCCTTAGAGGTTCCAAGGGAGCAGCTGGATAATGTGGCGAATGGATGCAGTGGTATGCTTCTCTCTCATTCTTGGTGTTCAGAAAGCTGTAAGTTCACGCCCTGAGTCCTACTAGTATAACCTATAGATTTGGCGAACTGTCTGAATTGGCCCATGGCCTGGTACAAAGGTTTTGAAGATCATTTAATTTATCTATCAGATGTGCTTTTTGTGATTGTTTCGTGAATCCAATTGCTCTCGTTGGATGGAGCCGCCACCACGGAAGTTGGTAGACTTAGCTAGTTGACAACTTGTTATTAGTGACCACAGACCAATGTGCAGGAGGTTTGCTAGACTTGGAATTGGAGCACCTAAGATGTTTTTATTGAATGCGTAGCCAGGGGTTCGAACTTTAGAACCTTTAGGTGTTTGGCCTTCTATTTTTTTTCCATTGTTTCTAGTTTATTACACACTTTTTAACTGACGTACTTTTTTTGCGTATCAGATGTTGGTTTTGTTCAAAGGAAGCCAGGACGTGGTGATACAACATTGTCAATGAGCTGTTTTGACAAGATTACTCGCTGGTGCATCGTTGGAATTCAAGGTTTGTTTTGAAGAACCATTTGCAGATCCATACCGTGACTATATAAGATAGCTTATTTAGATATTTGAACGGTATTAATCCTGTGATACGCATTGCAATATATGGGGCAGATCACTTTTAATGGTGATGTTTTTTTCCGTTATATTGTTGCCCCATTGCTGATCATGAATTTTCCATTGGATAAGTTTTAATGGTTTTGTGCACATTGTTCTTCTACAGGCGCATTGCTGTCACACATCCTGGAACCCTTGTATTTGTCCACCATTATCGTTGGACAGCCGCCTGATGGTGCACCTGAAGGGTTTTGTATTGAAAGTAACGTCGAGAAAGTTCTTTGCTGTCGTTTGTCCTCTCTATCCAGAAAATACCTTGGCTCTTTTAAATGGAACAAGGTTGGTTTTCATTTTCTCAAGCTCGGCAATGAGACAGAAGTTCTTTCATGAGTCATGTCAGTGGACCTTTTCTATGCTGCAGCCACTATTTTTTGAGGCACCTATTCCGCCGAAAGAGTTTCAGCAGACTCTGGGAGATATACCCCCTTTGACATGCGGGTAGTTAGCTATATGGTTTGTTGCCATTTTGAACTCCTTTTCACTGTGTATCTATTGTATCTCTATGTATAAATAAAAGCTTAGTTTGCCTTTTATCTTTATTAGGTACTCAATATGCTGGAATAAATCTGGTTTGCATGAAGTTGTTTTAGGAACAACTGGGAGAAAACAAGGTACATCTTCAAAGGCAGCATGTTTACCCTCCACCGAGTCATTGCTGTGCAAGTAAGGGGTAGTTTCCTTTCCCATTTTTCTAGCATCCTGATGTAAACATGTCATATAATCTGTGTTTCGATGGTAGGATAAGATTGGCAGAGGCCTTTATGTCACTTGAACATCCATTAGTCACAAAATTCAAGCATGAGGAACAGTCCTATCGTGCAATCAAGGTATTTCATCTTATACTGTAAGACCTAATTACTCAAATGCATCATGAGTTTAGAATACATTAAATGTTTCCTGTTTATTTCAAGCAGTGATTATGAATAAAATAAGTCAAGAGCTGAAGGTGTCTGATCTCTTTTGCAGGATATGGCTTGCGAGTACCAGCAGATGGTTGGGCTTCTTCGACAGGCCCCATTTTTTGGCTGGTGGCGTGCTAAGCCAACATCTCTTGATTCATTTAAAGTTCCACGGTGATAACCATCCACGTTCAATGCCACGTGCCAGAGGTTGGTGTGTGAAGTTCCCCTGATTTCACTTAGTAGAGCAGTTTAGTATATTAGTTTTTCAACTTATTTGTAGCACATGTACTTCTACACAACTCTGAAGTCATTTACAACTGTAGCATGTAGCAAACATGTGATGTTTAGAGTACTTGCACAAGCAATTTTTATTCTGGCATATGTCTTTTCCGGTTGGAGCAGTTCTCTTTTACTTTTATTTTTTGTGAGGGGGTGTTCCTTTATGTTAGTAATTATGCTGGTGCTTTGGTTGTAAAACTTTTCGTACGAACTTTATGGTTGAATTGAAGTATGATCTGTCTGCCTAGTATAACTTGTACAATATCTGTTCAAATGAATAAAGTTTATAGTTGAGAATTTTGAATATAATATATGTTTTGAAATAAATCACATCACTTACAATTTGGTCTTATCTAGAGTACACAATCTAGTCTACAGATATTTCTGCACATCACACAACGGTGGATATCTTGAACAAACCAAAATAAAAAATGATATAAGCATCCATCATACTCGTACATTACATTATTATTATTATTATCGCACATATTCATCTGGGACAAATCTTACTCATCAACTAAATTAAAATGTCCTACTCTTGGTTTAAATGTGATGTTTCAAGTTTGACCCATCCTATCCTTATAGCTATACGGCATATATTGACGCCGACCTAAAAGGCAAATTGCAGTTCAAATGCAAACACTTGGGAAATTTTGTCTTTTTCGAAGCGTAATATAACTTATCGGAAATGTACGGTGTTGTAAAGAGATAAGACGAATGCAACCAACACTTTTTTTCGCCAATACCAAATATGCATCGTAAAAAAAATTGGTACTTAATAAAAGTAAATTAAAACACGGTGATAAAATTAATAATTAGTTAATGCACCATTTCATACATGATATTTTTCCTCTAATATTACTTAAGATTTTTTACTTGTTTTAATAAAGGGCTTGGTTTATATTTCAACATGCACAAACTTAAAAACTAAATCACTACAGAAAATGGAAAATAGGTTAATAACAAGATAAATAACACTTGATTGGATAAAAGAACATTTAATTGGATAAAAGTATAAGTTTATGAAATATGGTCACATTCAGCGTTTTTCGGTGATATATATCTAAGCCAATTCAGGTCAAAACTTATAAGTACGTCAAATAAGTATGAAAGAAAAACCTTGGAAGTTTTGACCTGGATTAGATTAGATATATATCACGAAAAACGCTTAGTGTGACCATATTTCATAAACTTTAATTTTATCCAATTAAATGTTTTTTATCGAATCAAGTGTTATTTTTTCTTGTTATTAACCCATTTCCATTTGGTGTAGTGGTTTAGTTCTTGAGTTTGTGCATGTTGAAATATAAAACAAGCTCTTTATTAGAACAAATAAAAAATCTTAAGTAATATTAGGGAAAAAATATCATGTATGAAAGGCTGCATTAATTAATTATTAATTCTATCACCGTATTTTAATTTACTATTTTTTTAAGTAACATAATTTTTTACAAGTCATATTTGGGAGTGGTGAAAAAAGTGTTTGGTGTATTCGTTTTCTCTCTTTACAACACCGTCCATTTTCGGTAAGTTCTATTGCGTTTCGGAAAGAAACAAAATCTCCCCAAAACATATTTTATTTTGAAATAACACTTGATTGGATAAAAGAACATTTAATTGGATAAAAGTATAAGTTTATGAAATATGGTCACATTCAGTGTTTTTCGGTGATATATATCTAAGCCAATTCAGGTCAAAACTTACAAGGTGTTCTTTCATGTCATAAGAAACTCCCTATAAGTACGTCAAATAAGTAGGAAAGAAAAACCTTGGAAGTTTTGACCTGGATTAGATTAGATATATATCACGAAAAACGCTTAGTGTGACCATATTTCATAAACTTTAATTTTATCCAATTAAATGTTTTTTATCGAATCAAGTGTTATTTTTTCTTGTTATTAACCCATTTCCATTTGGTGTAGTGGTTTAGTTCTTGAGTTTGTGCATGTTGAAATATAAAACAAGCTCTTTATTAGAACAAATAAAAAATCTTAAGTAATATTAGGGAAAAAATATCATGTATGAAAGGCTGCATTAATTAATTATTAATTCTATCACCGTATTTTAATTTACTATTTTTTTAAGTAACATAATTTTTTACAAGTCATATTTGGGAGTGGTGAAAAAAGTGTTTGGTGTATTCGTTTTCTCTCTTTACAACACCGTCCATTTTCGGTAAGTTCTATTGCGTTTCGGAAAGAAACAAAATCTCCCCAAAACATATTTTATTTTGAAATAACACTTGATTGGATAAAAGAACATTTAATTGGATAAAAGTATAAGTTTATGAAATATGGTCACATTCAGCGTTTTTCGGTGATATATATCTAAGCCAATCCAGGTCAAAACTTACAAGGTGTTTTTTCATGTACATAAGAAACTCCCTATAAGTACGTCAAATAAGTATGAAAGAAAAACCATGAAAGTTTTGACCTGGATTCGCTTAGATATATATCACGAAAAACGCTCAGTGTGACCATATTTCAAAAACTTTAATTTTATCCAATTAAATGTTTTTTATCCAATCAAGTGTTATTTTTTCTTGTTATTAACCCATTTCCATTTGGTGTAGTGGTTTAGTTCTTGAGTTTGTGCATGTTGAAATATAAAACAAGCTCTTTATTACAACAAATAAAAAGTCTTAAGTAATATTAGGGAAAAAATATCATGTATGAAAGGGTGCATTAATTAATTATTAATTCTATCAACGTATTTTAATTTACTATTTTTTAAGTAACAGAATTTTTACGAGTCATATTTGGGAGTGGCGAAAAAAGTGTTTGTTGTATTCGTTTTCTCTCTTTACAACACCGTGCATTTTCGGTAAGTTCTATTGCGTTTCGGAAAGAAACAAAATCTCCGTACTACGTTATTCATTTGAATAGATACTCCGTACTACGTTAGTAAGCAGGAGAGTTTCTAGTTTCAGTCTAGTCTTTCTGCTTTGTTTTATGGGCTCCGAGAACTTTGAGCTGAAGTTGTTTTGATTTGTTATCAACCTTTAATAGATCAATACTTAGCTTATAACAGTGCCTGAAGTTCTGAAGTTACATGAAGTAGTATTCAGTTATTATAATACAGTATCCTTCATGTCTGACCAAAATTAGTCTAGGACTTAATCTCACTGCACTCTCCAGGACTCTGTGCATGTTAAGATACTGAATAGCAGTTGTCAGCTCATCTCTTCCCAATCCTGTAGAGGTAGATCCACAGAACTGAGAGTAACGTAGCAATCAGAACTGACAACTGAGCTGCAGTTTCTGGGCGATTTGCCAGTTGAGCATGCGGCGCGTAGCCGGCCATGACTTCATTGCCATCGTCCAGATCTTGGCTAAAAGAGGAGTGCAATATCAGGTCTAACTTTTCAAGATTGCTGTAGTTTCTTTCTGCTGGTTCAAACTTGTTGCAGGCACACTGTGCTATCACTACATCCAGGATTCCATACACTGATTGATGATACACATGGCACACTGCCGCTGCACCCGCGGTCAACAATGTTAGCCAATTTTGGTTGCCACAATTTTTTGTGAAAGTAGTTCAGTATCCTGTACCCCACTTCTAGCATCAGTATAGTTTGGGGCGTCAAGATCGACCGTGGAGTGCAGTGCTTGCTCAGTATGGGTAACTGCTCTCAACATAGTAAAGGAATGGTAGTAGCTGCTAACAAACAAGACCGATTAGAGATCACTAAAAGTGATGACTAACCATCTTGCGTGACTACATAATATGCTTGCTATTCATAGTTAGAAAAGGAAAACGCGTCATGCTATTGCTAACTACTACGACTTCGATGATAGAGACAGATGGCGAGAGTTAACTGTTGAGCTGGATCAAATGCAACTAACCGATTGCTTGTGTGCTTTGCTTGGTGTAGAACTTCCGGTTGGCCCCAAAAGACATATGCAGACTTGCCTATGCAGTGATGAATTGAACAATAGATTTCTGAAATGAAACAATAATGTGCAGACTTACAATCGACAAAGATATGTGGCCTTGGCACTTCTCCATCTGTTCTATGAGCAATGATCTAATAAGCAGCCATCAATATCATTCAGTAGCTGATGGCCCTCTCAACATAACAACACACCAAACTGTCCACTCCTGTCCTCGCTCCAGTCCTTGAGCAACTGACAGCACATCAAGCCAACAAGTATGTCTGATTCTGGCTCCAGTACTCCACTGTTCTGTTTCCTCCAGCATTTTTTTCTTTCCTTGTTGGAGCCGAACAAACAAACTGCAAGGAGGAAAAAGTTGCAAGAGATCTTGAGATTTCTTCTTTGTTTCTTTGTTTGGCTTCACTTGCAAGTCAAGGGAATCGGTCAGTGCCAGTTGGAGCCTCCCATTGTGGGATTTGTGGTGCAGTGAGCATTGAGTAGGGAGAACTTTTGTATTGCTTAGGATCTCCTCAAAGAAAGATGTACTTGCTTCAGCCTCACACCACTGTTCTGTTCTATACTACCACTTCACCCGCCATACTGTCACGAGATATAAAGTAGAAAAGACATGGATTTGCCAAAAAAATCTTTTCTTTTTGTTGATACATGAGAGAATGCCACTGTGAAAAAAGATTGTGGCTTGTGGAGTCCGTTCATTTTGCCTATAAACAAACCAGACCAAGCCAATAATAGGCTTGGATTTTAGGAACTAGCGCAACTGTTTAACAGTCCAAATTCTCCAGAATCTATGCATGCTGTCCGTTTATGCTTGGAACCTGGTCCATGCATGCAGTGTCAGGGCAGATGGCTGCAATTATCCAACACAAATGACAAAGCATCAAAAAGCCTTCTCTTCTCCTTTGTTTATTTCATCACAGCACCTCATCTCCCTTTCCCATTAACTAACCACCAGCCACTTTCCTGGGCATCTGCTTCCTGGATCATTGCTGAGTACCACAGTTTTGTCCTCGAAAACACTTTTGCTGGTGCAAATCTAATCATGCTTAGCAGAAGCAACATGTGTTGGGATTGGAAGAAAGGATAGAAGAAGAGAGGCTGCCCATGGGACCATCTGTTGATGATTATTTGCCGAAATCAACATCAGAGAGAGGGAAAGATGGAGGCAGAAGGGAGACCAGAAAGGCATGGCCCCCAAGTGAGCTCATGCAGTGCCTTGAACACCACAAGACATGCTTTGCTTATGGTATGATGAGCATAGTGCCACCCTTGATCATCACTTAAAAATGGGTCCTTACTAGTACCAGTGTTTATTTTTGAACAAGATTAGTACCAGTGGACTGCCCTGTTTTCAGCCACTGGGATCTTTAGTAGGTGTGCCATCATCCTCTAGGCTGGGACAAGGACCCCACCCTGAAGGAAAATCTGACATTTCTACAGCTGAAAATGAGAATGGGCCCTCTCAATAAAAAACGTTACTACCATTTTGCAGAAAGGGAGATGTATATTTTGAGCTTTGCTTGGATTGTGGGTTCAGGAAGATGGCGGGCGGATGGACGGAAACATCTGTCTTGGTGCTCACTGCAATGATATTGTTACCTAAATTTTCACATGTATGGCCAGTGCCCATCTTCTGAATGAAGGAAATGATTTCCTTTTGTTTCCCCTGTGTCTTGAACTATGCAAGCACATTAGCCAAGTGTGGAGGTCCCACACCACAAGTACTAATCCACTCTAATCTATTGTGAAAAAATGTTGGAGTCAGTTTTGCTTACAAATCACTCAAGCCCATGCCACACAATTTCACACGCAAACATTGCACTGAGTGGTGGTCAGTGTGACTGACTGGGCCATTTCTTGCTGATAGCCAGGTAGTACCAGTTGCAAAAGCATGAGCAGAGTGGATGCCATTTCTACCTATGGCTTCCATCTGAAATTCAGACAAACTTACGGATACAGTTTGTCCCAGTACGCCACGTTCAGTGAAGACAAGTAATGGCGGTTGCCTCTGGAGCATGGGAATTACTCCCTCCATTCAGAATTATAAGATTATTTAACTTTTCTTAATTGTATTGATATATACGCCTTGTATTTTGTCTGTTCACTTATTTCAGTTCGTATGCAGTCTACACTGAAATATCCAAAACATTTTATAATTCAATTTAATCCAAAGTATGGAGATCAAAGCATGAAAGTAGGTACTGTTTGGATTGGTGGCCTTGAATGCTGCTTTTGATCTCTGTCTCTTTCGGTGGACTGACGGGCTGGGCGGTGATCCGAGGCTCCGAGCCCGGGTTGGTATGGTACCGTCGCAGAAACACTTTTTTTCCTCATCAATTCATGTTGTTATTATTACGGCTCTCCGTAGCGATGACATCCCTCCCAGAGAGACCCAGGATCATCTGAAGATTTTGTCAATATACTCTCGCCATATGAATCCAGCATTCCGTATCTTTTATACCGTACAAATTTTGTATCTAGAGGGGGTAATAGAGTACTCGCCCGGTACTAGTCTTGAACCATAGAGCTTGAGCAAGTAAATACTTCTCTGTTCCATAATATAAAATGTTCTAACTATCTCACATGTTGGCTACGTGCAAACCCAAATGAGCGTACATACACATTAATAGACATCTAGATACATGTGAATGTGGACAAAAACTAAAACATCTTATTTAGAAACAGAGGGAGTATTTCATGAAGCTCGAGCAAGTTTAACGATGCATGGAGGTGGAGGGACCATGCATGCGTGTGTCTCAGTTCGATCCCCGGTCAAGTATTGCAGGACCAGGTGGCTGCAGATGGGCCCAGGTTCACTTGGAGGTGACCGGCCGTGGCGTAGACTACCAGACAGAAATACTGGAGTACAAGTCGAAGCTGTTTGTTTCCCTTGTACGGCTGCGACACGATCCTAGAGCAAAAGGTTCATTTGTTTCCACGCATCCAAATTCGAATAGCCTCAAGTCTCCGAATCTTTCTCTCTATACGCAACCTTCGATTTCATCCAAAGTAATGCTAAATTGAAAGCCGACCCCTTGGTGGCATTGATATAGTAGAAACTTAACTCGATGAGAATTTTCGAAATTCTACCCACAACGGGTCGTACTCGGGTTGCCACAGCGACCCTTGCCACTAGACTATTTCCTGGTTCTTTGTCCAAAGAGATGCTAAAACCACAAAATAAAAACAAAAAATCTGTTTTACAACGATGAAATGAAATGCGGCCAGTTTGACGAAACATCGTAGCCATGTCCAACCAGTTACGGCCAGATCGCCAATTTGCGAAAACAGCGCCGCCAACCATAGTTTTCGCCCTCGAGAGCATGTACCTATGGTCCCCTTGGTTTTGGATCCAATGAGTGTAATCGAGATTTAAAAACAATTGAATTTTGAGCCAACACATCATCTAACCCAAAGATGCCTCCCTATCCCTAAGCTTGGATTTACCTCACCCAGTATAAAATGTAAAAATCCCCAAGCTAGCAGACAAATAAAAAGCGAAGGATTACTGGACCACATGATCAAGAAGAAGAAGGAACGGTCAGACCTCCCCGGAGAAGATTCAAAGGGACAGGAGTCTGCACACACGTTTAAACTAGCTCAACTGTACAAAATGAAGAACAGTCACTAAACTTCAATGGAAAAAAAGAGATCAATACACTACACTACACTATTCTTGCCTCTTGGTCAGAAGTCTTGAGACTAGCCATAGTGGGAAGTATCATACACTAGTATCATATGATACTAGTCTATGTTACTAGTTCCATAGTGGGTAGTAACATATTTGTGGTATCATATACTAGTGTATTTATTAGGTTGCACACACATCTTGTCTTGGAATCCGTTATGTTACGGTATCTACCTATGATACCACTACCATCTCTCTCCTCATTAACTACAGTGACACGTCATTTTTTTTCCAACGTGGCATGCATGATACTACCTATGTTACTCCCACTATGGCTAGTCTAAGAAATTGCTAGAGTATAAAATGCTCCCTTGTTACTAATTGAATATCTAATTTAATTTAAAGGATATTAATAAATAATTAACGCAGAGTTAGTGGGCGCAATAACTACTAATCCACCACCACCACCCTCTCTCTCTCCTTGCTCCCTGCCACGCCATTTATTTCCTCCGACCTCCACCTCTCGCTAGATCACCGCGACATTCTCTCTCTCTGGACTCGCCCGCACCTGCTCACGCACCGCTCCCTCTCTTTACTCAACTGCTCCTCCCACTACCCAACCAACCACCTCCTCCACGCGGCGGTGGTGAGGCGGAAGCAACAGCGGCTGCGGAAGCAGCAGCAGCAGCGGAGCATGGCTCAGTGATTTGTCGCTGCTCGAGCGAGAGTGGGCTGGAGCCACCGCAGCTTCGGACATGGCGCAGCATTGGGCCGGGTCGTGCTCCTCCTCGCCCTGCACTGCGGGCTGCGGTGCTCCGCGGCGGCACCGGCGCACCCCGGCGGCGGCGACGGTCAGTGCCAGCAGTGCTATTTATGCTCTCTCTGTCCTGCTTCATTTCGTTTTTCTTCTCACGAGATTTCAGGGCCTTGTCTGTGGATGTTTGTTCTGGGATCATATGCCGCTGCCCCTTTCTTATTGTTTAAAATCTCTGTCCTAATCTCGGCCGTGATCTGTTCTGTTATGTTCTGTTCCGATTTTCTGCCTGCTGCGGACTGAACGGAGGCAACAGATTGCAAGTTTAGTTCATGATATCAGGGCTCGAAATTCGGACTTTTAACCTCCCCTCACCTCCACGCCCACGTTTTCTGATCTACGAGCTTCCGAATTCGTGCTACCCTCTGTTCGTATAAGCGAATCAGAAATGCTGCATGTTTCTCCTCTGACATGTTTTCGGCTCGATTCGTGGCAGTGTCGGCGCTCATGACCTTCAAGCGCGCGGTCATCGAGGACCCGCGGTCGGCGCTCGCCGACTGGACCGACGCCGACGGCAACGCCTGCGACTGGCGCGGCGTCATCTGCTCCTCGCCGCAGGGCTCCGTCGTCTCCCTGTAAGGAACCGCCCTCACTCACTCACTCGCCAGATCTCACTCGCCCCTTTGCGGCTCAAAAGGTTGCTGCCTGCCCACTTAATTAAACTGAGAGTAAAGGGGGTTTGGTGACTATGATTTGGTAGTTAAACTCTTTCTCTCAAAACAGAACAAGAAGGATTGAGTCACCTCCGATGTAGATGCTTCTGATGTGCGATGTGCAATCTGCAAGTAGCTTCTAGCAACAGATTCTGATGTGCCAGTTCGATTACATCAGTACTTAGTCAGTAGGTTTGGTCTACACGGAAAAAGGCCAACTGGATTTCGAACTTGACTAAGCTGTCAAAATCATGCTGAGATGGAACAGGTGATTTTGACGTCGATGATCTGACTCTGCACCTTGCAGGAGGCTGTCGAACGCGTCGCTCAAGGGATTCATCGCGCCGGAGCTCGGCCAGCTGGGCTTCCTGCAAGAGCTGTATGTGTTGTTTCATCGTGTTCTCGACTGTTCTCTGAGGGGTTCAGCTAGTTGGCTTCGCTCAACGTGGTCACTATTTTGGGCAGGTATTTGGATCACAACCTGCTTTTCGGCACGATCCCGAAGCAACTAGGCTCGCTGAGGAACCTCCGAGTCTTGGATTTGGGTGCTAATCGGCTCGCTGGCCCTATACCTCGTGAGCTCAGCGGACTGAGCAGCGTGAGCGTTATGTACGATAGAGACTGCTTTGTCAGTATATTTGAGATTTCCAGGTTTGGTTGCTTCTGTGATGCTCAAACTAAAGACTGCTTCTTTCATCTCTTGTAGAAACTTGCATTCCAATGGACTAACCGGGAATATACCACCGGAGCTGGGCAAGCTACAGAATCTAGTCGAGCTTAGGTTGGACAGGAACAGGCTGAAAGGATCGATTCCAGGTAGCAATGCTACTGGTTTTTCTCCTATGGCAGATACTGGGTTGGTGACTTGTCCTAACTCCTTTCTTTTCTGTATCTTGCTTGATATAGTAGATGCATTTGAATCATATGAACTCAACACTGACTGAAAATCGGATGTGATGTGAGGTTCATCAAAATTTCATTTTTGTCATCAAAAGATTCATGGTTCATGCAAAACAATAAAAGGTTGAACTAAACTTTACAGCAAGGATTTGCTAAACTAGGACCCAAGGACAATTATCAGTTGTAATACCTGCTAAATTTGTCCATGCAACTTCTGTTACCATTTTCTGTTGATGGCATTTTCAATACGAATACCATACAAAACCAATGTTTGACCATGTTCCAGTATGTACTACTTTACCTGAATACTGTCTGTTTGCTCTGTCAGATCCACACTATGCCCGTCTCGTCGATTAAATGTTGGAGATTTCTCCTTCAACTTCCTTGCTGGAAAAATCCCACCTTGTTTGAAGTATCTTCCAAGGTACTATTACACAAGGCACTTCCCATTGTTAATATCAGTTAGATGTCCACCCATTCACGTGACTAGTTTGTAGGTCAAGTTTCCAGGGGAACTGCTTCCAGGATGATTACTCTATCCGACAACGGTCTCTTCAAATTTGTACAAGTATGTGACTTATCCTCTATGAGCTAACACAATTACTGCAGTATTAACTACCAAGCTGATATATTTCCATGGTGCACTTTGAATCCATTTAACCAGCTACTAAACATCATGCTTTATGATTATATATATATTGCGCTTCTAAACTTTCTGTGTAGATTTTAACAACACTAATTCGCTATGTTCAGGATATACACAAGGTGTTTTCCCTTCTTTTAGCTAGGAACACTACCTATGTTACTCAAATACATGACTATGTTACTCCTCCTAGTTGCATCCGCTTAATCCGACAAGAGCAGCAGAGTGCACAGACAAATCATGTGTCTTTCAAGGCATATATAGAATAAGAGAATCACAAACATCAAGATTATCTAAGAAAATCAAAGCAGACTTTTATTAAAGGAAAGACGTCATGGCCTTGCTTTTATAGAAAGCAAAGAGAATGTAGTAGTCCTTTAAATTACGCTGCTTTTGCGGGCGGCATGGCATAGGTGTGTTCTTTGGGCATTGGGTCAGTGTGCTAGGAATTGAAAAGAGTTCAGGCCCATTGGCATGTTGCCCAGGATTACAGAATTTAATCGATCTTAAATATTGACCAAGTTACCCGTATAGCTACATAGGGTAGTTTTGACCTGTGCTGCCTCAATTTGTGTTGAAATTTGGGAACCAAACCAAGGGGGAGTACATAAGAAAAATCTATATTCAAATTCGTTTTTACTGTATTGAATAGCATTTTGTAGTAGCCTTAGATCATCTTCCACTTCCATTGACAGAAATTTAACATTTGTTTTAGGTGCTTCTACCGCTGGTCATTTAAAGGGATTCAGTCGCCCCCCTTCTGGGCACAAGCATGATAAAGTGCAGCAACCAACTTGGCTACTTGTTTTGGAAATTGCAACTGGTGTTCTGCTGCTTGTTTTTGTGATCACTGGTGCTATTACTGCTTCCAGAAGCTGCAAGCTGAAGCCATCTATAAGAATATCCTCATGGAATAGATCAAAAAGTTGGAGCGACGAGATAACAGTATTGATTGGTTGGAGTTTTATCACATAAGTAGAATATCTGATAACATGAATTATTTTTTCTCCATATATTGTTGTTAATACATCCATGCTGTCTGCAGATTCTGATATGCTAAAAAGTTTGCCGAAGCTAAGTCGCCAGGAGCTTGAAGTAGCCTGTGAGGATTTTAGCAACATTATTGGCTCAACTCCGGAGACTGTAGTCTACAAGGGAACCATGAAGGATGGACCTGAGGTCTCTGTTATATCACTATGCGCCTTTGAGGGTCATTGGACAAGCCAGCATGAACTCTTTTACCAAAACAAGGTAGCTCTCTATAGTCACAGAGGAAAACTCTATGTTTATCTCAACTTCTGAAGAAACTAAATAGGTGAATCTTTTAGGTTATTGATCTGGCAAGGTTGAACCATGAGAACACAGCAAAGTTTCTGGGCTATTGCAGAGAAAGTGATCCATTCTCAAGGATGTTGGTCTTTGAATACGCATCAAACGGCACCTTGTACGAGCACCTACACTGTAAGCCAATCTCATTATTTTTGTACGACAGACTAAATATTAGCATTCTGCATCTGTCCTAGATTCGATCTCATATTTTTTCCCTTTTAGATGGGGAAGCATCCCAATTTTCTTGGTTCCGACGAATGAAGATTGCCATTGGTATCGCCCAAGGTTTAAGGTACTTGCACACGGAGTTACAGCCTCCGTTTGCTATATCAGAGCTGAACTCCAATTCAGTTTATGTTACAGAAGATTTCACCCCCAAGGTACCGCATGCTTTTTCTTTGCTTGAGCAACAGTGATACTTCTCTGAACCTTATTGTTTCAGAAGAATACACCCTCTCACTAACTTGGTGAAACAAAACGACAGCTGGTCGATTTTGAGTGCTGGAAAATGTTGTTCTCGAAACACGAGAAGGCGCTCGGCCACTTCAACAGCAAAGCCTCTTTCCGTGGACGGGACACTTCAGAGGATAAGCATGCAGATGTTCAAGGCAACACGTTTGCGTTCGGAGTGATTTTGCTGGAGATCATCAGTGGACGGCTACCTTACTGCAAGGACAAAGGCTACTTGGTTGACTGGGTGAGCTGATAATCTGTCTCTCAAACCTCATTCTGACACGTAAAAGTACAAAATGAATGTTTGCGTTGCTTACCCTGAAACTCCATCTTCAGGCTATCAAGTACCTCCAGCAGCCTGAGGAGATCGGGAAGCTGGTCGACCCGGAGCTAACCAATGTCCGCACCGAGGACCTGGCGGTGATCTGCAGCGTGGTGAGCCGCTGCATTGACCCTGACCCGTCGAAGCGGCCGTCGATGCAGATCATCGCGGGGGCGCTGGAGACCGGGATCGACATGTCCGCTGCCGGCATCCTCAAGGAGTCCTCCCTGGCGTGGGCAGAGCTCGCCCTGTCGTTGTAGCAGCACGCCTCACCTCTTCCGTCCACTGTAGATTTTCGCACACTAACACTGATCTTGATCTTTGTACGTCACCGTCATGGCTCCACCACGGTTTACAGGACCAAAGATTGCCGTGTTACACTTGACCGGTTTGACTGACACGTAATTCTAAGTGAGTTAGTTACAGGAGTGTTGAGTGTAGGGGCTTTGTAATGCAATGCTGCCCCTATCTGATATGATGATATTCAACCGTCTATCCTTTTTTTTCTAGTAACCTTCTCATGCTTTGATTGTGATGGACTGCTTGTGTGTTTTGCTTATTCTGAAGGAAAGGAAATGAATCAGTGTTAAATCGACACCCAAGAACAGCTTCTAGATGAAATAATGTTTTTGTAGAGAAACGTTTTGTGTCCCCTGCTGACATAGTTTCTCCCTCTGAAAAAAAAATTCACGGAGAAAGAAATGGAGGAAGCAATCTTCCTAGACAAATAATGGAACTATGAAACCTCTACTTTTCAGAAATAATAAAAATAGATTGTTCTTAATGGAAAAAATATACATGTTTATGGAGAAAACTCTTGTGTCCTGTGTGAAAAAATAATACACATTTGGTGCTGCAACATTGCTTTATTTGAGCATATGTTTTTCTTTATTTTCTTGCCTATTTTTTGAGAAAAAACAAATGACTCTTTTTCAGTGGCTGGAAAATAATACTCCTATATAAAGACAACTTTTTTTGTCCTTACTTGTCTTGGGATCCAGCAAATAGAAGGAGCCATAAAGAATACGTGCTATTTTCATGTTTTGTTTCTCGGAAAATAATGGTTTGTAAAGAGACCAACATTAGTAGCATTAAATTAATATTGCTAGCATTGAAATCGTTTGCCAAAATGTCACTGTTAAATGGAGTTTTTTTTTTTGAAATTCACTGTTAAATGGAGCTTATTTGGAGGAAAACATGTAAAACCCTCTCTCTCTCTCTCTCTCTGGTCTTTAAAAGAGTGATATTTTGGACATCCACTACACTTTTTATTGGACGTGTGAAAATCATAAGAAAATCCTATGCCTAGATTAGTCTAAAAAATAGTCATTTTGTTGGACCAAAATTTAATGGTTTCTATAATTTATTGCATTTGCACTAATGATCAAGGTTACACTTTATTGACCATGTCTCATCCAAATATACGTATCCTTTTAGAGACCGGATAACAAAGCATTAATTAGTGAAAGACGGCACCAATATTGTGTGTGAGTGTAATTGGTTGACACATATTCAGACACATCATAGATACTATATATAAAAGATGGACATCACCGCGGCCTCTCAGGCCACCTGTTACTGTAGCTAGCTCCTTGTGTGACAATCCAGCCAATGATTTGTGGTAACTAGCAGTTCATTTTGCTAGAGAAATAAAGCATCAACCTCTTATCAGGTGTGGTGGTGGTGGTGTTGTGCTGTTTGTATACATTTCTTTCGCATGCCGAGTGGATTTGTGTGACAATCCAGCCAATGAGGGTGTCCTGAGGCTAAAGGTGGTGATTTAAGAACAGATACTATACTACTTATACTACTTAGACGTCTAATTAAACTCGATGATGCAAATAGCAATACATCTTATTGCTAGACTGAGAGTAATACTAATCCTATTTAGAACAGATGTTGTGCTTGATTTAAAATCCCTGTGATGAACTAGCATAGCACTTCTATGCCTATCTGAGGGAAATTTGATGGCACGATTTGATGTCGCGCGGTGTTGGTTGTGTTACTTGGCCGTGTGGGCGGCAAGGAGGGCAGCGTTGGGAGACCCTGGCGAGGTCTGGCGCGGGTGTCGGTCCTAGCCCAGATTCAGCTGTGGAAGCTCTATTGCAGCCATGGTGTCCCCTACCCTTCGTGGTGGGGGTTGGAACCAGTGTCACCTCTCGATGGGTACCGCGCCCACGACTCAGGGCCGCCGCCCGACGTACCAAGGATGATAACCTCATCTGCCAAACAGACAACAGACCACCTCCACGAAGCCGGCCACCCCGACCACCACTGAGAGGCACTCCTCTAGAAACCCAGACGAAACCATCCGCTCGCACACGAGCCACCTCCGCAAGCCAAGCACGCCACCCAGTCACCTCCACTTGCAGATCTGAAGCACCGGCGGAAAAAACACGGGAGAGCCGAACGACTCCCCAAAGCTGGCTGCTCGCTGGCCCTGGCCAGCACCCGAGCTGGGCCAGTCCTCCTCGCACCCGAGCAAGGAGGAGCCAAAGGATCGAGCTGCGCACGAGATATGGGCCCTTGCCATCAGAACCGCACGGAGGAGCTCAGGCCACAGCAGCCGGAGCGGGGCGCCGAAGCCGCGTGATTTGCCTCGCCGCCAGAATCCATGGTATGCCGGAGGGACTCGAGAGGGAGAGCAGCGGACGCCATGGCGGTTGGAGGACAGCGGGGGACGAGGGAAGGCGTCGGCGGGCCGTGGAGAAGGCGGAGACTGTGGTAAAAAAAACCTAATGTTTGAGTGGATCTACCTCATTGCTTTGCAGCTTACGCCCTCATATCTGGATTGGAGTTTACACACAGATTATCGTTACTAATCATCATTGTCGCAGCGTATTGGAAACCGGTTCCCTGATACGAAACTACTACTGTATTAGTAGTAAGCATAACACTAAGGAGCACTGGCGGAGGCCCACCCGGGCCACGGCCCGCCCAGGTTTTTTGCCAAAAAAAATGAACTACGAGTATGCAGCAAATGCGGCCCAGCCCATCAACGCACACAGGGCCAGTTTGCTCACCTGTGCATCTCCTCTCTCATCTCACGCTGCACACTAGTCAGGACTCAGGACAGAACCACGGCCATGAAGAGGATGGCTAGGTCTAGGTGATTTGGACATGGATTAGACAAGAAAATAAGGAGAAAAAGGGGGAATCGTTGGAGGGCAAGCAGCAGCGCCGCCGCGCCGCCCGCAGCTTGGGGGCGGCCACTAGTCATCGCTTCACGTGGCGTCGTGGCGTCGAGCAGGGCACGGCCGCACAGGCACAGGCCAGAGGTCCAGCAGCCGGATCGATCGAAGCTGCGACCTCAAATCGAGCCCCATTCTTCTCCAATTTCGCTGCTCAGGTGCTTCTCCTTTCTTTCCCCAAATTTTAGGTTATCAATTTGATGGCACGGTTGATTCCTTTACCGATTTTGTTGTTCAATTTTGCACAGTTGGTGTTCTTCGCGTGACGCAGTGTTAGGTTGGGCATGTGCATTGCCAAGACTTGCTTGACCTGCATTGGCTTGGCTAGGTGCAGCAAGCATTTGGTTAGTCCTTGTTAGTTCTTTAGTTGGTGCTGAAGTCCACAGCATTGTTCAATCTTGTTAGCCGTTTCATCATCAAGTGGTTTTGTCAAGGTGTCGGACGCGGTGCAGGGTGACAAGAGGTCGGCTTCTCTCAAGGCTTAGCGAATAGAACTAGCTTGGCCTTTGTGTTTGGATTTAGGTTTAGTAGGTGTGGTGATAAAACCCAGAAATCTATCCGATGGGGAGTACTGCTCCTTCATGCGATGCTTACCTGTTTTTGTATGGGGAAACACTGCTTCCAAACGGTGTCCGTGCTTTCCTTTGTACTGTTGCCCTCGCCTACTGTTTTATTGGTTTATCTGCTATCACTACACGGTTCTTCAAGTCGATGGAGAGCATCACAAACCACTCCCGGGAGGTAGTCACAATTGATCCACAAACGAATACGCCTATCGTGAAGCATGAGAAAGTTTGGAACTACACTATAGCAGACATTGCTCTGCTTGCTTTCGGTACCAGCTTTCCCCAGATCTCCCTGGCAACAATCGATGCAATCCGTAATCTTGGTCAGTTGACAGCAGGAGGTATAAACTAACCAGCTGATGAAAAGATTTCTGCCAAATCATATTTGATTGCACCTAATTTGGTATTTCTGTTGCAGGTTTAGGTCCGGGTACCCTTGTGGGTTCTGCTGCGTTCGATCTGTTCCCGATCCATGCTGTCTGTGTGATTATGCCAAGAGCGGGCTCTATGAAAAAGATTTCAGATTTGGGTGTTTGGTTGGTTGAGCTGTTTTGGTCATTTTGGGCGTACATTTGGCTATATATTATATTAGAGGTATGCCATGTGTACTTGTTCTACTATCTAACTGCATTGATAAGTACATTTGGTCATCACGTTCCATTTGCACCCTGTACAGGTGTGGACACCTAACGTGATTACCCTCTGGGAGGCCTTGATAACAGTCTTCCAATATGGACTGCTTTTGGTTCATGCATATGCACAGGATAAGCGGTGGCCATATGTGTCAATCCCTTTGTATGATTCTGCTCCCTAAATATATATTTACTTTTATTTTTTCATGTGGCCAATTGGACATGGAAAAGTTAACAATACTCTTCTGATGTTTGCAATTTAATTTGGTGCAATCAGGACAAGAGGTGAGAGACCTGAAGATTGGGTTCCAGCAGAAGATACTTCAGTTGATCATGACAAAAACTGTGATGACACAAGTGAGATACTCCCTAGCCAGAATGATGATATTGCGGATATATTCTCCATACATTCTTACAATAAGGCAGGTATATATTTTCTGAATTTTGGGTACTTTTCCCTAATTTTTTTAGTATGTAACCATAAGGAATGCAGTCTAGATGTAGTTTGGAGATAAACAATGATTAAGTTCCTATCAGTAGATAGATTAATTGTTCCAGTTTTCAGTTTATATGTTGTTCCTATTTCAAACTTTATGGGTGAGTTACAACTCTGGCAGTTATGCTGTATTCCAGACTACACTGTTTTATCTCTCTAATGCATTTTATATTAACAAGGTGTATTTGGAAGGATAGTTGTGGTTTATGCAGATTGACTGTCAATTGATATTTCTTCATGCAGTTCAGAGCTGAACTATTATTTTCAAATTATTTGAAAGTATTTTTTGTATGTGGTTGAACATGCCAGGGTATCATAATGTTCCAGAAAAGGATATAGAAGAATCGTCAAAAATGAATCTTGTAACAAAGAACACACAAGATGATACCTACTGGCTTTCCGTTTGGCGGCAACAATTTGTTGAGGCTGTAATGGTAATTTAATTCATTCCTATTCCTTACTCCATAGTTTTTCAATGCTGCTCCTTGTTCTTTTTTTCCTGAGAATACTGTTCCGTATTTACACTTTGCTCAACTTCAAGAAGCATTGTCAATTTTTTTAGCTTTACAATTGTGGATTTTGTACCCATTTAGCGAAACTATGTAAGGCATATAATTCTCGGATAACTTAGACTGTTGGGATAACTTTATCTGTTACTTATCATGCTGCAATTAATTGCATGAACCCCTTCTCCTGTATCCTCTGCTATTTCTGGTTTACCAATTTCAATTATCTTTCGTTCTAACAGTGTTCATTATTATTTTTACATCATAGCCTCTTTTAAGAGAAACTATAAAGGAGATCCTCTAGAGTAAACATTATAGCCGTGGTGAAAGTTTAATATCGTCTGTGTTCACTAACATCAAGACATAAACCATACATACTATTTTCAGTGTGGCATATTAAGTGATTTTGTTAATATATGCAGTTGGAGAGTCCTGAGCAAAGGAAGATAGATTCTGTCTGCCTGAGATTCATCATAATATGTTGGAACTCGATCATTGCTCCATGGAAATTATTGTTTGCTTTTGTGCCACCGCATCAGATCGCACATGGCTGGATTGCTTTTATTTGCTCCCTGATCTTCATAAGCGGTATTGCCTACGGGGTTACCAAGATTACAGATCAGATAAGCTGTGTCACAGGTTGGAAAAATTCTCTTGCATAACTATGATTCTCATCTGCTCACCGAGATGTAACTCCTCATATGCTGATTAAAAATCTACTTTCTGTGTAGGAGTAAACCCATATGTTATAGCATTCACAGCACTGGCTGCTGGAACCTCGTGGCCAGATTTAGTTGCTAGCAAGATAGCTGCTGAGCGTCAAGTTACCGCAGACTCTGCAATAGCCAACATCACCTGCAGGTTCATGTCTACACATGTCCTCCTGGACCAGTTATTCGCCTTAACATATTGCTGTTCATTCCTCAAACTAGAACTAAGTAAACTGATGAATTTTCCTTGTCGCAGCAATTCGGTGAACATATATGTTGGCATTGGTGTCCCGTGGTTGATCGACACGGTGTACAATTACTTTGTGTACCAGGAGCCACTGTACATAGACAATGCTGCTGGTTTGAGTTTTTCCCTTCTGGTCTTCTTCGCAACATCATTTGGGTGCATCGTGGTTTTGGTTCTGCGTCGCATTGTGATTGGTGCTGAGCTCGGGGGCCCCAGGCTGTGGGCGTGGGTGACGTCGGCCTACTTCATGGTCCTTTGGGTTGTTTTTGTTGTACTTTCTTCTTTAAAAGTTTCTGGAGTGATATAAACTCTGGGCATAGGTAAGAAAATATTGGCTTTTTACCTAGTAAAAGAGAAATGTCGGTTCTTAATTTTTCTGTGCCCTTTCCATCTGCTTTGGGTATTTTTGTGAGAAAAATAGAGGCTTGCCAAAGTTAAGTCGTTCGATTGATACTGTAGATACACACATCTCTGTATTATTCATTCAGGCTACTACATTCATATAATGTGTGTATGTATATAGGAGTACACTACTCGCTGCAAATGTACTATAGATACATTCCACCTCTGTATTATCCATTCAACCTACTATTATTCTCTGAAGAATTCAACCATCTAAGCTGGATGATATCTTGACATCAAACGCAAGTTCGTGACTATGTAATTCATTTCTTATGTGTTGTATGTCTTGGTTGCTTGTCTATTGTATCTCCTGGACCATTTTTTGATTTGGAGGTAGATGGAAATTTTTGCCATCTCTAATATGTACTTCTTGCCTATTACTACAAACAAAACACAATGAAGTCATTTTTACTTGTGTCTGCAGCGTGACTATAACTATAAGCTTGAAGTTCTTGCTCTGAAAAAAAATATCTTGGTCCAAAATGTTTGTCTTGCCTTTGGGGCGACTGTGCGTGAACAAAGATAGTTTGTGCAGCAAAAACAACATGGCGTCGACTAATCATTATGGGCTTCAGAGCGCTCTGTCCATGATCATTACTAGACTAACAGCGCGCTTCGCCGCGCCGGCTGCCTTTCGCTCTTGCACGGGGCCGGTGAGATGGATGCATCGCTGTTTTGGATACGATATGCATGAGTGTCATTTTGAGAAGTTTTTTGTGCACAGTTGGCGAACAGAAGATAAACAGCTTTGCGGAATAAGGACCAACAGATTACATACAAAGTACATTGGGACCAGATATATTATGCTGGTAAAACAGGACATGGAAGACCTTAATAACCATGGTAAGGTTCTTTGTGCCATAATATAGTACGACAGTTGCGTGGTCTATTGCCCCTTCATTATGGGTGCAGGGTGCATGTGTATGTGCACGCCAACTCTTTTCCTTCAGATGAACTTTGTTGAACAAACATCTACAAAATGGGGTCCTATCAGTAAGGAAATCCTGCCTTAACAAATTTGAGATCCATGCGAGATATAATTAAGTTGCTCAAACCTGAACATATTCAGCCAACATATTTGGCTCTACGCTGCAGCACATGCCCACGTGTGCTTCAATGGCCAACCTGGCCCTCAACACCTAGAATCAATGTTAAGTTGTTATAATCGGCAGAGTAAATTCACACAGTTACTTAAATGGCCATCTGACCCTCCACACCTAGACTCAATGTCCATGTTGTCATCACCAAGGAACTCTACAATTTATACTGCATATACATCCTAAGAATTGATTCATCCATAACATGTTGTATATTTCGAGAGAATATGTGGAAGAACCATGTGGCTTTGCATCAAAACTATATTCTCAAATAAGAAAACTACGGTAGGAGACAAACCTCATAGCCAATTAGTAACATGGCTGGAGGATCTGTAAACTTATGATACAATCAGAGTTTCTTCGTGCTTACTTTCAGCTATTGTGTAAACCTATCTCATCATCACCAATATAAACACGTTCTCCAAAAAGTTACTGCATTAAAACAACAAAGCATAAGTGCAGAAAAATAATAATTGCGTATATACAGTGTGACAGAGCTAATGATCACAACACTATCTAAAAGTAGTTTCACTTGGAACCCAGAACTACCTACAAATCATTAAAAATAATCAGAATCTCGACCCATAAGTAACCCAACATCCAGAACCATATATTTCCATATGGGCATATACAAAAGCTTAGGTGGATTTAATTTTCACACTACCTCAAAAGAAAACGTCAACTAACCAGAAGGAACAGATACAAATACCAAAAAAATACACAAATGGACCTATAATTATGTTAAGTATATATAGTGACTAAGCAACTTGTTAACTGAATATGAAAAAAATTTGGGAGTCGCAGGGCCAATCCTCATGGGCATTGGGCCTAGTAAAACAATACAACCAGTTCATCTCAATCATGGCATGCCTCTTCTCATCATCATCTTCAAATCTCACAAACCATAGCCCTTCATTCTACCGGTGTAGCATCAATAAGAACTATTGCACCTTAGACAGAGTACCTGCTGGAGAATGTCTCTAGCAGTGCAGAAATCTAATAAGCACAAATTCGTACATGTATAAACAAAGGTCGAGGATTTCCTCAAACATTGTTCAAGTTTCAATTTAAACTGAAGTTTGTATCTGTTTGCTATAATGTTTGTATATCAGGCACATATGTAGGTTGCAGTTACATACATGTTCAAGTATTTGAACAAATAGGACATTCTGGAAAAATTAAGCAGCCACCATTCTTGAGGAAGTGCTATCTACAAAGATACATATGAAGAGTGACATCAAATTTGTAAATCCTCCACTACTTATCGGACAAACAACTCCTCAGCAAGCTATAGGCAAGACTTGAAAATGTATTGAAATAAATTGTGCTACAAAGAGGCACTCACTTAGGAATTAGGAGGACGCACACTGAGAGCAAAGGTTGCTTATTAATCTCGTGCCACTGTCAGGTGCGCTTGTGGTCGACCGAGCCATCACAGATGTGGTTTCTGCTGCTGCAACTCCATCGGAAAGACGCAGCCACAGCATGGTGTGTGAGATGTGGGCGCCTCTAGGAGTGCATATCTGCTAGTTCAATCGGGGTCCGAACATGTATGCAGAGCCATGCGATGTTGCTAAGTTATGAAACCTAGAGCATGAAAAAAATCACAAGCGTTGCGACTTGCGAAGGACTAAGCAATTGTTCCCAGTAGCGCATTACTAACATCACTTTATTTCGCATTTTTGCTAGTAGAGTACATAAGCATATCAACTAATATGAAATGATATTTTTGTTACAATTCCTCTGAGTTGTGTTTGATCACATTCACATCATCTCAAGTCGGCTCGTGCTAATAGTCATCACAGGACCTTGTTGTTGACGTAGTTACCTGCTAGATGTTGCAGACAATTTGCCTGTAAATTTAGTACTCTGCGACTGAACTAAGAAAGTATTGACTCCTTTTTCTGCAGCCTAATAAAGCGGCACTATGTACTCCCTCTGTTCGAAATTAAGTGCTGCTAATTTAGTACTACTTTGAAAACAGTTTTCATGAAACTAATGCTAGCAAAGTGGCCTACCAAGCTCATTTCATCACAGAGTGCTTGATCCACCTGATGAAAAAGTAAACTTTGCTACTCTGCCAAACTTTATTTTGATTACTCCCAATGAACCTCAGATATTTTTTTGAGCTGGTATAGATACAAAACTAATTCAAGAATTAGGGTAGCTTATCTCTGATATACACCTTATATTTTTCAGTGGTACAAAGCGAGCTTTAGTTATGTAAAATATTAGTTAATTCTCAAAAGACAAAGGGAAATATATAAATTCTAACAGTTCACCATGCAGGTATGATATAAATGAAAGAGCCCGTACAGTAACATTTAGGACAGATACTTGAAAACACAAGAGAATAAGGAAACTCGGAGACACGTATCATGTCAACATCAAATGTATTTGAAAATATAGTTATTATTGGAAAAACTCAACTACATCCCTTGAAAAAAACTATCAGCACCATGTCTTCAGCCAAAAGCACAAAAATAAAAAAGGAACTCTTACTTGGCAATGCAAATTTATTAGGAAGAGAATCTGTTCGACGCAGGAAAAAGGGAATGACTGAAATAAAAAGAACACCGGAGAATTCCTTCTGTTCCATCATCTCTTATCTGTTCCAAGCTGCAAAATTATTAAGAAGACAGTTAGACTAAAAACTGTTGTGTTATCAACGTTCGCATTAGAACAGTCTTGTAGGAGTTTAAGTATCACATGTATATGTATAGATTGTACTCTATAATAATTTGTATGTATTAGGAGGACTGAGATGTAAAAGACAAGTAGAAGAAATAAAAGAAAGGGAAAACAGAGGAGAAGATAAGCCTCTGTTCTTCACTCGTTCTTCACTCCAGGTTTCTCTCTCCCGCATAAACCTAGTTCCTAATCCCGTGTGATTTGTGTTTAATCTGCTGTGATAACAACATGGTATCAGAGCGGCCGATCCGTGGGCGTGTTTCCGGCTCAGATTTGGTCTGATTTTTGCTAGCTTGCCTGGGATTCGGTGGTCGCCGTGGTTGTGGCTGCCTGTGTGCGCCGCTGCCGTCTTCGTCAAGGTCGCCTTTGTGCGGCGTCGTTGCCGTCGTTCCTTCGTGCAGCGTCTCTGCCCCCTGTGTGCGCGCTGCCATCTTCGTCAAGGTCGCCTTTGTGCGGCGTCGCTGTCGTCGTTCCACCGTCCGCGAGCTGCAGTTCGGCCGTGACTTTCTCAGGTACAAATACGTTCAGCCTGGTTAGCTGAATCGATTGTGAAGCTGTAGTGCTATTCAGCTTTTCCAAGATTCATTATAGCTGCTCTGGTCATGGGAGAAACCGGTAAAGATTCTGGTATGGAAAAATTTATGGAAAGTATGCAGCGTATGATGTCCCAATTGCTAGAACAGGCACAATCACGATCAAGCAGTAGTTCTGATGTTCAGAAAAACTTGGAGGCTAATCCAGTAAGGTTGACTGGTCCTGGTGACTTTTTTAGTTGGTCTCGTAATGCATTGTTGATCTTAGAATCACATGGCTTGGAGAAATTTCTGAAGGAAGATGAAAAGAAGCCACTGGAAGTTGCACAGGAACAATGGGACCAAAGTCAAAAACGGGTCATGGTGTGGCTGCTTAGTTCGATGGATAAAGCTGTGAGGGAACAAGTTGAAGGCTTTCAGAGTGCCGCCGAGGTCTGGACAAGCATTGAAAAGCAATTTTCAGGGAAGTCGAACAAGATGCAGGTTACCAGAATACTCCATGAATTAAGGCATGTCAAACAAGAACAGAAAACCGTGACCGAGTATGCTGGCGAAATTAAAAAGCTCTTCCGAGACTTGGAGTATTTTAGACCGTTCAAGGCACACGATCCCAAAGATGTACAACTTCTCCGAGAATGGTTTGAGCCAATATTGGTACAAGCCTTCCTTGAAGGATTGAATGAGGAGTTCAAACTGCGGTCCCAACTGATACATGCATTACCTGACTGGCCCACTTTGGATCAGACCATAGCAAGTATACTAGAGGAGGAAACCAGACTGTCAAACCAAATAATTGTGCCAAATATAAATGTTGACACTAGAGCTGCATTGTCTTCTCTCAGTCAAGTTCAACCCAGTGGGGGAGTGAGATATGGCCAGACAAGCGCCATCAGACCTGACTATAAGAAGAAAACCAGAAGTATGTGTGATCATTGTAAAAGACCTGGACATATGAAAAGGGATTGCTTTGAGCTGATTGGTTACCCACCTGGTTGGCAGAAGAGGCCTCAAAATAGACCAGTTAGGGAGAATAATAATGAAAGGAGATTCAACCACAGTCATCTCACTGCTACTACTGGCGAGACTCAGGTGGCTGCTGGAATTCAAGCGCTGGAAGAGTTCAAGGCAAAAATGATGACGGCTACAACACAAAATCCTGAAGTGGCATCCAGTTCTAGTGATACTCAAGGTGCGAATTACTCGATAAACTCCTGGATCATTGATTCAGGAGCAACTAATCATATGACTGGCTCTTCCAAGAATTTTATTACTTATATGCCACGCTCAGGGAAAGATAGGGTGTGTATAGCCGATGGATCTACAGCGCCTATAATGGGATCTGGAACCATTAGTTGTACCCCTTCGTTACCACTGAGTCTAGTGCTACATGTCCCAAATTTCCCTGTGAACCTTCTGTCAATTAGTTCTATCACAAAAACACTTAACTGCATGGCATGTTTCTATCCTAATTGTTGTATATTTCAGGAGCTGGAATCAGGAAAAATACTTGGGACTGGGACTGAAAATGATGGGCTGTACTATCTTAACTCTACTTCAGCCCCGCAGGCTCTCAACACTAAGTATGGTTCGTCAACCAATGAGTTGCTTTTGCTTCATTATAGGCTTGGTCATCTATCATTTCAGTCTATGAGTCGTTTATATCCTTCTCTGTTTAAGGCGTGTTGTAAGGAAAAACTGGTTTGTGAAGTGTGTGAGTTAGCTAAGCACACTAGGTCAAATTATCCAAGTGTTGGAGAGAGAAGTAAGACACCTTTTGAAGTAGTACATTCTGATGTATGGGGACCATCTGCTGTAACCTCTTTGTCGGGGGAACGTTGGTATGTTATTTTCATCGATGGGTTCAGTAGATGTACCTGGCTGTACTTGTTAAAACATAAGTCTGAAGTATTATCCGCGTTCAAGGATTTCTATAATATGGTGCATAATCAGTACAATGTCAATGTGAAAGTTCTCCGCTCTGATAATGGCACAGAGTATATTAATAAGGAGTTTGATAGTTTCTTATCGGCTAATGGGATTATGCGCCAAACTACATGTGTAAATACAGCTGAGCAGAATGGTGTGGCTGAAAGGAAAAACAGGCACCTGCTAGAGGTAGCCAGATCTCTTATGTTCCTGATGAATGTACCAAAGTTTCTATGGGGAGAAGCTGTGAAAACAGCTGCATATTTGATAAATCGCATGCCCTCAAGGATACTAAACTACAAAACTCCATTGGAGATGTTAACCGGTACTAACCATTTTATTGTGCCACCAAAGATATTTGGGTGTACTTGTTTTGTTCATGATCACAGGAATTCAGCTGGAAAACTTGATCCCCGGGCCATCAAGTGTATCTTTGTAGGATATTCACCTACACAGAAGGGCTACCGATGTTGGAGTCCAACAGAGAAGAAATTTTTTGTGAGTATGGATGTTACCTTTCATGAAAAGGAACCCTTTTACCCCTTGAAAGATGCAGGTAATGGTGCTAGTAGTAAGGGGGAGAGTTCTAATAATATGCATGGATCAGGTAGCTCGGTGTTGGTGCCAATGATGGACACTGTACCATCAGACCATGGAACCGAGGGGGAGCAAAATCAAGACGCGGAAGTGAATACTCATAATATTCATGAGGTATTTGATGATACTGCTGGTCAACAAATTAATACTGACCGTGAAACTTTACCTGTGGATTCTAGAGTGTCAAGTGATGAGCAACTACACGAAGAGATGACCAATGAAGACGGTGATCAGGTAACACAGGAGGAGATTGGCCACAACAGCGAAGACAGAGGTACCATAAATTCTACAATCCCAAATAATGTACCAGTTAGTAGTCATCCTATTGTCCAGCGGAAGTCTATAAGGAAGAGGGATATACCAGCACGGCTCAAGGACTGTGTAGAATACCAACATGATATTGCAAAATTCGTTTCTTATGAAAGGTGTAGTCCATCCTTTAAGAGTTTTATTGGTTCTCTTGACTCTCAATCAGCCCCTACCGACTGGAGAGAAGCTATATTGGATCCCAAATGGAAGACAGCTATGTTGGAAGAGATGGAGGCATTGGAGAAGAACAACACATGGGAACTGGTTGAGCTACCAAAAGGTAAAGAGCCGGTCGGGTGTAAATGGGTGTATACCATTAAACATAATCCTGATGGTAAAGTTGATAGGTACAAAGCAAGATTAGTAGCTAAAGGGTATACACAAACATACGGGGTTGACTATGAGGAGACGTTTGCTCCAGTGGCAAAGATGAACACTAAGAACCTTAATATCATGTGCAGTTAATCTTGACTGGCAACTGCACCAATTAGATGTAAAAAACGCCTTCTTGCATGGGGATCTACATGAAGAGGTCTATATGCACATACCACCTGGGTTTGCCACAGCTAATACTGAAGGAAAAATGTTGAAACTTAATAGATCCTTATATGGGTTGAAGCAGTCACCACGTGCCTGGTTTGATAGATTTAGAAAGGCTATACTGAAGCTAAGCTTTAAACAAAGTAATGCAGATCACACCTTGTTCTACAAGAAGAGAGAGAATATGCTTACCATTCTAATAGTTTACGTGGATGACATTGTCATTACAGGAGATGATGGTGCAGGAATTGAGGACTTGAAGCAGCACCTAAAGAGGGAATTCGAAGTGAAAGACCTCGGACAACTAAGATATTTTTTGGGAATTGAAGTGTCCCGAAGCTCTAAAGGTATTTACTTGTCTCAGAGAAAATATGTACTGGATTTATTGTCAGAAACTGGTATGCTGGGTAGTCGCCCAGCACACACTCCAATTGAACCAAACCATAGACTGGCAAATGACTCGGGTGAACCAGTAGATCGAGAACAATATCAACGGTTAGTTGGACGGTTAATTTACTTATCACATACTCGTCCTGACATAGCATTTGCTGTAAGTGTGGTTAGCCAGTTCATGCATGATCCCAAAACTCAGCATATGAATGCGGTACTTCACATAATTCGATATCTAAAAAGTAGCCCAGGTCGGGGATTATTGTACAGACCACATGGAAACCTGAAAGTGGAATGTTACACTGATGCAGATTGGGGAGGTTCCCTAGAAGATAGGAAATCTACATCAGGCTATTGCACATTTGTAGGAGGCAACTTAGTTACTTGGCGTAGCAAGAAACAAAGCGTTGTTGCTAGGTCTACTGCTGAGGCAGAATTTAGAGCAATGGCACATGGGATTTGTGAAATACTATGGCTGAAAATCATGTTGCTAGAATTGGGTTTATTTCAGACCAGTCCAATGATCCTATATTGTGATAATAAGGCAGCACTAGACATTGCACACAATCCAGTTCAACATAGTCGGACGAAACATATTGAAATTGATCGGCACTTCATAAAGGAGAAATTGGACCAGGGAGAAATATGTATGCCTTTTGTGAGTTCTTCAAATCAGTTAGCAGATATCTTGACTAAGGGATTAGCCGAAAAATCCTTTTGTAGCATGTGCAGCAAGATGGGGCTCTATGATGCTTTTCCCCATCTTGAGGGGGAGTGTAGGAGTTTAAGTATCACATGTATATGTATAGATTGTACTCTATAATAATTTGTATGTATTAGGAGGACTGAGATGTAAAAGACAAGTAGAAGAAATAAAAGAAAGGGAAAACAGAGGAGAAGATAAGCCTCTGTTCTTCACTCGTTCTTCACTTCCAGGTTTCTCTCTCCCGCATAAACCTAGTTCCTACTCCCGTGTGATTTGTGTTTAATCTGCTGTGATAACAACAAGTCTATAGAAAAAGCATACCACGGAATAAGAATTTTGAGAACATTTCAATGAAATCAGAAAAATAGCTGCAAGTTTTTTGTTCCTCTCAAGATTTAAGTCAACCATATAATGAAGACCATGAGCTTATCCCTGACCCATGAAGAGATGAAAATTTCCTTGGCTACAGAAAAATAATTCGATCCCAAGTAGCGAAAAATAAGAAAATTTCGAAACTTCATATGAAAAGCATGCACTCTTATAAAAATATAAACCATCTCTTTCGTACCCATGTGCTCACACAATCTGACAAATATTCATGTCATGAATTTTCTATTGCAAATTTTATGTACATTTTAAACAAATCACACCTGTAGGGTTAGTACTGCATCACTCGAGCATGGTATAAGCCTCATAATAATAAGTTATATTACATGTATTTACCAATTGTAACATAAAGAACAGTGTTTCCTTCCTTGCATGTTTGTACACTGCCCAGTTAATAAGTAATATTACATTATCTGACTTCATATATAACCCAGAACATCGTACGCACAAAATAAGAAACAATTGTCAAATACAGATTTTGTGCTTCAGCTATACACGGAACAATTGCAATATTTCTCCTTGGAAACTAAAATACACGCCTCATCTTATTACGTCATTTTCAGTATAGAACGCTCAAGTATGCAGCAGACAAACTCAGAGAAATAGTTCAACTTTCATAACATAAAAATGTTGTAGAAGTGCAGATGCAGGATTGTAAAACTAATTGAACAAATTGAATAATACTGTCTAATAAGAGAACAATCTACAAAGGAGAATAATCACTTGAGGAATATGTGTAATCGATCATTGTCAGGCTGGGCATTTCTACATCAGTGACGCGCCATCAGGATCCTTGAGCGAGCTCAGCTGCCTACTCCGTACATTTAAGTCATCTACAGACTGTAAATCATCCTTGCCGGATGGCATGTCATCATGTCTCTGGTGGAACTCGTCTATTGTTCGACATCGATCCTCTGAAGCAAAAACAGGATACTTTTCAATCCTTTCTAGAAATTTCAAGGCGCACTACCACATGAACACATCCAGTATATGAGATAGAAGAGGGGAGAAACTTACCAAGTTATGTTTAGATGGAGCCGAGTCGGGCCTCGGGCGGTACTGCGCCAGGCGTCGGCGTCGGGACAGGGAAGATCGCGCCTCCAGGCCGTCTCGGCCACAGGGTCCTCGACGTGGCCGATCGCCGCACCAGCTAGACGGTGCAGCGTGGCGGCGGATCGCAAAGGATCCGAATTCGTGGGGCGCGTGGGGAGGTGGCGTCGCGTAGGGAGGCTGAAGGAGCGCCGTCATCGCGGGGGGAATGGACGAATGGTCCTGGCGTGGGTATTTGCACAAGGCAAGGGGAGGGAGGCGGCCGATGACTGCTGGCCTGCTGGGGAAGAGGAGATAGGCTCCCGACGGCTGCTGGGAAGAGTAGGTAGGGCCTAGGGGAGGTAGCGCGGTCCATGGTTGGTCGTCGTTGAGGAGAGGCCAGTGTTGAGCAGAGTAAGGGATGGAGGCGGCCGGGCTTGGAGTTGGAGAGGCTCTTCAGGAAGAAGGAGATGAGTCCCCAAGCAGCCCCGCATCCTCGACCATCCCCGCCGCGCCCATGCACTCCGCTTCCATCGCCAGATTCGAGGCCCGGCGACGCACTTGTGCCTCCTCCGTTCTGGTTGACCTCCCCTTCGAGTTCTTCATGGCTCCCGGTCCAGATTGACCTGTCCGGTCGGTGCGTTGTTGTGGCATCCCATCGGCCTGGCTGCCCAACGTGTTCGCCACCTGCGCAGCAGCACCACCAAAAACGACTGTGCCGCTGCAGCGCACTTCCGCCGGCAGCACGCGACGCCGGCCTGCCGAGCAGCCACCAAGACCCGCCGCGAAAAAAAAACAGATCCCGCCGGGGCCGACCACCTGCGGGATTTGTCATCCGGCGTGTGAGCCTACGACGGCGAGGGGAGGAAGACTGGGGCGGCGGCGGCGGTAGTCTGTGTCTCCGCCCAAGCCGACATGGGAGTGGAGGAGCGATGCTACCAATAGCCCCACGCGTGGCAGAACCGAGCAGGCCACCAAGGCACCAGTCGCCCACGCAGGAAGACGCCAGAAACCCAGAACCATCCGCGTCGCATGAGTAAAAAAAGCCAACAGTACATGTGTTGTCTCATGGTGAACTACGAACAGCTTGATGATCAGGCCCGAATCCACTGCCGCGGCGCCGATCCCTCCCCCGATGGCTCTCCGCTGTTCTCCGCTCCGCCCGACCGCCTCGCCGCGCCGCCGCCGATCTCGCGGGCCTTCCCATGGGGTTCGCCGCGAGCTATGCGCGCCCGTTGATGGCGCTCCGGGATTCCTCGGAGATACTTCCGGGACCCCGATCCACATCGAAGCACGGAGATGCTCATCGGAGCGCGACGGGGCTGGGGGACCTCCAGCCAGCACCACCATGGCCGGGAGATCTCCAGCAATTTCCACCGATTGATTCGGCCGGAGCTGGGCGCCAGGAATCCGTGGATTCAAATTTGAGGCCCCCACCCGTCAGCCTCCATGGGTCTCGTCCACCTCCAACCATTGGCGTCGCTCCATCTGGCGGGATCGCAGCCCCTGATCTCGAGCCGTCGAGACTAGGGTTGGAGCGAGACTGCGTGGAGGAGTTCTTCGGTCAGTTGTGGGTTGTTCCTGCTGCGCCGCCGCAGCGGAACCCTGGATCTAGCTCCACAACCCTAACCTGCTGGGTGCGCAAGTGTCTGGTGGCGGCGAACTGCTTCACCATCGCCGATTGCTTCGTCGCAACTGCAGAGGATAAGGTTCGTTATCGGGGTTCGATTCGAAGTATTGCTGCGCCGTCGTCTGGGATTTCTCGTTCGTTTGCGGAGGTTCTGCAATCTGGTGTGATGGCCGGTCCGCAAGGAAGGGGGCGTGGGAGGGTTGTGCAGCGCCCGCAGCCACCGCCGTTGGTCGCGCCTCCCCCGCAGATGCCGGCGCCGTTGCCGGTCCAGCAACCTGCGGTGGTGCGACCTGCTGGTCAAGCGCCGGTTCAACCAGTTCCGCCGGTGGGTCAAGTTCCCCCACAGCAAGCTCAACATGTTCCGGGGCCGCAGGTTCGTCAACCGCAGCAACAGAATCAGAGAGCTGGTCAGTATCAGCGTGGATATCGCCAGAACTATGGGGGAAATAGATTCAACTACAACAACAACAACAACGCTCAGGTGCAGAGGCAGTATCCACAACAGCAAAGGCCGCCGCAGTATCAGCCTGTGGTGCAGGCTGCTCCAGTGGTGCAAAATCAGGTACCTCAACCTCCCCCTGCTGTGCAAGCTCCTGCTGAGCAAATAATGGATCCTAGATATTTTAAGATGGTGTGCTTCAATTGTGGAGATCCTGGTCACTTTGTTGGTAATTGCATCGAACAGAAGCTGTGCTGTATTTGTAACTCTGAGGAGCATTTGGCGAACATGTGTCCTGAGTGGTTTAACAGTCATCCAGTGGCAGAATATTTTGGAAGTGCCAACAGAGGACTGGGGTTTTATCATGTGGAGTGCCCCACTGAAGAAGAAACAAGATGGATAAACTTCAAGAACCTTGCAGTGGTGAATATCAGAAAGGGAGAATTAACTGAAAAGGAACTCGAGAAGAATTTGTCAGCTATTTTCTGCAAGCATAAGAAGTGGCCGTGGCAGATTAGGGAATTGGCTGAGAAGACTTTTCTTGTGCGATTTCCTCCTTGGAAAAGCATTTCTGAACTGATCGAATTTCCAGCTTTCGATTTGGAAAAAAAGGAGTGAACGTCAAGATAACAGAATGGGATAGGGATGGTAAACCTCTTGCTGAATTACCTGTGGTTTGGGTTAAAGTATCAGGTATCCCTCCGAAAAACTGTGCCTGGAAATCGTTTGCTCGTGCACTGTCTTCAGTTGGAATTCTCATGGATGTTGACTGGGGCTCCTTCTTCAAAAGCCTGTATGCTAGTGTTAGGCTGCAGGTTGCTTGTAGAGATCCAGTCAAAATACCGAAGGAGAGGATCATGGAATTTGATCAGGTTCTATACTCTATTGAGATGGATGTTGAAGGCGTGGAACAGGATGGGTCCAGCGATGGTTTCAGTGATCCAGGTAATGAGTTAGTTGACAGCACTGGCTTTGATGATCTTGAAGATGCAGCAGAGACAAGTAATCTGATGGAAACTGAAACTGTCGATCCACAAATTAGGATTGATGATATCACAGTACCAACTCATGGTCAAAGGACAGTTGTTGGGACAGTTCCTGAAACTTGGGAGGAATTAGAACTGGATGATGATAGGTTGCTCATGATGAACTCTGACTGTAACAGCTGGCATGGTGGGGGGAATCAAGAAGAAGTCTACACTCCAATCAGCTTGCGATCCTTGCCTGAGAGGCTTGATTACAATCAACTGGATGATAATGTGTGGGACTTGGGTTCACCGTCGACTGAGATGGTTGAGATGGAAGCTCTGAAGGATTTAGAAACATCTGTGAATGCTGCCTACTGTTCTCAGGTGTTGGAAGATTTTAACCTGAATGATTCTGAGGATGATATGTCTGTTGATGGAAATGATAATGAAGCTGAACAACTACCTTCAGAGGTGATCGATAAACTGGGGTCTGTCAGGAAGAAATTGTTTCCGGCGCTGGACACATTGCTAGTGCGGTGCAGAATGAGAAGAAAGGCGCTGGAGGCAAGCAGAAATGGGGTCCGGTTGTGGCTACAACTAGGATGACTACTAGAAGACATGGGTGTCAAAATGTGATTGAGAAAGCTCAGGAATATCAGAAACGCCGAAACCTGGAGATTCCGCAAGTTTTAAAGGTAATTCTTTTGCTGTTTTATCTCATGATAATCTTGGTGCTATTGCTAGTACCATTGATATTGATATTGGAGATAATGAGGTTGAAAAGGATAGTATAATTCAAAATTTGGTTGAAAATGAATTGGTTAAGAACATTGCTTATGCAAATGAAAACCCTGTTATTGCTTTACCTAGTTCTTTAGATGTGGATGTTGTTGGTAGTGGTCAGAAGGAAATCACTGTATCTGGTTCAAGTCATCAGTTGCCTGATGTACATGACCAGGATGAAGCAGTTGATTGGACGGTTGTGTGCAGTAGGAAAAACAAAAAAAAGAAGAAATCATGATAGGAGCCATTCTTAATATTAGAGGCCTGGGTCGTCCAGGTCGCAAACAAGCTCTTTATGATCTGATCTCCCAACATAAGTTGGAGTTCATTGGTGTTCAGGAAACAAAAAAGGAAAAAGTTGAGGATAGTTTCTTGCATTTTATTGCTGGGAATCACGTTTTTTCTTGGTGCTCTCTTCCAGCTAAAGGTTCTGCTGGTGGAATCTTAGTTGGAGTAAGAGAGGACTTGTTTGAAATTATTTCTTATCACTGTGGCGAATATTGTGTGTCGGTTCAAGTGGTAAATAAAAATGATGCTTTTATCTGGAATCTTGTGGTAGTTTATGGGACGGCTTATGCTGACTTTAAACTAGACTTCTTTACTGAGCTGCATGATATGATGGATAGGAATTCACTACCTACTTTGATAGGGGGTGATTTCAACTTGGTTAGATTTGCTTCTGAGAAAAATAATGGTAATATTAATAACCAGTGGGCCTTTCTCTTTAATGACTGGATTAATAAATGGGCTCTTGTTGAACTTAGAACTGCTAATCGGTTGTATACTTGGTCTAACAACCAAGAAAATGCAATAATGGCAACCTTGGACAGAATTTTTGTCTCAACTACTTGGGAACAAAATTTCCTTTGTCCACCGTGAGGGCTTTATCTAGAGCGAATAGTGATCATACTCCGTTGCTTTTAGACACTGGTGACAATATGAAACCCCCTCCTAAACTTTATCGTTTTGAAAAGTGGTGGATAGGGCAAGATGGTTTTGCAGATCTGGTTGCTAAAATCTGGAATACTCCTTGTAGTTTTACCTCGGCGATTGACATTTGGCAATTTAAATTGCGGCTTTTTCGAAAAAAAAACCAAGGGGTGGAGTATCAATATTGAAGCTGGAGATAAAAAAAGAAAATCGGCTCTTATGCAAGAGTTCGATATTCTTGATGTTTTCTCTGAACAAAACTTGGTTTCTCCGGATGACATTGTGAGAATGAAGCAAATTAGAGAGGAACTGGATAGTATTTTAAAAGATGAAGAAACCAAAGCCTGGCAGCGTTCCAGAGATAGAAATGTTCTTGAGGGAGATAGAAACACCGCATATTTCCATGCGGTGGCTAACCAACGGAGAAGAAAGAAAAAGTTAATGGTGCTAGATGGGCCTAATGGTCCTGTCGAAGACACTAGTAGTATGCTTAGAGTAGCTGCTGATTTCTATAAAAAACTTTTTGCTGCTGAACCTAAAGAAAATATATCTCTTGGGAATGATTTTTGGGACGAACAAGACCTTCTCACTGATGAGGAAGCTTTGTTTCTTGAAAGTCCTTTATCTGAGAAAGAGATTTATGATGCTATTATGGGTTCTTATGGTGCTGGGGCACCTGGACCAGATGGTTTGTCTTTCCTGTTCTACCAAACTTTTTGGCATGTGATTAAAAAGATTTTATGGCCTTAGTGAGAGATTTTGAATCAGGAGTGCTGGATACTTCACGGCTCAACTTCTCTATCATTACTTTAATTCCCAAGGAAGCGAATGCTCGTGACCTAAAAAAGTTCAGACCAATTAGTTTGGGGAATTGCAGTTTAAAAATTATTTCTAAAGCTATGACTAATAGGATTGCTCCTATTAGTGATAGAGTGATTTCTAAGAATCAAACTGCCTTTGTCAAAGGACGTTTTATTCTAGAGAGTGTGGTTGCTGCACATGAGGTGATTCATGAAGTACACTCAAAAGGCGATTCGGGTCTGGTTTTAAAATTAGACTACGAAAAAGCATATGATAGGATTGATTGGAATTTTTTAGATCAAATGCTTGAATCTAGAAAGTTTGGTCCTCTTTGGAGGAGAAGAATTAAATCCTTTCTGGTCCAAGGGTCCTTTTGTGTGCGAATTAATGATGTCAATAGTAAATATTTTGTTGGCGGCAAAGGGTTAAAACAAGGAGATCCCTTGTCCCCTACTTTATTTAATTTTGTAGCGGATGTTTTCACTAAAATGCTGTCTAAAGCTGCTAACAATCAACTGATAAGAGGTCTTTTATCTCCGGTTATTCCTGGTGGTGTCGTCAGCCTTCAATATGCTGACGACACCATCCTTTTCCTGGAAAAAGATCTGGTCATGGCTAGAAATTTAAAGTGGATCCTGACCTGTTTTGAACAGATGTCCGGGATGCGTATCAACTATCATAAGAGTGATCTTTTGGTTATTAATGTAGATGCAGAGGAAGCTAATGTTTTTGCTCAAGTTTTTGGGTGCAAAATCAAGGATTTCCCTTTTGTGTATCTGGGAGTACCTCTACATTTCTCGAAATTAAGGAAAGAAGATCTTCAGCCTGTCATTGACAAAATTATTAAACGAATCGCGGGATGGATGGGTAGACTTTTATCGTACAGAGCTAGACTGGTGCTTTTACAAGCATGCATAGCTAGTATTCCAATGTATTTACTTTCCATCCTCAAATTTCCGAAATGGGCTGTTAAAATTATTAACTCTCAGATGTCTCATTTCTTTTGGAAAGACACTGACGATGCAAAAAAGTATCACTTGACCAATTGGGAGTCGATTTGTCAGAAAAAAGAATTTGGAGGTTTGGGTATTCAAATCTTAGAGATTTTAATTTGTGTTTACTTTCCTCTTGGATTAGAAGATATCATTTGGATAAAATAAAATCTGGAGGAAAATTGTAGACTACAAATATGATCTCTCCCCCAATTTGTTTCATAAGAGACCTGCCCGTTGTTCTTCTTTCTGGAAAGGAGTAATGTGGGCGGCATCTGCAGCCAAGATTGGCTATAGATGGAAAATTGGGAATGGTAGAAGTGTGATGTTTTGGGAAGATACTTGGGTAGGTAACTGCTCTTTAGCAATTGCTTTCTGGGATCTGTACGTGATTGTTAATGAACATTGCTGTTCAGTAGCAGATGCTTGGGATGGTACTAACTTGAAATTTACGTTCAGGAGGACTGTTTCCCCAGAACTCCTGAATCGTTGGTTTGAATTAGTGGATTTGATGGAAAATTGTCAGTTTACTGATGATGATGATAGTCCTATTTGGATGTTTCATCCATCAGGAGAGTATTCTGTTAGTTCTTTTTATGCCATTGTTAATAATCGAGGGGTGGTACCTATTCATAGTCCAGCGGTTTGGAAGCTGCATATTCCACCTAGGATTCATATTTTCTTGTGGTTGCTAGCAAATAATAAAATCTTGACTAGAGATAACCTTAGCAAACGCCGGCAACTGGATGATAATTCTTGCCTCTTTTGTTCGGAAGGTGAAACGGTTGATCACCTTTTCTTTGGTTGTGTAGTTGCTAAAACAATGATGCCATGGAGATGAATATTGGTGCTAATTTCGAATCTATTGCTAGATGGTGGATTAGTGAAAACAAGAACTCTGTTGTTAATATCGTTTCATCTGCTACTCTATGGTGTCTTGGAATGTGAGAAATGAAATGTGCTTTCAGGGGCTAAGATGGCCAGGTGTCAAGGAAATCCTGCGGAGACTGGTTGCAACACTCAGAAGCTAGAAACTGTTGTGCCTGGACAAACATTCCAGCTTGCTGGACCAAAACATTCAGAAGCTGGATTTCAAAGGGGGGAGCTGCTCAGGATTGCTTGGACTTAAGCGTGGTGATGCTGCGGGCACTGGGTGGCACCAAGTCTGAGGATTATCCGCCGCCGGAGATGCTGAAGAGATGGCTACAGGGGCGAGCCTGTGAAGCTCTGTTGGAGGGCATCAAGCTGCCCAAGTCTTCTTTTTAGTTCTGTGGCGGTGTTGTTCTCACTATTCTGTAACCCAGTATGACATGTGGCTTTTGCCGGAGTTTTTATTTCGATGCTTAAACTGATGTAATAAGGACGGTGGTTGCATTTAATAAAATGGAACCAGGGGCGGATCCCTTTATTTCTTAAAAAAAAAAAAAGCCAACAGGCCCACATGCAGCGTCAGATGAAACAAACGGGCCCACATGCAGTCAAACAATTCGAGGTAGATGGCCTGAGAGTGCTTGACGGCCATCGGCAATGAGCCTTCTGGAAGCCCGTCTCCGGTCCCTCGTCAAGACCTGCACCCGCCGGCAGCTCAGCCAGCTCCACGGCCTCCTCCTCACCTCCTCCCTCCACCGCCTCCCGGGCCTGCCCGCGCTCCTCGTCCGCCGCGCCACCGACGTCGGCGACATGGCGCCGCACGCGGACCTGCTCTTCTCCTCCTTCCTCCGGGATCTGCCCGACGACGCCGCGCTCTACAACGCCATGATCCGCGGCTGCTCCTATCACGGCCCCACGAGCGCGCGCTGGACCTGTTCGAGGAAATGCTGCGCAGGTGCCTCGCCATCGACGGGTTCACCTACCCGTACGTCCTCGACGCGTGCGCGCGGCTCCCGACACGGCGGCGGTACGGAGAGCAGGTCCACTGCCGGGTCTTGAAGGAGGGTCTCGACCACGTGCAGGCCGTCGGGAGCTCGCTGCTCGCGTTATACCTGCCTGGCAGCGGCGGCTCGCTGGGCGACGCACGGAAGCTATATGATGGAATGCGCGTGAAGGCTGTGGGCCTAGCAAACCACATGATGTCGGAGTATGCCAAGGCCGGGGATGCCGGTTCCGCGCGGGAGGTCTTCGACGCGATGACGGACAGGGACGTCGCTTCATGGAACTGGATGCTCGCCATGCACGTCAAGTCGGGCGATATCGTGGCAGCAAAGGAGCTGTTTGCTGCGATGCCGCTGAAGAACGTCCTGTCATGGACTACGGTGCTCAGGGCACTGTCCATTGCGGGGGATTTCACCGGCGTGAGGAGCCTGTTCAGCCAGATGCCCGAGAGGAACGTAGTGTCCTGGAACTGCGTTCTCTCGAGCTACACCCGGCAGGGCAGGTTCTCGCAGGCCCTCCGCTTGTTCCCGCGGATGCTGCTCGAGGGCCTCACTCCAAACAGCTACACAGTCGTCTTGGTCCTCTCAGCCTGCGAGCACCTTGGGAAGCTGAGGATGGGCAGATGGGTGCAAGCCAACCTGGTGACGCCGGCGCTCCAGGGGCACGCTGCGGTCGGCACCGCGCTGGTGGAGATGTATGCCATGTGTGGCGACATCGCCAGCGCGCTCGTTGTCTTCACCAAGATGGGCAGCAAGGACGTCTCCTCCTGGAACGCGGTGATCAGAGGCCTGGCGGTGCACGGGCGAGCAGGTGACGCCCTCAGGCTGTTCAACTTGATGAAGCGGCAGGGCTTCCAGCCTGACCACTACACCTTCATGGGCGTACTGCTAGCGTGCAGCCAGGGAGGCCTCGTCGATGGACTCAGGGCATTCGACGCAATGCAAAAGGACCACAGCATCCAACCCTCGCTCGAGCACTACTGCTGCTTGATTGATCTTCTCTGCCGTGGCAGGAACATCGAAGGAGCGGTGTGCGTGGTTTGGGGGATGCCCTGCCGGCCAGACTCGGAAGTCTGGAGGGTGCTGCTCGCCGGGTGCAGGGTTAAGGCTGGCCTCGGGTCGGCCGAGGAGGCGACAGCGAGTGTGATTCAGTCAAAGGATGGTGATGAGTGTGGCGTCGAAGCGGTCTCTTTACAATAAGTTGAAAACCAATCACTGACAGTCACATATTTCCACCGAGTTACTAGCTGGTGTCAAGCTATGTGATCTGGTGTTGACGTGTGGTGCCAATGGGATCAAAAGGAGAAACTAAAGTGATAATGATGAGCCAGCAACTGTATAAAAATTGCATGGCGCTAGTGGCATCTCGGCTGGGCGCGGTGGCTGGCGGCAAGGCCTCATGCCATCCGACATCCATCCATGGCTTGGGCAGGTGGTGCAGGGTTCAGGCTGGCCTCGGGCGGCTGAGGAGGCTACAGTGAGGGATTCAGTCGGGGAGCTTGGAGGATGCTGAGTGCGACATCAAAGCGATCTCTTGAATACAAGTTGAAACGAAAACCAACCACTGGAATTTAGATTTGAAACACAGTGACCGTCTGGTGTGTGTCAAGCTATGGGATCAAAAGTAGAAACTGAAGTGATACATAATATATGTGAAGTGCATTGCGTTACGGTTTGTACAGTGGGTGCAACCAGCGCTGATTACTGGAAACCACTCAGACCCATGGCGCTTGCTGGTGGGCAGATGGGTGCACACCTACCTGGTGATGCCAGCGCTCCAGGAGCATGCCGCGGTCGGCACTGCGCTGGTGGAGATGTATGCCATGTGCGGTGACATCGCCATGGCACTTGTCATCTTCACCAAGATGGTCAGCAAGGACATCTTCTCATGGAACGTGATGATCAGAGGCCTGGCCATGCACGGGCGAGCGGGCGACGCACTCATACTATTTGACCTCATGGAGAGGCAGGGCTTCCGGCCAGACCACTACACCTTCATGGGCATCCTGCTGGCGTGCAGCCACGGAGGCCACGTCGATGAAGGGCTCAGGGCATTCGAGGCGATGCAGAAGGACCATGGCATCCAACCCTCGCTCGAGCACTACAGCTGCCTGATTGATCTGCTCTGCCGGGGCGGGAACATCGAAGGAGCGGTGAGCGTGGTGTGGCTGATGTCCTGTCGGCCAGACTCGGAAGTCTGGTGGGTGCTGCTCGGCGGGTGCACGGTTCAGGCTGGCCTCGGGTCGGCCGAGGAGGCGACAGCGAGTGTGATTCAGTCCGAGGATGGTGATGAGTGTGGCGTCAAAGCCGTCTCTTGACGATGAGTTGAAAACCAAGCACTGACGGTCACATATATCCACTGAGTTACTGGCTGGTGTCAAGCTATGTGATTAGTGTTGACGCGTGGTGCCATATGGGATCAAAGGGAGAAACTAAAGTGATAATGATGAGCTAGCAATTGTATAAAAAATGCATGGCGCTATGGTTTCTAGGCTGGGCTCGGTGGCCGGCGGCAAGGGCTCATGCCATCCGACATCCATCCATGGCTTGGGCGGCGGGTGGCAGGGTTCAGGCCAGTCTTGGGTCGATGAGTCTGATTCAGTAGGAGCTCGGAGGATGCTGAGCGCAACATCGAAGCGATCTCTTGAATACAAGTTGAAAATGGAAACCAACCACTGACAGTCGCATTTGCAACAGTCACCGTCTGGTGTGTGTCAAGCTATGGGATCAAAAGAAGCAGACGTGGCAGCCGCAGGCAATGATCCAATACCTTTCGTTCTCTTTAGCACTCATTTCTAATTCCTTTAGCTTGGATCTTTTGAATCTGTATAGTTATGAGTACAAAACTCAATAATCTTTCCTAGGATCCCGTGAGGAAGAAGAAGTGATACATGATATGTGAAATGAGTGGCGTTATGGTTGTATAGTGGGTGCAGCCTGCGCTGATTACCGGCAGCGACCCAGACACAGGGATCTTCCTATGCTTTCAGCGAAGCAATGTCGATGGCGCCGCCTGATCTTCAGCTTCATACTGTTACGTGTCAAGGTGATCTCAAACCTGACAACAAGCAGGTACGTTACTGCAAAGACAAAGTCTACTTGGTTTACTGGGTGAGCCAACAATCTGTCTCTCAAACTCGTTCTGACACAAATGTATGGTGTAGAACAAAATGAAATAATGGCATTCTTTTGCGGGTGAAAATGAAATAATGGCATTGATCTATCTGATTCTCTGCATTTTTGTTTGTAGGCTACCAAGTACCTCCAGCAGCCTGAGGAGATCGGGAAGCTGGTGGATCCGGAGCTGAGCAACGTGAGAACCGAGGACCTGGCTTCTGCATCGATCATGACCGTTGAAGCGGCCGTCGATGCAGATCATCACTGCGGCGTTGGAGACTGGTATCGACATGTCCGCTGCTGGCATCCTGAAGGTGTCCTCCATGGCGTGGGTGGAGCTCGCCTTGTCAGTCAGTCCCAATGTAGAGATTTGCCAACGCTAACACTGAAATCTTGTATACGGCATTTGGCAAAAGCGCGGCAGCAGGCGGGCGAGCTTAGTTTTAGCCCTTATCCGCGCGTGGCCGCGTGTGAACCGAGTTGTAATTCTGGGCTGAGATAATCAAAGTTTTTGAGTGCCGGTGCTCTGCAATGGACCAATGCAGTGCAGTGCGGCTCCTATGCTGACATGAATATATCATTGTTCGTTGTTTTCCTCAACTGGAGTAGACGATGTCAAGTGCTCAGCAATGAAAATCATTGTCGGTTTTTTTTCCTGAGCTGAACCTTGGATTACTACTACCCAGTCCTCCAGCAGCGAGGCACTAGTGCTTAGCTTTAGAGCTCACATGCGAACCCACCCGGCGTCACCCACAAGGTACTGCCTCGATGATGGATCACACGCCAGCAATCAGATGCATTGGCTTTCCAAAAAAGTGTTGCCCCATGAGCTGGGCGCGTTCGTTGCTTTCCCCTCCGGCCACTCGCGTTCCACGTCTACCGGACTCGACCGGCGCCGGCGGACTCGGCCGGGCTTCAACACCGACGACTCCACCGTACACACTCGCGAGGCGGTGTGTTTGCTTGGTAGGGCTTCACAGCTTGCTCTTCCATACGAGCTGTACTATCCAGTGAAGAAATAGGCTTTCGCCCCGCTATATTAATATAGCAACCACACCGATACAATCGAACCATACAGGAAGAAGGGGCAAGGAGAATGCTGGGGCAAGAGCAGATACATGCCCAAAAAAGGAAATGAAGACTAAGGCGAATTGACAAAACGAAAACGACCCGCCACCGGTGCCCCCTCTCCATCTTCTCCCACCACGATCCAGGCACTCCGAAGTGCTCCGTGCCAAGCAGCCCCTATAGGAGGGGAAGCACCATCGACACGGCGCTGCTACCCGGACCATAGGTCCTAGGGTTTCCCCCGGCACGCAGAGTACAGTGGGTAAGGGATTCCCACGACGTCCTCCAGGAAGGAATAGTGCCACACGCCGGTGGCACCACGTCATGGTCAGGCAAGCTGATAGGGATTTCTCCCGACACCTATCCACAAGGGCACCCTGACACAAGGGAGTACCACCACCCAGCAACGCCATCCACCAACATGCGCCACGCCGATCTTGAGTCATCTTCATCCGTCGCTTCATGATACCGGCAAGCGGCCTGAAAGGCGGCAACACACTACAGTGTCGGGACGAGAGCAGCAGCCTCGCAGCCACGCGGGAGGTACCCACCTCCACCGCCGAGAGGCAGTCATCGACCGGACAGAGCAGCGGGGGCACACCAGGCCCCAGCGGGGCTCGGCCGAGCCCGGATGGGCCCGTAAAGCCCCTGCCGCCCTGCTGCAATAAGCAGGCCGCAACACCGCCGTCGCAGTCCCAGACATCGTCGTCGTCACCACCTCCAGAGAGCCCTGCCAAAGCAGCAGCCAGCCCGCCCAGGCCCATCTGGTCCCGCCCAAGCCCATCTAGGGCCCGAGCCGCCCAGATCCGGGCCAAGCCAGCCGCCGGCGCGCTGCCGAAGAACTCCGTCGGACGTCACCGCCACCAGCTCCGTCGGACGTCACCGCCACCAGCACCACCCGGCCGCGCCGGACCAGGGCCTTCCGAAGTACACCGCCGCCAAGGAGGAAGAGGCCCCGACCGGCCTCCATGGCGTGGGGAAGGGAGAGCCGCCGCCGCCGGCGTCGCCCGGGCTTCGCCCGACGACCCCTGCCGGCGGCGGCGACGGGGGGAAGGAGATGGAGAAGGGGGCGCGGCAGCGCGGCTGGAATCGCCCCGTCGCCCTCGGGGAGGGGGGGGGGGGGCGAGAGGGGGCAGGGTTGGGGAGAAGTTCCGCTTTTTCGTTCTGTACTATCCAGTGTGCTTGCTTGATCGCGAATTGATCGATTCAGAATCGGAACGAGCAAGCGAATCCGGAGACCCGACCTACCTACGCCAAGGAGGGCCGAGGGGCGTTCTAGCTACGATCCATCCGGGGTCGACCTCGCTCGCTCCATCAGCCCACCGCCGCACCGAGATCCGCCTGCCCGGAGATCGATGGATGATTTCTCTCTGCGGTCGACAGGCCTCGCCCGCTCCTCGTCCTCTGGCAACGTCGTCCGCCCGCCCGGAGGAGCCGATAAGGCTCTCACGCTCCTCGTCCGACCTCGGCAAGACCTTTCCGGGCAAGGAAGACTGTCTCGAGAAGAAGAAGCTCACTTTCTGGAGGATTCGAAGAATGCTACGAGGTACGATCATGATGATCCGTACGAGGGGTATCTTTGTGATGACTGCGATTACGATGAACCCTTCACCAACACAGGTCATGACGGCAATGATCATGGGAATGATCGTCCCTTCGACACAAATTCAAACCGTTCCACGCTGACCAATAATGGAAGAACACGCTCACCGGATCTCCTTCATGTTCCCAGTGACCTCGAAACCATGTTGCAGGATCTGAGCTCAAGACCACACCATATACCACTCCGAGATTTGGAAGAGATCACAAGTAACTTCTCCGACGAGCGAATACTTGGCCAAGGTGGTTTTGGTGTGGTATACAAGGTAAATCATTCATTATTATTCCAAGGCTGTGACTCTATTTCTTCTGTCTGTAGTACCTACGTACTGTTGGTCCAAAAACCCATGTACATAGTACTAACAAGATGGGACTTTTAAACAGGGAATTTTGCGGAACGGGAAAATGATCGCGGTGAAGAAGATTGTGTCTTCGTTTATGCCAGGACTACAGAAGCAATTTGAGAGTGAGGTTTATCATTATATGATGCTCAAGCACCCCAATATAGTGCGATGTATAGGCTACTGCTACGAAACAAGGAACGAGTGTTTAGAGTTCAATGGACAATACGTTTTTGCGGAGATGGCAGAAAGGTTGCTTTGCTTGGAATATCTTCCAAAGGAAAGCCTTGATAAGTATACGACGTTTGATATGGAGTGTTGATTCTCGATTTCATCTTCATCTCGAGAATGTAGTTTGTGATCTAACATAGAGTAGAACTTTTAGATAACATATATCTAACGTTTTCCTTTTGCTGCAAATACAGATGAATCTTTTGGACTTTTTTTTTTTTGCGAGGGAAATTACAGTTACATCCAGCCAAGTTTCTTACAGAAAAGCCCAGAGAACAAGAAAATTACAACTAGGTCCCTCCGAGCTCTGGCTTCGTCTTCGTCGAGCACGACGCTGCGCCGGCGAATCTCACCGCACCACCTCCGATAGCATGGACTGGGAGGCTCCCCATCGCGGAGAAGAAGTCGACGCTCCACGGTGCAAGCACCTCCACCCTGCACAACGATCGACGACACCACCTTGGCCGCCAGCAACCGCAACCTCCAAGTCGTCAGACGCCAGATCCGCCATCTCGCGGCCTCCGGCGAAGGGGAAGCCCTGTCGAGCACTCCGCAGAGCCGCGATCCAGGGCGCGACGGCAGATCCGCGGCGAAGCTCCTCGGAGCCGCACCATCGGAGGGGAAGACCACCGCCAGCAAACGCCTCTCCGGCACCACCGCTTCCACCACACCGGCACCGGCAAGCACACACCCACGCACACCTAATCTACATACGCACCTGGATCCGGGGATCCCCCGCCCTACCGCCGCCGAAGCGGCCGTCGGAGGGCGAGGAATCCGACGATTCGCCGGTGGAGAGCTGATGCGCACGGGTCGCCCAAGAAATCGCCCCTCTCGTTACTGTAGATGGGAGAGGGAGACGGTCCAACTCGTCTCTATACTGACATATGAATCTTCTGGACTTAATTGGAGCACACACTATAAAATAATCGAGCGGATTTGCTATGGTTTATGTCACCTTCACGAACAAATTGATAAGCCTATCATTCACTTGGACCTAAAACCCGGGGACATATTGCTCGATGACAGTCTCATACAAAAAATTACAGACTTTGGTCTATCAAGACTACTTGGTCAACAACAAACTATTTGCACCTCATCTTGTGTTGGAACATTGTAAGTTAATGCCACATTCTCATCCATTACATTCCACTCATTGGCATGTTTACAATCACTTTAACACTTCAAATTTCTATTTGTGATGTCATTCAGTGGTTACATGGCACCGGAATTCTTACATGGAGGTATAATTACACCAAAGTTAGACATATTCAGTTTGGGTGTAATAATCATAGAGATAATAACAGGACATAGAGACTACCCACATAGACTTTATAGAGCATTTAAAAGAAAATACTTTTTTTTCACAATGACGATGTTGGATTAATTTACCTTTTCCCAGTAACATTCTAAATGTTTCTTCTAATCTCACAGGCACTTGAGAAATGGAGAAATGTGTTAGAGAGATTACAAGGATATGGATCCCTAGAAATGGATTGCCATCAAATAAAGAGATGCATCATGGTAGGTCTTATCTGTGTTAACCCTAACCGCACCAAAAGGCCTCCGATAGCAAAGATTATCAATATGCTTCAAGGATCGGAACATATCAATTGTAACATTACAAGCAAGGTAGCATAATCGGCAAGCCAGGTACGATCACTCAATGGACATGCGCGTCGAGTGTGTGTACTTTCATTCTCTTTCAGTAATGAGACAACATCATCATGCCCCTTAAAATAGTATACACGCTAGACATTTCGTTTTGACAACTCTGTATCTGAGGAGGTTCCTTTCATACGCACTGTGGTGAGCCAAGCCGTGTAAGAAATTTTGGGTGCAGATCATGATAGGAGGGTTGGGGTGGACGGCTTGCCTGGAAGGAGCCGTCCTTTTGGTGTAGTTTTAGCCCAGTCATACACTAATGCTGATCATGGTAGTTGGTTAAGATAAGAAAAGGCTCACGGGCGTTTTGGAATCCCGATCTGCACTGAGCTCGGTGTTTTAAAAAAAAATAGCGTTCAAAAGTTTCAAAAAATCAGAATATTGTGTACAGATATATAAAGGTGATTTCTATGAATCTCGTACTTTTTGTTAAAAAGATACGTTGTATTTGACAGTACACAAAAATCGCAAAAAGTGGCTCTAAATAGGCCAAAAATAACTTAATTTAAGTCTTCAGAATTGTATTTTGTTGTCCATACCTGAAATCTATATGCAGTGCTCTTGGATTTTTTAAACGGTTGGGCTCCCTGTAATCCGAGCTCCATTGAAGTTCTCGTTACGTGCAGGAAAATTAATCGATTTGTGTACTTGTGCAACATGCAATTGTCCCGTAAAAAAAAACTTGCAATTGACCATGAAATGCTTCATCATGAAAACCAGCCCTTGATGGCGTATCTGTTGCGCGGAACTTCAATATGATACAGGAGAGCACTGTACCCCCAAATCCCTAATACTGATCGTCGGTCCGGTCATTGGTCCAAATTGGCTGATTTGGTTGGAAGTCTGACGTATCGTTTGCCTCTGTTTGAACCATGCTGAGAACATAGCTTAGAGTCGGTTGCTCAGCCTCATTCTAATTTTTTTTGACGAAAAAGGCAGCGCCATTTTCTATTGATTAAGAAGAAGAATGAATGGTGTTACAGGTTACAGGTTAGCAGTATAGTTAGGTAGCTAAGTTAGTACGAGAGAAAAGGACATGACCGTCAGTCCGGCGGCATCCACTGAGCAGCAGACAGCCCAGCTTGGTTCCATTCCTTCAAATCTTCAGAGATTAGGTCGCAGATTTTCATGTGGCTGACAGCAACCTTGTTGAAAATTCGGCTATTCCTCTCTTTCCACAGCCGATGTGATGATCTTCTTAAAACCCTCAGCGCATGACCTCTCGGCTGCCTCCCAGAGTCCCAGGTGCTGAAGCTGTTCGATGATGCCACTGGCCTGCACCCAAACTTCAGCAAAAGTAGCTTGATCCCAATCAGAAGCTAGGAGGTAGATCTTAATCCGCTGCTGCACCTTCAATGCCCGCTAGGTGGCTTCCCTTGCAAATACCTCGGCATGCCGCTTTCGGACAATAGATTGAAGACAAGTGATATGCAGCCGATCGTGGACAAACTGATCTGCAAATTCTCTGGATGGAAAATTGGATGGATCGCCATCGTGGGGAGACTAGTTCTTGTCAAAGTTGTTCTTAGGGAATACGGAGGCTTAGGGATCACCAACCTAGCCATGCATGGGAGCACAGGCTTTTGCAATATACATAGAAGCTGTGCAGATTCAAATGAAGCGTGGAGGGCTGGAGGCCCTCTGTTATTTGACTAACTGAAGAAGTCATTCGCACCGAACGCTCACGCTGCTCAATCTGGTTCTCTGCATTTTTGGTTGCAGGCTATCAAGTACCTCCAGCAGTCTGAGGAGATCAGGAAGCTGGTCGACCCGGAGCTGAGCAACGTCCGCACCTATGAGCACTCCCTGCCGTGGGAAGAGCTCGCCCTGTCATTGTAGTAACACTGCGCTAGATCGCCTGCGTCCTACTGTAGATTTTTCGCCCGTTAACACCGATGATCTTAAGCCTCCAGTTTTGACTCGTAATTCAGTTACAGTTTGAGTTTGGGGACTCTGCTGCGATGCAATGCTGCTCCACTACTCTGACATGATTCTTCTTGCGTTTTTTTGCTGATTTGTGGTGGTGTGCTGACTCAAATGGCATAGCGTGTTCGCACAGGGAACGGGGACCGATCATCGTAAAAACATCGGCTCTGACTGAAAGGTATGTATACGTACATCACCGATGAGACGATGGCACCTCCTTCTGACACTGCTCAATACCCCTTGCATCGGTCGTCAGCACATCTGTCAAGGAGAAAGAAGCATGCCAATAACGAAGTTTGAAAAAAATGTCAATGCACAAAAAAAGAGAAATTTGAGGAATTACCAATGCCAAATTTATGTAAAGAAGATCTTCAAATAAAAGGAAAAGACAAAAATGCAAAACACGAAACGAAAAATAATATTCCGGCCTACCTGATTCGAACAGTTGACCTAGGGAGCTACAATCCCCCGCTCTACCGCTGAGCTAAGGCCGGTTTCTATTTTACATAAACCTATTTACCTATTTATATATGTTTTCTCAACTTTTGTAGCCTGCCATCTCTCGAAGCACTTTTTTTTTGGAAATATACTTCGAAGCACAGGAAATTAGAAAAATCGATCGGCTACTACATTCGGCTTGTCAGCAGGTCAGCCCATTAACTGGAGCCACGCTGGATGGGCCTACCTGGACTCCATTCGCCTTGATATAAAGCTCAATCCTCTCGCGCCCTGGGAACGAAGCACCATGGCGAGCGAAATAAGGCCAGCCAGCGGCAAAACCTATTCATCGACCAGGTCGATGATAAGCAGGCGTCGCACACCCCACGTGGAGACATGGGCCTAGCCCAGTTCGTGCGGGAGAGGCGCGACGGCGGCCGGAAACGAGGACGGCGGCGACCGGAGCTACTCATGACGACGGGGACGACGCGGCTGGCCGCGACGCCCCGTCGGAGGTGAGGCCAGGACCTCGCCGGAGACGGGGACGACGCGGCTGGCCGCGGCGTCGCCGGCGAAGGCGAGGAAGAAACTTAACTGGGGGGTGCAGGTGCGGGGAGCTCGCCGGCGACGTGAGTGACGGCGACTGGAGTTAGGTGCATTGTGCAGGTCGGGGGAGGGGGGGGGGGAGGTTTAGAGGGAAGGCTCGGGGCGGCGATGGGCCGCGGTTGGAGGAGGGCGGGGTGCCGAGGCAGCGCGGGAGCAGCGCTGGGCGTGGGTGGCGGCATCAGGCGGCATGGCCGGCGGTGGCGGCGGGGGGTCGACGGAGGGGAAGAAGAAGATGCGGGGAGGTCGTGGGCCGGCCCATGCGGGGAGGGGAAGAAGAAGGAGGGGCGGAGGGCGACGGGTACGATGCGTCGTTATCATCGCACAGGTCGTCGTACAGGCGCTCCCCAGCCAGCCAGCAGAACCCTAGATCGCCGTCACCGCCGGCCCACCTGATGGCGCTGCGCTCTCTCCTGACAAAGGTGCCGTCCCAGTTCCCACTGTCTCAGGCCACCCTTGTCGGCAGCGGCCTCTCGCCACATGTCATCCCACGCTCGAACCGTAAGTCTGCGTACCACATACATAATTTGTTCTGAGATTGTGTACGTACGTACTGCATCTGAAACCCAGCAACTTGCGAATTCTGGAATTAATCTGTATACGTGGGATTTGGTTTTATTATTCAGGTCTTTAAACTGACACAAAGCTAATTCCATGCTCACGAATCATAACAAATAGCGTATGCTATAACGACATAGGCACGCATGATGGTTTTCCCCTGTTTACTTAGCCGTAAGACACGAAATTAGTCGTGCAACACGCAGGATCCTCGAGACAAGTAGTTATCTCTTTTTTATGCCTGTAAAAGGATTTTTTTTCTAACTCGAACTTTTGTACATAACACTCTTTTCTACATAATCGAAAGGAAGAGCGACTGTCATGCTCAACCTTATCTTCAGGGATGCGTCGACCCAGAGAGGCTATTGGAGCTCGATCCTAACAATAAGCTGCTGGAGCTAGACCGAAGCGGATCGGTAAGCAGCGACTCTATATCTAGATAGAATATTACTCTACTATAGACTACTACAGTTTTCCGTCTAAATATTTTTTTTCCGACTACTACAGTTTGAATACTTCTTTACGCAACTGGATTTGATGTGCATGCAGGGCTATGTTGGCATTCATGCGCAGCTAGCGAGGGGGGCAAATGGGATAAGCTAACAAATGTAGTGTTATGCTCTTTCGAGGCCTTCGTTGCATTCAACGTGCTTCAGCACCTGTCTCGGTTATGATGTGTTTTTTTTTTTGGCGAATGAAACAATACTCGGTTATGATGAATTAGTAGTAGTAGTATAAGTATACTGTAAGTGGCAGGATTTTACATGAAACATAAGAACCCTATTTATGCTGTGTTGCTCCTCTGTGTACTGTGCAGTCGATTGCAAGAACCCTATATATCATGGTCTCTTATTCTTAAAAAAGGTCTCTTCATCTTATAATCCTAAGAACCCTAATTATGTTGTGTTGGTCAATGTTCATGTCGAAAGCTACTAAGCACCACTTGAAAGTGTTTTTTCTCGAGGGTACGCAATCACGTATCATATTTTTTATACGAGTGGAAGTTAGATGACCCCCCCACCCCCCTCCCCCCCACATACACACACACACAACTACAACCTGTGGTATTAATCTCACAAAGCTGTTGCACCCTCCGATCCCAATCCTGCCTGGATCCACCACGCTCATTCAGCCAAGATTTGATCAAATAAACCATTGACAGAGAATTGCCTTAGCATTTTGAAAAGCTCGAACATCTCTTTGTTTTCACAAACTCCAACTTATGAGGATAGTAAGGGAATCAAAGCTTTCCTGACTGTCAGCCACCAAGTCAAGTCATTGAACGTTGGCATCTCGTTTGGGTTTCTTCTTCCTCAAACTATCTGCAATCTCTCGTCGCCAGTCCCTCACGGTTCACGCCCGGTCGCTATGCCGAAGAGGAGAGTAAATTGCAAAAAAATATCACAACTCGGGCAAAGTTAACAACCGTGTAGGAAAAACCACCACGATTGGGGCCAAGATGTGTCGCCGGTGCGACAGTGAAGCAAGGCCTGCACCTAGGATCGCTGCAACTTCGAAAAGTCAAAGGTATCCAGTGAAATCTGGACTTGCGAAAGATACACGGAGATTTTTTTTTGAAACAGGAAAGCTACATGCATATGTTAAGAATTAAATCTACATATGACCAGTGATAAGTGATCTTGCTTTTATATTACTACTACTCCTGCCACATGGAACCTCCTAAGAGGGTTCTACATCAATGAGGAGAGATAGCTCAGGTCCATACTACCCTTTTTTCTATGAATTTATAAATAAATATCAATTTACAAGGCATGTACACACCGACCTTACAAGACAAATATAGGATAAACCTATGCAAAAAAACCAACGCCTATCTCACTTTTTCAACACCACCAAAGCGACCGTATAGAGCGCAAAGTGCAGTACAGTGACCATGACGAACCCGGCGCTGAAGTACAGGTACCGCCGATCTATTTTACTCATTCAAACTGTACCCTGCACTTGATTTGAATGAACTCTCCTCGTTCAAAAAAAAGAAAGAGAGAGAAATATGGAAAGCAGATACGGAGTAGAAGTGGACCTTCCTCTGTTGCGGGCCGAGGCCCATACTTCCAGAACGACCTCCTGCCATTATTACACGTAAATATGGAAAGCAGATGGACTGGACCTGCCTCTGTTTACCTGCGGACCATACTACTTCCATAGCTAGGGCTCCTGCTACGGTAGTGGTGTGCCCTCATGGCCGGAAACCGCCGCGGCGGAACAGCGCGGTCGCCACAGCAGGACGCCGAATCGTCGCCGCTGGCAGACGCCACTCTCACCTCCAAGTCTGTACCCTCTTCCGCCCTTGCTCGTCTTTCCACTTCTGAATGAGGCCTTATATATTTACTGACTATATGGGTGTACGTGCAAACTAGATACGGGAGTACCGCACATCGATCAATCAGTGGTCTTGATTTAGTTAATTAGTACTGGGATTTTGAGTATTTTGGTGAATTAGTAAGGGTTGTCGAACTTTGGATGAACTGGCAGTGATAATTACGGTCCCTAAATCTGTTGTCTATAAGGTGTCTCAGTTCGGTAATATTCAGGTTTTGTGCGGTTGCATTAACTGTTTAACATGGACCAAGTCCATTCGGACCAGTTTGGGTACTCTGTGTTTGGTCTTGGTCATGCTGCTCCCTTGAAGTATGCTCACTTGAGTTAGTGATGAAGTGAAACCCAAGGTCAAATGTTGTTTGATGAATACTTTGTGGTCACACTAATTGTTGGCAAGGGAAAACTAAAGACATAAATTAGAATTTGGCCTTGTTAAATTATGAGAGAGTTTTAGCCCCTTCTATGTTACTAAAACGTTTGTTATTCATCCCATGCTGTCATTCAGTCTTTCATTTACTCAGTCGATAAGTTGGATCTAAAGTTAAATCAAGAAAGAGAGCATTTTGTCAGCCAGTTGTCTCTAGTTCGTTTGGTCTTCCTCAGGGCCTTGGTGCTGCCATGAACAATGCTCACTTCTGTGGAGCAACCAAGTGATTTACCGGTTAGCAAATGATCACATACAAGCTGTCTAGATTATAAGAGGAGCATATTACTGCGCTCTTATGCTGAGAAAAATCATCATTTATTGCTATTTTATTCTGGGGATACTCTACAGAGCACACCTCTACCAAGCTTTGAAAATATACCATTGTACATACAGTTGGCACAAAAAGAAGATTCTAGTTATGCTATAGTAGAAAAAATTAAGATGTAGGTGTTTCTGACGCAGCTTGTTCTGGTAGAAGTTTAGCATGTCCAAATAGACACCATGTTTGCCTTATTGTTCAGTTAAAGCCTACTGCATTTCCTCCATCTATCAAACCTTTTTGCATTTTCTCAAAAACTCTACTCTGTTTCAGTTCTTATTCTCATCCATTATCGTAATTTTTTTTTTGTGGCAGAGAAGTTGCCATTGTGGGTAGGCCCTCTAAGAACACCTGCCACGCCTCAGGCTCTAACTCCTCGGTTTGGTCTGGACCTCATGCTTTTGCAGATCTCCTGGACAGCCTGCTGCACGAAATCATTGCTCTCTTTAAGTCATGCCATGACCTCCTTGCTTTCATTGGCACCTGCCGCTCTTGGCACGCTGTAGTCTCTTCGTTCCCCTCTTTGCATATCTTCAGCTTCCCGCCACTCCACCTCAAGCCGGATGGTCCTTATGTTCGTCCCCATACAAGCCATATCAAGCCCGTGCTTTTATCTGATTGCAAATGGCAGCTCAGTGATCCTAGCAAGAAAAACATATCCCTTCGCTGTTCAGTGCCTCGGAATACTCCAAATACCATGCACTACATGGGCTGCTCATATGGCTATCTTATCTTCTCCTATGAGGAGCACTGCCTCCTTGTCAATGTGTTGACTGGTACCAAGGTGAAGCCCCCCAAACTCCCACACAACAACAAACTCGGGTGCTTTTGTGGCGTAGGCATCCTTACAGCTGCATTTAATTCACCCAACTCATGCCTCCTGCTCTGCTCAGAAACCTCCATGTTCGAGTGGTCGGTTGGAACAAACTCCTGGTCAGAGCACCATCTTGCTCTTGGCAGAGGGTGCATCCATCAGATCCTTCTCTTCAATGGTGATATCTTTGCCTTAGATACTCTTCGGAGACTCCACGCTATACACTTGGTACCTCAATTCAGGTTGCAAGACGTAGCAATCACGTGGGAGTCCCTGCCTTGTAACCCTTGTAACTCATGGTTGGTGGTCTCTGGTGACAAACTTCTCATGCTCTGCCTCTCGTATGTTTTTGAAGAGTTGAATGACTCGTATAGCATCTTTGAGGTCTTTCACCTCGACTTCTCGGCCGAGCCAGCTAAGTGTGTGAAGATGGAGAAGTTGGGAAACCAAGCTCTGTTTGTTAGCCTTGATCCGAGGAATCCTACGTTTTCCTGCAAAAGCCCCGAGAGATGGGGAGGAAGGAGTGGATTTCCTGATGAGACTTGGGCCGTGGTCGAGCTCGGTCAGCCAGTGCGAAAAAACATCATTAACTGCCTATATAATTGTTGTGCATTCCCTCCCGACTGCAGTCTACTAAGTATCCTCTGGGTGTTCCCTGGTTTAATCAACAATTTGTCTCGGGGGTTCTGAAAATGTAATCGTTTCCTGCTTTTGCCACCAACGTTTTGTGTTCAGGTAAAGAGCAGTTCCGTACGTATTTGTGTTCTGCTGCTATGCCTGGATGTAGTGTGGTAAAACCTCACCGTCAATTGTACCTCTGATTGTTTTTAGTTGATTGATTTGTTTCCATTTACTGTCTGCAACCTGCTTAGTGGAACAAGAGAGCTTTTCTACTCTGAAACTCTGCTACTGACAGCCTCATTGTCTTTGTGCCTCCATGCATTTCCCGTATCTGAGTTCTCTAAGCATTTTCTTGTGTATTCTTTACTATGATCGCCTTGTGTTTCTAACATACTTTTGTAGAACTTCAAACATTACATTCTGTGTTGGTCTTGTCAAGTGTACAGAGAGAGGCACTACGGGGCATAGTTGCCAAGTTTCCGGGTCAATGGGAACGAGGGACGGGAACGCGGGACGAGGATCGCTGCTCGTGATAAATAGGGAACGACAGGGGTATACATCTCTCTAACATACCGATCGATAGGGGGAACGCGACCCAAACAGTTCCGGGACGATGACCCGGAACGATGGTGCGAGTCGAGAAATCTTTCAACCGCATGTTACCTTGGACGGGATTATGGCTTCATGAACGCATTATTCGGAGGAGACATTTTAGGAAACACACGCTAATCACGCTAGGCAAAGGCAGCATATCTCCTCAATATTTGCCATCTTTGTCAAAATCCGGTGGCACCTCAATCGATTGACCAAATCCCAGGACCTCGGTGCCATAAGCTGAAAAAATAGGACCCATCGCCATATGTCTGGCTTCCCCAGCTGTCGAGTACTCGGATGCTGCTCCATCATGCGGGATTGGGATTGCTGGGAAGCTTTGCGGCCGTGCTGTGGCCACCACCCCACCACGTCCACTGGTTCATCGCCATGCGCGGCTGCGAAGGCGCGGACTGTGGAGGCTGGCGCGGTGCCGCCACACACCGATTCTGGCCGGCGGCGCATCCGCTCATGATGCATCTTGTATTCCTTGGTCGACGGCGGACGCAATGGACGCCAGGTAAGTCTCCAATCCTTGCGCGAACAAAGCTTCTCGTTCCCATATCTAGTTGCTATTTCCGAATCGAGAAATCGAGCGTACGGGTCGCTGAACCAGGTGGAGTGCCGATTGTTCAGGGACGCGTTCCGCTGACCGAATCGCATCGTTCCGTGCATCGTCCCCGAACCCCGATTCGGGACAACGAACCCGGGTCAGGGAACGTGGCACCGTTCCCCGTTCCCGGCTACTATGCTACGGGGAGGGGTCGACAGGCAAGACAGCCAATCTGTTAGGGAGCTGCGCAAATTCATCGAGAGCCGGCGGTTCCAGAGCGACGCGTCGTCGCGGCATAGCTTCAAGGTGAGGCTGAGGGAGGGTGGCTGCCCACGAAAAACCATGGCGTTCCTCTGCTTCCAGATGTACCAGCTGCAGAGGAGGATGAACGCGGCTGCAGTCTCGGCGGGAACGTGTGCGGGGGCGGGCAGGAGATGAAGGTCCGAGACATGGTGATCGGTCGGCACGGCGACACCCACGGCGGCCCACACTGCGGCGGCGTGAGGGCAGTGCAGCATCATGTGGCTTGCGGTCTCGAGCGAGGCGGTGCAGAGAGGGCAACCAGCTTCGGGCGCCGTCAGAATTTTCTTGCGGAGGAGAAGGACACGAGTGTGCACTCTAGAGCTGATCAGCAGCCAGGCGAAGAAGATGACCCTCGACGGCGCGCGGCTGCTCCAGATGAACTCGATGTGGGGGGCCAGCACCCCGCCGAGGCTGCAGAGCTTGTAGAGCTTGGAGGAGGACAGGCGCCCTTGGGCGCACCGCACAGCTTGTATACTTGTAGTATGTCTATACACCTATGGGGACTGGATCATCAATGTGCAGTTGCTGCTTTGCTTGCGAGATTGTAATGGTCACTTGGTCAGTAAATAATACCCAAACCTACTTAAAACCCAAGATAAATTCATAGGGCATTTACCATACTACCCAATTCACAAACCTATTACAAGTCAGCAACCCAGGATAAATCAATCACCGGTCAACACTCTGTTTCTCGTGATGATCTTCATCGATGAGTCAGCTCTAATATTAGAATGAGATAGAGAAGTTGACTTTGTGGTCGGTTTTCAGCTAACTCACTCACCCTTTGAGCGCCTAAGACCTTCAGAATTTGCGATAACTAGATAGCCAAATAACTGACTAACTAACTAACAAAACATCATGCTTACAAAGGCAAACAATACAAGTTTTTAACCAGATCAGCCAGTGAAGAAATCGACCGGGAGCATCTGCTCATGCGGCATAGTTCCCTATTCTCCTTCACGATAAATATTACTCCCTCCGTACCAAACTATAAGGCGCGCTATTTTTGTGTTGTTTGAACTCGACTTTGACCATTAATATATACTAAATTATATGGATTGAGAATATATAAATGGTACAGTTTATGTATTCCTATTATAAAATTCTTTCATTTCATATACCATTATACTAAATTTGTGGATATATTATAAGTATAAATCATGATCGTTGACCAATGAAATTTAAGGGCGCATAATATTTTGGGACGGAGCGAGTAGCATATAAAAGGTGCAAAATATAACAAAAGGACAAGCCCTTCATCGATGGTCAATCCTATTCTCCAAGCCTCTTGCCGTGATCTGCATCCACCTTCTCTTACAAGGATCGGCTCACCGCACTGCATATGAATGCAAGCTCCTCAGATACAAGATAAAGATGTCGAAATAATCTCTCGGTGGCGAAAAGTCTCAATGCCAATTCATGGATTGATCACATTGACATCCAAAACAGACTCGACATGGACCATCTCATAGAATTCGTGACAGGGCCAGCCGGGGTGTCAATGGTCGAATCCTCTCCACCACCGAGCACTCATCCTCTTCTCCGACCTCGATGATCGGATGGCGCATCCACTGCTGAATTGGTCTTCAACTACTGGTAGTGGAGGTTTCTTGCCCATCTTTTGATTCTTTATTTAGTCTAGTTTCTGGTTTAGCTCATAACTCTGTCGGTACAGTGAATATTGTTGGTGACAGGATGGTTTCAGTGAAACCGGGGGTACTACCCCTGTTTTTCTAAAAAATATACACAGGCCTATGCTGCTACACCTTCCAACAGGCATGTGTACTGTATTTGTTGGGCTTTGCGCGTACTACTACCTACTGAGTTGACTTGTATATATTCCCTCAAAAAATAAAAAGAGTTGACCCGTATATGTCCAGTCATATCTGTCTGTAATCACGTTGGATGATACCGTGTAGATCTGTGTTGATCAAGGAAGGGATCAGCTAGGTGCTGTATGTTGACGAGTCCTATACTGCTTCCTTGTTCCTCTTCCTTCGCCTCCGTTGTGATAGGTTTGGTCCGCTTCCATCCGGCCTCCAAGCACTCCATCCATCCCGTTTGTCGGTGAGCTTGTCTTACTTGCTTCATCAATTGTTGGGACATTCCAGTTTTTCTCTTTGTGTTTATGTTGCTCTGGTCCAACTAGTCTAGTTTCCTTGTCCCCACTCCATCCCGTTTATTGCTGTTTTCTCCTCTGTAGTAATCTGCGGCATGGCTAAGTTGTGCGTGAAGGTCCTAAGTGCTCATGGCCTCATGCCAGAGGATCAGCAAGATACCGCAAGTGCCTTTGTCGTGCTCTCCGCTGGTTCTCAGCAGTGCCGCACAAGTACCAAGTTTAAGGATGTGAGCCCGACATGGAACGAGATCTTCTACTTCGACATGCCTTTCCAAGGCGATCTTGTTCTTGATGCTTCTGTATATGGCGTCAATAAATCCGTTCAAAGCTCCAGGTTGTTACTCGGGGGGTTCAGAGTGAACGCCTCCCCGTCTCACACTGATATCCCTGTCATGTATTTACCGCTGGAAAGGGGTGGGGTGTTCTCCCATGAAACCACCAGAATTTTCTTGGGTCTGAAACTAAACGTCATCCACGAGCCCAACAAAGAGGGTCTGAAACTAAACCAGAATTTTCTTGGACCTAATGTTGCCAGCTTGCGAGGTTCAACGGCAACGAGGTTGTGCGTGGAGGTCGTAAGTGCTCAGGATCTCAAGCCCAACAAAGAGCGAGCTGATTCAACAGGCACTTTTGTTGAGCTTTCCTTTGATTATCACCGCCTCCGCACGGCCGTCAAGGAGGAAAATCTGAACCCAGTGTGGAACGAGCTCGTTTATTTTGATGTGTGGGATCCTTCTTGTCTTCCCACACTTGTTCTCGAGGCCTGTGTATACAGCGCTAACAAATTCATCAAAGGTTACAGGTATCTCCTTGGCGAGGTCAGACTGGATTGCTCCTCATTCTTGAGTAACTCCGATGGCGCCGCAGCATCATATCATCAGCTGAAGAAGAGTGGAATGTTCTCGCGTGGTGTTACAGGGGGGTTACGCTTGAGGGCATACATCACTAATGAGACCTCCATTAGAGCTCCAGACCCAATATGCTCTCGACAGCTTCATGTTTCGAGTAACTTGGAAAGTATCCAAGTTCAACACAGCCCCTACCATTACAATATTTGAAAGAAATCACAAATAACTTCTCTGACGAGCGAATACTTGGACGTGGTGGTTTCGGTGAGGTATATAAGGTAAGATTTCAGTATAGGATTGTCTATATTTCTTTTCTTTTAAACTTTCTATGACTATGAAAATACAAATATGTGCATCCAAATAGGCTTATCCATACTAATAAGAGAATTTAAATAGGGTGTGCTGCAAAACGGGGAAATGATTGCTGTGAAGAGGATTATGCCATCATTCGTGCCTGGTAGGAAGAACCAATTTGAGGATGAGGTTATCCACCTTATTAGGCTTGAGCACCCCAATATAGTGCAATTTAAAGGCTACTGCTATGAAATACAGAATGAATGTTTAGAATACAATGGGAAACACATTTTTGCAGAGGCGACAGAAAGATTACTTTGCTTGGAATATCTGCCCAACGGAAGCCTTGATAAGTATTTGTCAGGTGCGGCATTCAATAGGGATTGTCTTTTTTTTTTTAGATTTCAGCTTTATTAATTTAGATTGCAAAATGTGAGCTTTGAGCATAGCACATATACTAAGAGTTACAACTGATCAGTATGTGATGATGATATGTGTCTATAAATATCAAACGGAGAACATACAATAGTAAAATAACATTTTGTAGCCTTTTCATACATTATCAAGAGCACACGAATATTATATTTTCTTGTGACATATGTCGAGTTTCTCCTTTTGGATGGAATTTGCAGATGAATCATCTGGACTCAACTGGAGCACACGCAATAAAATAATTGAGGGGATTTGCTATGGTTTATGCCACCTTCACGAGCATGATAAGCCTATTATTCACTTGGACCTTAAACCAGCGAACATTTTGCTCGATGACGATATGATACCAAAAATCACAGACTTCGGTCTATCAAGACTGCTTGATCAACAACAAACTATTTGTACTTCATCTTGTGATGGAACATTGTAAGTTAGCACCATTTTTTGTTCCCTTAATTTTATTCATAAGCAAGATGTGATTCTTTGCAAGGATTTGGTTACCGGTCGAAATCCCGCGGTTATCGGCCGGTAACCGGATTTCCCCCCCCCCCCCCCCCCCCCCCCCCGGTAAATGTGTTTACCGGGCAAAAAATCCCAGACCATTCAAATTTGGACCGAATTCTTCCTCCAAAATCATTTTTGAATTCTTTTTGATGTTTTTATGTTCGAATTTCAAAATTTGGTTGAGAATCTCGGCCGGTAACCAACCGGTATTTTCCCGGTAACCACGGTTACCGGAAATCCCGGCCCCCTCCGAGATTCTTTTGGTACCGGTATCCAAAACCTTGATTCTTTGTAGTGACTTTAACGCTTTGAAATTTTATGCTATGATTCAGTGGTTACATGGCACCTGAATTCTTGCATGGAGGTACAATTACACCCATGTCAGACATATTCAGTTTGGGTGTAATAATCATGGAGGTGATAACTGGACACAGGGACTACCCAGACGTTACTAGAGCATCTTCAGATGACTATATCGAGCTTGTAAGGGAAATTATATCGCATTCCAGAATGGTAGTCCTTTTTCACAAAGATCGTGTTGCATTTTACATTTGATACTAACATTGTAGATGTTTGTTCAGGTACTTAAAAAATGGAGAGATGTGTTGCAAAGGCCACCAGGGTACGAGTCTCTAGAAACAGAATGTGAACAAATAAAGAGATGTATTCAGATAGGCCTAATTTGTGTGAACCCTGACCGCAAGAAAAGGCCCCCAATAACGAAGGTTATCAGCATGCTTCAAGGATTGGACATTATCGATTGTGACATTAGCAATGAGGAAGCGTAAGGCTGGGTATGATGACTTGTCGGTCCTGTGCGATGAGCATGTATATTTGTCAGCTTCTTCATACTCTTTCAGCAATGAGAAAACGTTGCTACACCCCTTAAGAAGTATACATGCTAGACAGAACGGCTCCTTCAAGTATACAAGCTAGACATTGTATTTCGAAATCTTATCTTGTATTTGAGTAGCTAGAACGGTGGCGCCGCCATGTGCGCGAGAAGGTCAGCCATCAGGGCTGGTTGAAGCTCGGCTGTGCAGAGAACAGAGGCTTCTGTCACGGCCCATCTTGGAGTGGCGAAGGCAGGATGTGCGCATCTCGGCCCATCTTGGGCTGTCGATGCCTCCCGCGCGGCGTGCGACGCTTAGTGGCCCAGCAAGGCCCATGGGCCCCTGGATGTGGATCCGCAAAGGCTGTCGTGATCTAACCCTAGCCGTCCCTGCAACTGAGCGCTCGATCCACAGACACGCCGCCTCCGCCCGCGTTGTGATCCCCACCCCACCCCCACCTCCGCTCACCGTTTCCTTCGCCGCCGCCGTCGCCATGAAACGTCACCGGCCGGAAGAGGAAGAGGAGGACGTCCACCATCGCCGGCGGGCGCGGTCCCCGTCACCTCCTCCTCCCTCGCAGACCACGGCGACCGCGACCCGCACCCGCGCTTCCCCGCCGCGCCACTACCGGCCACCGCCACGGCGTACGTCTCCAGGACCGCGCCGCTCGCCGGACCACCGGGACAGGCGCGCCACGGAGCGCCGCCGGTCTCCCCGCCCCATGGCGTCCCACCGTTCCTCTCCTCCCAGGGGGCCATTGCCGGACGGCCAGCGCGCGGAAGCCGCGTTGCGCCGGGAGCTGGTGCAACGTCCGGCTGCGCATGGCAGGTCCCCGGAGCGGCATGTTGACAAGGCGCCGAGACGCGAGACGGGGTCGTGGCGGGAAGACCGGGACGCTCACCCGCAAGCCCGTCGCTCACCTAGGCAGGTGCAGCAAGCTTCTGTTACCACTGTTGCCGCCAAGAAGAAATCAAAGAAAAAGAAGAGGAAGACTAAGCAGGGAACGGGGGGAGGCACGGGAGGGAGCCAGAGTGGGCTTCCACCTGCACCGACCCCCAACATCCCACGGAGGGATCCGAGTGACCCGTCCCAGGCGGGGATGGGTGTGCCCCGACCTCAGGCGGAGGGAGGGGAGGGCTCTCCGTCGCAGGTCACGTGCTTCAACTGTGGCGTGGTTGGCCACTACCGGTCGCAGTGCACCCACCCGGACTGTTGCGCGCGATGTGGGGATCCTGGACACCTTGTTGCCGCTTGCACTGTGCCTGCTGCCCAGCTGCGCCGTCCTCGCCTAGAGCTCCTTGGCCACGGGGTTGAGTCCATCTTTTACTACATTGACCTTGGAGGGGTGCCGAGGGCGAGTCCACAGAACTTGGCGCAGGTGTCAGTGCTCCCAGACCAGCTCCCGCCCGTGGCCGTTGCGCTCACTGTGGAGATCCTTAGGGACGAGCTGGCCATGGTGATGCCAGGACACGAGTGGCAGGTGTGCGAGATCTCGCCTCCGAGTTCGCCGTGGTCTTCCCCTCGCAGGAGATGCTTCGCTTTTGCACCTTGGGCACCACATATACCCTCCCGATCAACAAGATTCAGGTGGCCATCAAGGCAGCGACTTCTGACCCGGGGGCGACCTACCTGTTCTCCATCTGGGTCCGGATCCACGGTATCCCAAAGGAGGCAAGGAAGAAGCACATCTCGAGCTGATTGCGCGGCCCATGGGCAGGTTCGTGGAGGTTGATGATCGCTCTCTAGCTGGTTCTGGTGCGGTGCGGATCAGGCTGCTCTGTCCTGAGCCGGCCAAGATCCCTGGCACCTCCCGCCCTTTTTCTTTGGAGGGGAGGGGGCGAGCGTCAGGCGATGCTGCACGTGGAGCTTGACGAGGACCGCCCGCGCTCTCCGTCTCCCCAGGCCCTGGTGGGGGGAACTTGGGAGGAGGAGGAGGGAGCTCTTCTGAGGACGACAGCTCGGAGACGACGCCGACGACCCTGGTGCGGGTGGGGCGCACGGGACTCCCCGGTGACAGAGCCCTCACCCTCACCACTGCTGCTCCTGCTACGGAGACGACTACGCACTCTGTCGCCCCGACACAGGCATCTTCGCCTGTGCCCTCTCCGCCAGCCTCTCCGACACACTTCAGCAGTGCGCCGGCGAAGCTGGCGCCGGTGGACCGCCCCCGCACCTCGCGCCCTGACTCTCTGGCGCCTCTGGAGCTCCCCCTTGCTCAGTACGGTCCAACCTTGGCTTGCAGGGGCTCGACGCTGCAGCTTAGGCTTGGAGCCTCTGCCTCAGTGGAGGAGGACTGTGGGAGCGTGGGGCTGGAGGTTGCCCCGCCCTCGTCGTCTCGCTCTGCGGGGGCCTGTGTTACACCCTCTCGCCGGGCTCCACCCCCACCTCCCCGACAGGGTCGCCACCCCAGGTTCCGGCGACGCCAGCCACTGGTGCCTGTGAGTCTCTCACGGTCTTCCCCGACACACCCGTGGGGGACCGCAGGCCGTCCCAGCGCCGTACCAGGCAGCCCCCGCCCTCTGAGCCGTCCCGCCACAGTGCCAGGCTGGCCCTCGCTCGTGGAGGGCTGGGGATGCCGGTGCCTACGGTGGAGGAGCAGGCGATCCAGCTGACTGCGGCTCGCCGTAGTGTTCCAGGTACGCACTTACCCAAGCCTTCCGTTTCAACTTCTGGTTCTAGATTTTCGGTTCTCGAGGAGGTCCCTTTGGACCATCTGTCACAGGTTGCTAATGACTGCGGGGTGGTGTTCCGGGGGAGCGAGGCCCCCGGATGGACCAGATAGCCGCGATCAAGGCAAAGGAGATCTATGAGGGGGCCCTCGCTGCCTCACGAGCTCAGGCGGAGCTTGAGAGGGAGACGGCCCCAGCTGCTGGGATCCGGTGCAGGCGGCACTGGATCCTAGTAGTAACTCTGAGAGCGTGCCTGCTAGGGTGGAGACCCCTGCGTGACCCCCCAGACGAGGGGTAACCGGGGGAGACCCCCCAAGGCGCCGTCCCGGCCCTCGACCTCTGGTAGGGCCCTCTGTCCCCCGTAAGGGGACTACCCCCACCAGTGTTTCCAAATGAATACACCCATAAGGTTATTCGACTGGAACATGAGGGGGTTTGGGCAGGAGGGACGGCGCAATCAGCTGCGCGAGTATATGCACGGGAAGACGTAGATATTGTTGCCATCCAGGAGACGATTAGACAGGACTTCTCTATTCAGGAGCTGCAGGGCCTCAGTCCACATAAGTTCGCTGGCAATGGCTCCCAGCGAATGGACACTCGGGTGGTATCCTCCTTGGGGCGAAGGAGGATACATTCGAGGTAGAGGATATGGATCGCGGGGAATTTTTTGTGAGCATGTTGCTCACCCATAGGCGGACCTCCTTTCAGTGGGAGGTCATCATCGTCTATGGCCCTGCGGACCATAGTAGGTCCCCGGCGTTCCTTGCCGAGCTTAGAGCGAAGGTGGAACGATGTTCCACGCCGCTTGTTGTTGCTGGGGATTTTAATTTGATCCGATCCCCGGAGGACAAGAGCTCAGCGAACGTCGACCCCCAGCGGATGCGGATGTTCAATGACTGTATTGCTGATCTCGCTCTTAGAGAGATCAGACGTGTGGGAGCGAGATACACCTGGACTAATAACCGGGTGGACCCTGTCCGGAGTGTGCTGGATAGGGTCCTAGTATCTGTGGACTGGGAGGTTGCCTATCCACTTTGCTCCCTCAGGGCGCTCACTAGGATAGGGTCGGATCACACTCCTCTCCTCCTCTCAACAGGAGGAGCTCAACCTCCGAGGTTGAACCGTTTTCATTTTGAGAACTTCTGGCTTGGTCAGCCAGGTTTTCAGGAAGCGGTACGACTAAAGTGGTCGGTGGCGGCTGCACATCCTCCGCGTGTTTATAATGCGGTAGATGTGTGGCACCACTGTGCCCAGATGACACGCCAATTCATGAGGGGTTGGGGTGCCAATCTGGGAGCTGAGCTGAGACAGAGGAAAGCCTCTCTCTTAGAGGAGATCCAGACCCTGGACCATGCCTCAGATTCCGTTGGCCTTACCGCTGAGGAGTGGCTTCAGCGGTACGCCCTTGAGAACTCCCTTATGGGATCTACAAGGGGGAGGAGACTTTCTGGCGACAGCGCAGTCGTCAGAACTGGATCCTCAAAGGCGATGCGAATACGGCCTATTTCCATGCGATCGCCAATGGGCGTCGTCGGAAATGCTCTATTCCATACCTGTGGGAAGGGGATCATCTCCTGGAGGCGCCAGGGGATATATCGGCCCACATATACTCCTTCTATAAGGAGCTCTTCACGGCGGGTCCCCGTTCTGGGGTCACCGTGCCAGTTGACCTCTGGCCAGCGAGGGCCAGGGTTTCTGACATGGAGAATGCGGAGCTCACCCTCCCATTCTTGCCGGAAGAGGTGGAGAGGGCAATAATGGAGATGAAGGCGAATTCGGCCCCTGGACCGGATGGTCTTCCGGTGGTCTTCTTCCAGACGTTCTGGGAGGAGATTAAGGGGGTGATCATGCCAATGTTCCAAGAATTTTATATTGGTACATTGGTTATGTCTCGCCTTAACTTTGGTGTGGTGACCTTGATCCCCAAGTTAGTGGGGGCCACGGACATCCGCCAATTTAGACCAATCACGGTCCTTAACGTCATCCATCGGATCTTTTCAAAGGTGTGCGCAACTAGGCTAGCTCCTGTTATGGAGCGCATCACGCACCCGTACCAGTTCGCCTTCCTGAAGGGGCGGTATATCCATGATGGAATCCTAGCACTGCATGAGATTATTCATGAGGTTAAGTCTCAGCGCCAGAAGGGCGTGTTTCTTAAGCTGGATTTCCAAAAGGCATACGACCGCTTGGACTGGGCCTTTCTCCGGTTGGCGCTGGAACGAAAAGGGTTTGATGATCGGATGATACGTTGGATCATGCAGATAGTTATGAGTGGCAACACCGCCATCAACATAAATGGGGAAGTGGGTCCCTATTTTAGGCCGACTTGTGGGGTTAGACAGGGGGATCCTATCTCCCCCTTACTCTTCAACTCTGCGGTTGACATCCTTGCAGAGGTCTTAGAGAGAGCTAAGACCTCTGGCCACATCTCTGGTGTGGTTGGACACCTTGTCCCAGGGGGTGGGGTGACGCATCTCCAGTATGCGGATGACACCATGATTATGGTGGAGGGATCTGATCTTGACATTATCAATCTCAAGTTCCTGCTCCTCTGCTTTGAGGCCATGTCGGGCCTCAAGATTAACTTTGATAAAAGTGAGGTTGTGATCTTGGGTTATTCGGCTGAGGACCAACAGCGGATCGCGGACAACCTTAACTGTAAGTTGGCCACATTCCCAGTGACTTACCTGGGGATGCCGGTCCGAGACTCTCGGATCCTTGTAAAGGATCTGGACCCGCTAGTTGAGCGGGTCAAGTCCAAGGCCGCGCCGTGGCAGGGGAGGTTTACCTCCAAGGGGAGCAAGACCGTTCTCATTGACTCCTGCCTATCTAGTCTCCCCATGTTTATGATGGGGTTATATATACTGCCGGAGGGGGTACATGGCAGCTTTGATAGAGAGCTGTCCCGCTTCTTCTGGCAGGCGGCTAACGGTCGTCAAAAGTATCATATGGTGAAATGGGCAGACCTTTGCGCCCCCAAGGAGGTTGGGGGCATAGGTATTTTGGCTTCCCGGCGCATGAATGAGGCTCTCATGTTGAAGTGGGTCTGGAGGATCCTGAGGGGTGATGGGGGACTTTGGCTTCAACTAGTGAAGGCCAAGTACCTACGTGGTTGTCCCTCATGGCTGTGAGAGGAAGGAGGGGTCTCAGTTTTGGAGATCTCTTCAAGCCATTAAACATGAGATCCGGCTTGGGGCTACCTTCTCCGTAGGCGACGGAGGGAGTACCCTGTTTTGGCTAGACTCATGGCTTGGTGAAAGACCACTTAGGTATGAGTTCCCGGAGCTCTTCGCTATTTGCTCTGACCCTATGCTCTTGGTGGCGGACGCGGCCCATAACGGGCGCTGGAACATTAGGTTCCGCCGCACTTTGGTTGGTGGAGGCCGACCGGTGGGAGGGCTTGTTGGCCTCCCTTCCATACTCCCTTACGGACGCCCCGGATAGTGTTTCTTGGGCCCTCTCGCCCTCGAAATGCTTTACAGTCGGTCCGCTTACCGGGCCCTATTTAGAGGACCCGTGCTTCGTGGACTCCCACTTGTGGAAGGCCCCTATGCCACTGAAGATTAAGATCTTTACGTGGCAGTTGCTGAGAGACCGCCTCCCTTCTGGTGTGGAGGTGGTCAAGCGTTTTGGCCCGGGGGATGGTAATTGTCCCCTATGCGCGGTCCCAGAGTCGGGGACCCATATTCTTTTCTCTTGCCCCGCAGCTCGCTTCTGTGGAGTTTTCTGGCCGAGGCGCTTGGGCCTGAGTGGCAGGCCCAAGACCTTGCTGAATTCCTAGAAGTGCAGGCGAACCGTACTGGTAAGAGGAGGCGCCTCTTCTGGTTAGTGTTTGCCGCGATGACCTGGACCCTTTGGACTATTCGTAACAAGATGGTTATCGAGCGTGTCTTTCTGAGCGTGCCTCTGACTCTGTTTTCAAATTCTTGGCATTTTTGCAGCAGTGGCACCCGCTCTGTAGACAGCGGGACAAGGAGCGGCTGGATGGATTGATCGAGAAGCTTCTGAGGGCGGCACGCCTTCTATCTGCGTCATCCAGCCACTGAGTTACTCCCATGTGGAGTTGTATCACCTTGTTTTAGTTTTGGGCATCTTTGTGCTGTGGCCCCAGCAGACTTGTTGTTGTTTTTGGATTCTGTAACTGGATATCTGTATGCTTGTGGGCGGTTGCTTTATTTATAAAGCGGGACGAAAGCCTGTTTCGAGGAGCTTACATTCATATACTGTACGGCGAGCCAAGCCTTGTAAGAGAACATGGATGCAGATCACAACACAAGGTTGGAGAACAAGATCGACCTTATCTGAAGGAGTCTTTTTTTTTGCACGGTCGTAACTAATATTTATCGCAGAGCAGGGCTCATGAGTGGGCGCTATTTACTTGATTTCGTGCACTTTTGCAACTTGCTAGCAGGGGCAGAGCTACGTGGTGCACTGTGCACCAGGGTCGATAACTTTTTTACTAGCGATTATGTCTTTTTTTTGAAACACAGTACAGACGCAGACGTTCACAAACACGCACGTACAGACACCCCTATGAACGCACGCACGCAAACCCTACCTCTATGAGCACCTCCGAGAGACTGGTCTGGCAGATCTTGAGGTTGACGAAGTCACCACGGGCGCCTCGCTGTTGACGGGCACGTCACCTACCACTGAAAGCATAGCGTCAGTTAAATCCTGAAAAATCCAGAAAAATGCGAACACCCATGCCAAGTCTGGGACTTGAACCTGAATGGGCCGGTTCCACCACAAGGAACCAAACCAGCTGAGCTAGGCTCATTTCGCACTAGCGATTAGGTCCGTAATAGCAACGGTGCACCAGGTCGTCATGGCAGCAGTTGTGCACCACGTCCCAACAAAATTATGCGCTTGTTTAGACATATGGACGTGGGGATTTTGGGCATCAAGGCCCAGTGAATACTGTTTGATATTGGGCCAGGAGTCAACATGCTAGTAGCCTAGTAGAAATAAATTGATCGACCAAAAAGCAATCACGCTCCCACAAACACACCTAGTTCGCGTATCTAACCGTCGACCCATCCGCTCCTAACGAGGCGATTCACCGGGGACTCGGCACGATCCCATCATGGACGGCTGAATCTGGCAGCGCCCTGTGTTCCTGCAGCGATCGAGCACCCACGGACTGCAGAGGCGCCGATCTGATCAGCCACCGTGTGTCCGGCCAAAGTTCCAACGCTTTCAATTGGAGTTCTAGGTACCAAGAGCAAGAAGCCCTAATTTTCCGATTCGATTTTACAATTCCTTGTATGAGCTTGTTGCAAAGTGGAGAATTCAGTTCATCTAATTACTCTATGAAATGCAGACATATAGGTATCTGTTAAAATAAAAGTATCAACAGAAGTCTAGATGATATAAATTGGGAAAAACATATACTATATGATATTTTGAACACATCATTAATTCGAGGACGGATGATACGTTTGCTAGAATTGATTTTTCTGTGTGTGACATCATCGTTAGTTTATTCATTTCTAAAAAAAACTTTAGCACCTTCTATGGTCCCATACTGTGTGTTCTTCTTTTTGTTAAACTAGTAATCGTGCACGTGCAATGCACGAGTTAACTAATGTATAAAATTATATCATAAATATTTTAATAAGAAATATATTCATCGTTCAATTTTCAAGCTAATTTAGGTTCAATCTCATTAAACAGGAGACTACACCATCCATCATTCTACATACTTATTTGTTTACCTAAAAATTAAAGTAACACCAACCATCTCATAGTTAAGTTTCTTAGTGAAAATTTATGAACAAAGGCATATAAAAATGCATGATGTATCTGTGTTTGAATAAATACAAATAAATTATTCAATGAATAACCTGTGTACAAAACCACATGTAGAGTGAAGTGAAATGTATATCACAGCTAAAATTCCATTTGTATGAAATAATATAAAACAAGTGGTAAACCAAACATATGGATTCTAGCACAAGTGAGAAACCACAGATTGCAACATGCATATGTTAGACAAACAGGGCAATGGGCACAAATGCCCCAGCTCCAAATTTCATAGAGGCTAGATGAAATAGTGTACATCGCATGTTCTCTGATCAATTTTTTACAAACAAACACTTAGTACTGGAACAACATCCTAATAGGGAAAACAAAGGTTTGTCACTATAAACTATTGAGTTACTGTCTTCTACTCTTCTTGTCCTGTACATTCTCCAATTGAAAGCTCTTATTATCATCTTCACTCTTTACAGGTGGTATCGTGTCCCTGCTAGCAGGTCTGCGTATTCTCAGAGAATAATCAATAACTTTGGTCTCAAGAAAACCACCGCAGAAGGTGTAAATACATTCATACAACTCCCTCGAAGCATACATGAAAGATTCCATGAATTTGCATAGGAATTATGAAATTAAATTAATTAGATCACCAGAGCATCCGCTCAATCAATCTCAAATCAAAGGTAGTCCAAGAAGGATGGTAAGCAAAAAATGCTATCAAGTTTCAAGTTCAAAGTATCACAATCATGTGAGGGAGGCAGTATTCACTAAGATCAGTATGATATTGTGACCTCATCCTTGGGCAGTTCAGGAGAGGTGAACCAAAGCACATTTTCCATTTTAAAATATGAACTATGTAGTGGACTATATTTAATACAGTTCATCCATGATTCAACTTCAGAAATTGGGGATAAGACAAATGATTTACTACAAATATAGAGTTGGCTCTATGTATATCTGGGTATTCCAGACATTAATCCTAGAGCAACCTCACATTATGTGCTTTAAATAAATTAACCAAACAAAAGTTTCTGAAATGGCCGAAAGAGAAACAGGAAACAGAGAAGGCTATATACATCTGTCAAGTTGATATCCTGAAACATGTGACTTGGATCACAGATAAAACGTTCCATTCACGATCCTCATAAATGTAAGAGATGCCATGCAAATGTGATATGCAAACGAAGTAGTAAAAATAGTTCTCATTCCGCTCGTGTTCATAGTGAAATATATCATCCCAGCAAGTATATAGATGGGAAAATATGAGTTCGATGATTTAGTAGAAAAAACTCAATTATGTAACAAGTTATACTATAAGAAATGTCGATGCAAAGAAAAAGCTACCAACTGAACATCGAGGAACCGTAGTACCTTATTCATGCTCATGTCATAGAATGGCATTCCGGCAACAAACTAACATTGCACATCCTCAGCTAAAATATCTTCTATTGGTGTCCTTAACAAGTTACTGAGTAACCTCCAGAAGAGCTTTCCTGACAAGAGAAGGTTAGAATCAGTAAATAGCATGTCTTCTAAAATGAAATACTGAATTTTCAGATCTCGATTTTTTTTACTGAATTTTGGCAACTCCTTTGTTTCAAATTAAAAGATCTAGGGTCATCCAAGGTTGTAGCAAAATGCAGCCCCATGGCTACTGGGCATCCTCTTTGATAGCATTGACATGTCAAAAGTTGCCTCAAAATTCTTATACTACAGGGACACCCCATGCTTCATTAGCTAATCATGCTCTTACAAACAGAAGCATTGAGATTTAGACTGGCTGCCATAGAAGTTTGCTATTCTGAAACTAATGCATAGATAACTGGCAGTGTAATAAATAGACTTTTGAAAACAAGGTTATTCATCATTTGCAAATATTGGCTGGTAACAAACAGTGTTTAGAAACACTCAATTCCATCATGGTAAAATTAGCAATGAAACAAATGAATCAAATATAACTCAATGCCTATTTATTAAATATTTGCAGATACTGTGATGCCACAAATATAGTGTTTACGATTCTTTCATGGTAAAAAGAAAAAAATGAAATTCCATGTCTAATATTTAACCATGGTGTCACCTTACTAAGATCGAGGCGATGACATAACTAATCGTTCATACATACATCGAGTCGTCGACAAATAAAATTACACATTGCAAAACAACTTCAGATCTAAGTAAGACAGCAAAAGCTTGTGCAAGATTCGTTGCACCTAACACAACAGCAAGTACCAAATCTTCAGCGATAACTGTGCATACTTCAAATAACAAACAGCTCCTTTATTATAATTACTGCTGGTTACTGCTAAATTTCCTAACGAAGAACAGTTACAGAGATAAAACTATCAGTCATCGAACCAGATGAATTGCCTCTTGCACGATCTCGAGCTAGATCTTAATCCCTGAAGGTCTTCGTGGTCTGTTTGAAGGCAACAATAATATCACAGTAGAACTACTTTAGGAAGAAAGACAACACATGTAGAACAAGGATAATGGATCAGAGCAATGATCTATCAAATGGTGTGTGAATCAGACATAAGACATGTATTAGGATAATGTAATTTCTTGTTCAAATATGAAAATCTTAAGGAAAAAATGTAGTACTATTTTTAAAAATATATCAAAGTAATGCTTTTTGTTTGGTGCATTTGATGCAAAATTATATTCTTTCCAACTCCCAGGCGATGCATGCCTGGTACACATAATGAGTAACATCTTGTGGTACACAACACTATGCATTTAGTTTGCAGGTGTATACACAAATGAACAAGAATCATTTACCTCAACTTCCTGCAAGTGCCTGTAAATATGACAAGCAAGAGTTGCACGCCGTTGCGGTTTCACATAATTTGCATCAATATCAAAAGGAATTGTCATTTTCCATTGGGATAAGACAATGCTTTATATATGGCCTATAATATTGCACAACCACAGAATCAACTAAACTGACATGGCAAATCCACCATGATGAACAGAAATCAAAGCAAACGAACTGCACACATCAAACTGATTCTTTTTCTAGGCAAATTATGTAAACCACGAACAGTAAGGCTTGCTGAACTTTGTACGTGGTGCAGTTTCTGAATATATTGATTTAAAAACAGAAAATTATACCATGTGTTCATCGAGGCGGCGACTGGGTCAAGGGAGAGAATGCGGTGCTTCAGGTGGTCCAGGTGGTCGAGGACGCGGCTGCAGACTACGGAGCAGCGACGGACCTGGCCGGCGTGCCTCCTACTCGCTAATACCTGCAAAAAAGAGCAACATAAATGGATGAAATCATCAGACAAAAGCTAATTAAACATAGTCGGTGCACATTATTGGTCAAAAGTTGAAGACCATCTGCTACTCAGTTGATGATCTTGGTTGGCTACCATTGGCCATTGCCATGTACTGCCTGAGGAAGCTTGAGATCGTGACTTGGATCACGATCGTGTGTTCCGCTTGTCTGTTGTCTCTCCGCTGCTGAAGCCAGTACGCAGCAACTGCTTGCCTGCCTGAGGAGTGAGGAGCACCTGTTAAGACTAATTAACACAAGCATCACAGCGCAGAATCGCTTCGAATCGAAAGAACATCGCAGGGAAGAAGAGGTGAGGATCAAATGGTGCGTTTCCACCGAGTATCCCATGATCCAATCGGCTCCGCCGCGCCGTGTACCTCCTCTGCGTCAGGCCGTTCTTGCTAGGACGCCGGGAATCGACGGATCAGAGCCGTCTTCCCCAAGTCCGGCCGAAGCTCGCCGTCATCGATTCAGCGCCGTTCGGTCTCCCCAAACTTCTTGGACCACCTATTCGCGATCCTTGAGATATTGCTCCTCGCTGTACCTTCCCCGCTCTCGTTTACTCCTGTTTCGATCATGGGCACCGTGGGCCGAATTCACTTCAGAGCTAGCCGGCCGCGGTGCGGGCGTGCATAGCGGCGAGGCCGAGGGAGGTCGCCCTCTGGATGCGCTTCAGGTCAGCGTCGTCGTCCATCAAGACCTGGCACAGCGCGCCGCCTTGCAGCGGCCCGTGTTCTGGGACGTTGCTGCTGAGGCTGCCGCCACTCGGTGATCTTCTCGGAGGCCCTGCCCGGCTACGCGACGGAGAGGAACAGATCGAGCCGTCAGGCGCAACCAGGAGGAGGGGAATGGAGTTCCCGGTTCGGGCAGGAGCGCGCGGTGATGGGCATCGTGGTGGCCGGGGCGTCTCGGTGGTAGGGGGCTGCGCGGTGGTGGGCACTATGGGCGGCGCAATGTTAGAGGGGAGAGGGGTGATGGTGGGCAGTAGGGGCACTCCAATGATGGGCGGGAGAACGACGACGCCGCGTGGGTGGGCGGCGGTTGGAGGAACGGCAGCGGCGCGTGGCGTGGGCGGCCTTCATCCGCGTTTTTTTTTCCGATAATCGTTAGTGCACATCATACAACATTGGGCAAATCTGAGACGTTGAATCAGGGCTGGTGGACGGATCAGATCCTCCGGATCTGACAGACTCTGTCTTTTTATATAGTGGAGATGGAGATTCTACAGAGTATATGCAAAACTTGTCAAATGAAATACTTTTAGTCGGTCAATCTATGGTATATCGTTGCTTCAATGTTAAAGGTGTGCACCAGGGTAATTTTTTTCTAGCTCCGCCCCTGCTTGCTAGTGTCCCTACAGTGCTCATACAGTCCAGCCAGTCCGCTGGATGTATTTCCCTAATCTTTATATATAAATGTTCAACAGTTTGCAGTCAGTATTTATCGTTGTCCGGTGATTGGTTGAAATATAGAGAAATATGGGGCATGAGCACATTTTAGCCCGGTCGATTTCTTCACTCGCTGGTTTGGTTGAAACTTGCACGTCTAAAGGATCGTCTGCCTTTGTGAGCATGGTCTGTCATTAGTTAGTTAGGAGTAGTTTATAGCTAGCTAACAATCCCAAATTATTAAGCTCCTATGCACTCAAGGGGTGAGTTAGTTAGCTGAGAACCAACCACACAGTCAACTTCCCTCAGTCAAATTCTTCACTGGCTGATTTGGTTGAAAACTTGCACGTCAGCATGGGTGTATAATATACAACTGGAGCTGAATAGCACGGATTTCCTGTGACGACCAACACATAGTGTAATGGTTGACGATGTACAGAAGTATATATATTAGAAACACACAGCGACCATGGTAAAGAATACACAAGGCAAGGCTTAGAGAACTACATTTTCAAGTCTATACTTTTATGTTCCTGTGCTTTATCAATGTTTCTAAGGTGCCAACAACACTGTACTGAGTGATTACATCACTTTTGTTATTTTACATTGTGGCAGCTCACTACGTGGCCCCTGCGCCTCTAACTTGAAGTTCAGACCAAGTATATGGATGAGCTTTTTCTTCCACTATCTTCAGATAGCAAACATCATGTCAAGGCCATCTCAATTTTGTGTCAAGAAGAAGAGAAAGGTGCTCGGCGGCTCAGGCTTGACTATGTACTGCCTAGTGTACATCTTGAATCCTTAAAAGCCAACGAGAGCAATTGCCCTGCATTACAAGCTCACAAGCAAAGCAAAAACTGCACATTGATGATTCAATCACCATGGGTGTATAGACATACAACCACAGACAATTTTCCGTGACGACCAATGCATAGTGTAACGTTTAAAGTTCTACAAAATAAGTTAGAAATAAGCGGCAAAGCATAGTAAAGAATACACAAGGCAAGACTTGAGAGAACTCAGGTATGGGTAAAAATACAAGGAGGCACAAAGACGACAAGGCTGTCAGCAGCAGAGTTTCAGAGCAGAAATGCTCTCTTGTTACACGAATAACAGGTTGTAGACAGAGGTACATCATTCGGTTCAATAATGGCTGATCCAAGGTTGCCCACGCATGCATACAAAATACAGAATTACTTTTACTTCAAAATACAACATTGGTGGCGAATCAGAAACCGTTACTGTTACAGAACCTAGCTGCCGACTAAAATAACTCACCAGGGCTTGTGCAAGACTAGACAAACCCCCACGACAAGATTACTGGCTAGCCAGGACCACAAATTGAACTGGGGAACACCCACAGGTCATTTAGTAGACCGCAGTCTGGAGGGACCGCGCAACCATAATATAGGCAGTGAGCGATGTTTCTTCGCACCGGCTGATCGAGCTCAAGCACGGTCCAAGTCTCGTCACGAAATAGCTTGGCAAAATAAATGCAGTTGCTCTTTCCTCCCCATCTCTCAGGGCTCGTGCAGGAAAATGTAGGATTCCTCGGATCAAGGCTAACAAACAGAGCCTGGTTTTCCAACTTCTTCATCTTCACACTCTTAGCTGGCTCGACCGAGAAGTCGAGTCTAAAGACCTCAAAGATGCCATATGGCTCGCCATTCAACGTGTCGGAGCTAAACGAGAGGTCAACCATGAGAAGTTTGTCACGAGAGACCACCAACCATGGGTGAAAAGGCTCCCACGTGATTGCTACTTCTTGCAAGCTGAATTGAGGTGCCAAGCATATAGTGTAGAGCCTCTGACAAGTATCTAAGGCAAAGATATCACCATTGAAGAGGAGCATCTGATGGATGCGTTCATAACCAAGAGCAAGAGGGTGCTCTGACCAGCGGTTTTCTCCAACCCGCCACTCGAACATGGAGATTACTGAGCAGAGGAGGAGGCGTGAGTTGGGTGAACTAATTGCAGCCGTAAGAATGCCTATGCCACAAAAGTGCCCGAGCCTGTTGTTGGGTGGGAGTTTGGGGGCCTTCACCTTGGTACCAGTCAACACATTAACAAGGAGGCAGTGCTCCTCGTAGGAGAAGATAAGATACCCATATGAGCAGCCCAAGTAGTACATGGTATTCGGAGAATTTTGAGGCACTGAACAGCGGAGGGAAATGTTTTTCTTGCTAGGATCACTGAGCTGCCATTTGCAATCAGATAAAATGATGGGCTTGATACGGCCTGTATGGGGACGAACATAAGGAGCATCCGGCTTGAGGTGGAGTGGCGGGAAGCTGACGATATGCACAGAGGGGAAGGAAGAGACTGCAGCGCGCCAAGAGCAGCATGTGCCAATGAAAGCAAGGAAGTCATGGCATGAGTCAAAGAGAGCGATGATCTCGTGAAGCAGGCTGTCCAGGAGATCTGCAAAAACATGAGGTCCAGACGAAAGCGAGGAGGTGGAGCCTGAGGCGTGGCATGTGTTCTTAGAGGGCCTTCCCACAATGGCAACTTCCCTGTCACACAGAGAGTTAAGAACAAATTATCAGAATAAGAACTGAAACATAATAGAGCTTTTGAGAAAAAGCAAAAAATGTATGATGGAGCAGTAGGCTTTTACTAAACAATAAGGCAAACGGGGGTGTCTATTTGGTCATGATAAACTTCATATGGAACAAACTAGGAGTCAGAAGCACCTACAACTTGAAAAAAATTCCACTATAGCATAACTGAATCTTTTTTATGTGCCAACTGCCAACCGTATGTACAATGGTACATTTTCAAAGCATGGTAGAGGTTGTGCTTTGTAGAGTATCCCCAAACTAAATGCTAAATATGCTCCTCTTCTTATCTAGACAACTTTTAAGCGATCATTTTGTTATCTATTATTCACTTGGTCGCTAAACCGAAGTCAGCATTGTTCATCGCAGCGCCATGGCACTGAGGAAGACCAAACAAACATGAGACAGCTGGCTGATGACACAAGAGGTTCGCTTTCTTGATTCAACTTTGGATCCAGCTTATCCACTGGTAAACTTAAATACTGAAGTTATCAACAACCGATCTGAATGAACTTGGTCCATGTTAAACTGTTCATGACAAACGCACTAACTCAGAATATTACCAAACTGTCCGAATGAACATGTTCCATGTTAAACTGTTTATATTATTTTCGAAAGAAAAAAACTGTTCCATGTTAAACTGTTTATATAAACGCACTAAATTAGAACATCACCAAACTGAGACACCCCATAGACAGCGGTGGAGATCCTAAATTAAAGGAGGCCAGTTCAGTACTGACCACTACTAGTTCACCAAAAGACCCTAATTATCACTGCGAATTCATCAAAGCTTGGAACTCCCCAACTAATTCACCAAAATACTCGAAATTTCAGTAGTAATTTACTAAATCAAGGCTACTGAACTGGCCCGGATTTTACTCAGGTGGGGATTCTCTCCCCCCCGGTGACAGCCTCAAAAAAAAAAAAAAATCAAGGATACTAATTCACGGGGTGGATGCGTGGTAGCTGCTTCTCTCTGGATTTTAGTTTGGACGGAGTAAATAAGTAAGCCCTCGTTAACAAGTTGAAAGGGAAGATAGACGAGCAACGGAGCAAGCATGGATGACCTGGAGGTGGTAGTGGCGTCTGCCAGCGGCGAAATTCGGTGCCCTGCTGCGGCGACGGCGCTCCTCCGCGGCGGCGGCGGCGGCGGCTTCCGGCCATGGGGACGCACCACTACCACTCCGCCGCTCGCGTGGATTCGTAGCAGGAGCCCTAGCAAATGCAGGAGGTCGTTTTGAAAGTTGGGCCTTGGCCCGCTCCATATTTCTCGATTACCAAATAAAAGCCAATATGTTTTCTAGTTTCTAGGTTAAAAAACTCAATCTTTTCAAGTTTAAATTTTGCTATTAGAACTAAATCTGCTTGTTCCTTTACTTTTGACACTATTTTTTGAAGTCATCTCGAATTGTATAAGTAATGCTCTTCCCCAATTTGTCCTCACGCCACCAACTGGCTTTATTCGTGTCCGCACATCGGTTGAAAATAACCAATCTAGAATGGCCAGCAAACCATGTACCATGAGGTATTCTCGGAGGACAGATATTATTCAAATGTTTCAGAATTGTTTAGTGTTCACTTAGTCTTGGATGCGTCATATGCCACGCCGCCTATGGTGTCGACATGGTCACTGAATATGCCATCAGACTTGTCATCAGAAAGACACTTCTTTACGGTTTGATTTCAGCTTGTAAAGTGTTTTGGCTCCTCGGTAACAGTGATCGTGGTTTTGAAAATATTGAAAGAAATTTCCGAGTCTTAAAAAATCTGAAAAAATCATGGATGTAGACAGCGAAATATCCCACGAAGGTGCAAAATATCATCTTCAGATATTTTATATTCCGGTCTACACAAAAATGAAAAAAACTGATAAAATTGGATATTTGAAAAACATACATATTCAGATCCACACTTTCGCCCTTTTTTTCCCAAAATGAAAAAAAAAAACTGATAAAATTGGAGATTTGATAAAATTGGAGATTTGAAATTGGACGTAGGCAGTAGGCGTGACGACCTGGCACAACGTGCATGTGAGGTGTGCTGCCACGCGCCAACGTACACGTCTCGGGCCAGGGGCGGAGCCAGGATTTAGACATGGGGGGGTGAGGCTCAAGCGACTGAAAAAATTATTCGGTGTACTCAAGACATTTTCCCCTTATAATTTCCGAATACTTGTCAAATCGTCAATAGTGGAAACTCACAAAATTAGAGCCTTAACCAGCATAACTAGGGCTCATAGATATACAATTATATTATCAACTTCGTATGCTAGTATAGATGAAATTGTTAGATTTCTGCTGGCACTTCTACCTGGATGTAATGGAAAACTGTTGCTTATCTCGGTTAGAAATTTTGCTAGGCTTGACAATATTGCATACACGTGCTCAACGAAAATTGATCATTTATGTGTAGAATTAACAGCGTACCTCTAGATTGAGTATTTGATCAGGTAAACTCAGTAGTGGGCGTCTTGTATTCTGGTGAGGCGCCCAACAGTCGGCATGATCAACAGTTCAACACATAGGTTGGAACGATTCTCTAGAGCGGATAGCTCTTTGCATAGTTTGCGAGCTGCCGCAGGCGCCATGGCAGATCGATCTAAGATTAGGGTAAAATGATAGACCTCTCGGCCGCCACAAACAAACGGAAGTTAGGGTGAAAACTATCGAGCTCCTAGAGGATGGCCAAAGCTGGGCTGGGCCTCAGTGCGTACTGCGTAGACATGCATAGGTAGTATGGCGTGGGCTTGGTGCACCAATCAAGTATTATGTGTCAATTAGTACCCCTGGTTAGCACGCATGCATTACCATCCTACTAATACGCACACTAGATCATTAGGGGGGGCTGAACCTTGGGGGGTGTCTAGCCCCTGCTTCCCCCCCCCCCCCCCCCCCCCCCCCCCTGGATACGCCCCTGTCTCGGGCAGAGGCTTGTCCGATGGAGTTGTTTTTAGACGGAAGGATCCAAATGAGCGCGGATTTGAATTAATGAAGCCATCTACACATGTTACATACACGTGCTGGGATGTTATCTTTACAGATAAGAACATATACAAAAATGATATATTAATAACGGAGGTTCGTGTGTGTCCGTCTGCGATTTGTCGCTCAATGGCATCGTATATTAATATGAAACCGTTGGCGAGGTTGGGTACATACAATCGGTTTGTGTTTTTTGCCTATCTTAGACATTATAAAACATGTCGGTTTGCTCTTATCCATCTGCTCCAACGTGTTTCTACTCCCCACTCTTATTCTCCATGGTCAAGAGCATGAACTCGTCGGGGAGATCGATGGCGTCCTTCCCTCACCCGTCGCCCTCGATCAGCTCTTATCCATCTGCTTTAAGTGTTTAAATCACATTCGATCGTTTCCACTAGTTTTGATTGATTTATGTTGTATGTGATACCGATTTGCCTCTGTATAACATTTACATACTCCCATAAAAAAGGGGAATATAAAACTTGACAGCAAACTATTAGGTCCTGGTTTCAAGCTTTGTTGTTGAGCTTTTGTACTTTTAATGACAAAAACTAAGGAATAGAGAAAACAAAGAGGTGTGCATGTGCATGTGCACGTCGAGCTAATAAACGGAAAGGTCTTTGATTAAGAGACAGATCAGGCTACGCATGGAGCGGTCATGAAGTCTTTGATTAATAAATGGAGAGAGGAAAAATGGAAAGAGGAGGACTGCTTCGCGCGCTCGTGACAAAGACATTTCGCGTGAAAAGATAAGTAAGGCTGCACAATGCGTCTAATCCTCCGGGTGAGAGTTAGACTTTTCCTTGATTAATTGATTGATTCTAGTTGTCGATCGGCATACATGCATACAGAGGCCAGCCAGCATAATTTTCTTCGCGAGCAGATCGAGTTACTTCCATTTCCATCCGAGCTCGAACCCTCTCCTCCTATCATTCCTCTAGGCCACCTTGCACACCAGTCCTCTTTTCCTTGCCTCCATCTGATCGCAGTGCTCATCCACCGGGCCTTGATTAACCATCTCTACGTTCGGACCTGCCGCATCTGCACTTCGGATTTTGTTGGTAAGCAAACATAACTCTCCCTTCATTGTACCAGCCTAAGTGACCTGCTATATTTATCGATGATTCACACACACAGAGTGTTTGTTTTCTATTCCCTTTGTTCATAAAAGGATGTCTTAACTTTGTATATATTTTTCATGCATCTAGAGTTCTAGACATTTTTTAGTGTGTAGATACATACATATTTAGAAAAAATTGATACATCCTTTTATAAATAGAGGGAGTAACTGATTCAGGCCGCTGTCTCATGGAACAAAAAAAGAATTTGGAGAAATATTGTCAAGTACTACTGGATGAGCGGAAGACTCTTGATTGGGAGAAATATTGTCATGTACTGGAAGCGGAGCAGAATGGACCCGATCCAGTGGTCTCCTCACACCCCGATGAGCAGCAAATTTGTGATGAGCAGGACTCGAGGCTTCAAACGCTCTCCTCCCATCCACCTCAAGTATCGTTTGAACGCTGTCTCATGGAACCACACACGTTCGATTCGGAGGAATATGAAGAAGTACTGGATGAGCCGGAAGCGAAGGATTATAGTTGGAACGAGTATGAGCGGGACTTCGTCGGGTATCCCAGGAGGAACTTCGGGTCTGGCATGAGAGCTTGGCAGGAGCAAAAATTTTGGGAAGAGGAGGAGGACTTAATGTGGGATGTGCAAAACTCAGTGTACTGGAAGAGGCAGGACTTTTCTTTCAGTACATATTGGAAGGTAGATGACGACCCCTATATCACAACTTCAAACTCTTTCCCGCAGACCAAAAGCTCTACAGATCAACATGTTCCCATTAGCCTGGAAGCCATACTGCGGGATCGTTCAAGGCCACACGCCATATCAGTACAACATCTAAAACAAATCACAGATAACTTCTCCGAAGAGCGAATACTGGGCAAAGGTGGTTTTGGTGTGGTATATAAGGTAATCAGACATTCTCCTGAGACCGCCTGTCTTTCTTGTACTACATTTTGATCCCAAAACCCACGTCCACAATAATAAGATGAGACTTTAAACAGGGACTGTTCCAAAACGGTGATATGATTGCTGTGAAAAAGATCATGTCGTCGTTGATGCCAGGCCTACAGAAGAAATTTGAGAATGAGGTCTACCATCTCATGACGCTTAAGCACCCCAATATAGTACGCTGTCTAGGCTACTGCTATGAGATAAAGAATGCATGTGTAGAGTACAATGGCAAATACGTTTTTGCAGAGATGGCAGAAAAGCTACTTTGCTTGGAGTATCTGCCCAAAGGAAGCCTAGATAAGTATTTGTCGGGTATGTCATTTAATCCATTTTTGTGACGTTGGTTCTCCGTTTGACATTTGTTGGGTATTGTAGTCTTGAGGTTTAAGCAGAGCTTCTTTTCTGGGGAACTTTGAGCAAAGACCCTAGAAGCTATGTTCAGTTTACACATACTACGTGCTATATTTAACCAATATGTGGGGCTAATACGAGTATATAAATGAGAAATGAGAGCTCAATTTGGTAACCCTTTCATGTATTAACTTCTTCTTTTGAAAAGTAGAGTATATCTTCGGCCTCTCAACATTCAATACGCATATTCATTCTTATTACGAAGTTCATCACTAGAGTTGTTACAGATCAAAAATCACATAAGGTCGATACATGAGTCAATCATCGGAAAAAGATCAATAGTGTATCATCTATACATTTGTTGCCTATTGGTATACGGAAGCTAGCCTGGTTATAAATATCCCGAGTGACGGTCAGCAGACGGTTGCGTCCGTAGAAATAATCTCATATAATGTATGTCTCAGTATGATATTCTTTCGTTTACAAATACAGATGAATCTTCTGGATTTAATTGGAGCACACGGTACAAAATTATCGAGGGCATTTGCTATGGTCTATTGTACCTTCACGAGCAAATTGGTCAGCCTATTATTCACTTGGACCTGAAACCAGCGAACATATTGCTCGATGATGGTTTCGTACCAAAAATTACGGACTTCGGCCTATCAAGACAACTTGATCAACTGCAAACTATTTGCACTTCAACTTATGATGGAACATTGTGAGTAAATGCCCCTTCTTAATCTGTTACTTTTTATTCACAAACAAGATGTGTCGTCTCTTTAACCCTTCAAAGTATTATGATGTTGTGATTCAGTGGTTACATGGCACCAGAGTTCTTGCATCGAGGTACAATTACACCCAAGTCAGACATATTTAGTTTGGGTGTAATAATCATGGAGGTAGTAACGGGGCACAGGGACTACCCAGACGTTACTAGAGAATCTTCAGATAACTATATCGAGCTTGTAAGGAAACTTTATATCATATTCCAAAATGGTAGTCTTTTTCAAGACCATGGTGTATTTTACATTTGATTCTAACATTGTAGATGTTTTTCCAGGAACTTAAAAAATGGAGAGATGTGTTGCAAAGACTACCAGAGTATGGGTCTCAAGAAACAGATTGTAAAGGGCAGCCTTGTGCAGGGTCCGGGGAAGGGTCCGACTACTTTGGGTCTTTAGTACGCAGCCTTTCCCTGCATTTCAAGTGGTTGTTTCCAGGACGTGAACCCATGACCTCATGTTCAAAATCTCTAGAAACAGATTGTGAACAAATAAAAAGATGTATCCAGATAGGTCTAATTTGTGTGAACCATGACCGCAAGAAAAGGCCTCCAATAACAAAGGTTATCAGTATGCTTCAAGGATTGGACATTATAGATTACGACATTAGCAATGAGGAAGCATAGTCGATAGGCCGGGTATGATTATTTATCGGTCATGTGCGATGAGCGTGTGTATTTGCCAGCTCCTTCATTCTCTTAATGTATAAATGTTCGACAGTTTTTGCAGTCAGTATTCATCGTTGTCCCGGTCATTGGTTGAAACATAGAAAACTATAGCGCAGGAGCCCGTGTTAGCCCAGTCGATTTCATACTGATTTGTTTGAAACTTGCACGTCTAAAGTATAGCTTGACTTTGTGAGCATGGTGTGTCATTAGTTAGTTCGTTATTAACTAGCTAATTTTCCAAAATTATGAAGCTGAGTTTCATTCTTCACTGGCTGATTTGGTTGAAAACTTGCACGTCACCATGGGTGTATAAATATACAACTGGAGCTGAATAGCATGGATTTCCTGTGGCGACCAACATAGCACAATGTTTGAAGTTGTACAAAAGTATATATGTTAGAAACAACGGCAATCATAGTAAAGAACTTCATTTTCGAGTACTTTATCATTGTTTCTAAGGTGCCGGAAAGACTGTACTGAATGATTACATCACTTCTGTTATTTCACATGTTGGCAGCTCACTACTGCCCCCTGCGCCTCTAATTTGAAGTTAAGGCCAAGTATAGTGATGAAACTTTTCTTCCAGCATCTTCAGATAGTAACTATTATGTCAAAACCATCTGCACGTTATGCCAAAAAGAAGAGAAAGGCGCTCAGGCTTGACTATGCACCGCCCATTGTATATCTTCAATCTTTACAAGCCGGTGAGAGCAATCGCCTCCCTTACAAACTCACACGCAAATCAGCAACTTACAATTGATGATTTGTCTAGACATAGAACTGGAGCTGAGTACCATCGACTTTCTGTGAAGACCAACACATACTGTGATGCTTAAACTTGTACAAAATTATGGTAGTAACCTAGAGCGAGCAATAATAAAGAATACAGAAGTGAAGGTTTAGAGAAACTCAATATACACTCAGAGGTACATCATCCAACACTGGATGATCCAAGTTGGAACGCAAAATAGTGAGGTAAAGCCGAATAATATGGAGAAAATCGTTGCAAACATGGCCAGGTGGCCTCTACTTCCGCATGTCAGACAACAAGTGCAGTTATGATGTCTAATCGTTCACCACATTACATCCAGGCGTAACCTGCATCACACCAATACAGAGTTAATTTACTTGGAAGTTGGAACACAAAACATTGGTGGTGAACCATCACAGTTACAGAACCTAGTTGCTAACTAAAATAACTCAACAGGGTGCAGGACTAGCGAAACCACGTGACAAGACAACTAAACTAGCCAGAACCATACATTGAACTGGGGAAAACCCAGAGGCTACTTAGTAGACTGCAGTCCGGAGGGAATGCACCACAATACAATAGGCAGTGAGAGATGTTCTTGTGCACTGGCTGACCAAGCTCAACCGCAGTCCAAGCTTCAGCAGGACCGACAAATAGCCTGGAAAAATAGATGCAGTTACTCTTTCCTCCCCATCTCTCAGGGTTCGTGCAGGAAAACGTAGGATTCCTCGGATCAAGGCCAACAAACAGGGCTTGATTCTCCAACTTCTCCATCCTCACCCACTTGGCTGGCTTGACTGAGAAGTCGAGACGAAAGGCCTTAAAGATGTTATATGACTCGTCATTCAACTCGTCGGAGCTAAACGTGAGGTCAACCATGAGAAGATTGTCACCAGAGACCACCAACCAAGGGTTACAAGGAATAGACTCCCACAATATGGCTACTTCTTGCACGCTGAATTCAGGTGCCAAGTGTATAGTGTGGAGCATCATGAGAGTATCTATGGCAAAGATATCACCATTGAAGAGCACAATCTGATGGATGCATTCTCCACGAATAGCAAGACAGTGCTCTGACCAGGAGTTTGCTCCAACCCGCCACTCGAACATGGAGGTTTCTGAGAAGAGGAGTAGGCGTGAGTTGGGTGAACTAATTGCATTTGTAAGAATGCCTATGTCACAAGAGTACCCTAGTTCGTCGTTGGGTGGGAGTTTGGGGGGATTCACCTTGGTACCAGTCAGAGCATTGACAAGGAGACAGTGCTCCTTGTCGGAAAAGATAAGATATCCATGTGAGCATCCCAAGTAGTGCATGGTATTTGGAGTATTCTGAGGCACTGAACAGCGAAGCGATATGTTTTTCTTGTTAAGATCACTGAGCTGCCATTTGCAATCAGATAAAAGCATGGGCTTGAAACCGTGTTTATGGGGACGATCATAATGACCATCTGGTTTGAGGTGGAGTGGCGGGAAGCTGAAGATATGCTCAGAGGGAAAGGGAGAGACTAAAGCGCGCCAAGAGCGGCAGGTGCCAATGAAAGCAAGGAAGTCCTGGCATGAGTTACAGAGAGCAATGATTTCACGAAGCAGGCTGTCCAGGAGATCTGCAAACACATGAGGTCCAGACGAAAGCGAGGAGGTAGAGCCTGAGGCGTGGCAGGTGTTCTTAGAGGGCTTCTCCACAATGGTAACCTCTCTGCCACATAGAAATTTAAGAATAATTACTTTTGTTGCGAGCCCAAAGGACGAAGAAGCATTTTTGTTTTTTGGCGTTCCAGCCAGTTTCGGGCTGCGGAAGAGTATACATAAGGCAAGGCTTGGAGAACTACATTTTCAAGTGTATTTTCATGTTCCAGTCTTTTATCAGTGTTGTTAAGGTGCCAGCAAGACTGTAATCAATCGATATACTCATATACCTGGTCTGAACTTCAAGTTAGAGGTGCAGGGGCCACGTAGTGAGCTGCCAATATGTAAAATAACAGAAGTGATGTGACAACCAACACATAGTGTAACGTCCAAAGTTCTACAAAATATGTTAGAAACACACGACGAGCATAGTAAGGGCATCTCCAGCCGTTCGGCCCCCCAGGCCGAAAAACGGCACCTTTTTGACTTTGCGCCGGCGCTAACTTTGGCCTGGGGGGTTGGATTTTCCACTCGTTCGGCCACCCAAGGCGAACACAAATCAACATAATTTAAAAGTTCATATTCCCGCCCCAAATCAGCCCGAGTTCGGCGATCCAAAGAAAGCCACAGTTTGGCGATCATACATATAGGCGATCATACAAAAAGAAGCCACATTCGGCATGCTGATGGCGCAGATCAGATGGTCACCGGCGACACCTCGGCGTCGTCGTCCAGGTCGATGCGTGCAGTCGTCGGAGTAGGGGCGGAGCTCGGAGTGGCGATCGGCGCAGTGCTCGGCGGCAGCGTGGCTGTGTCGGCGGTACCCGAGGCCGAGCTCGTGTCGGCTGCAGTGGCGGGACTCGGATCGACCGAAGCGTCTGTGGTGCTCGGCGGAGGTGTCGGCGTCGTCGGGGTGAAGAGGATGGCCGCGCGATGCGCCATAAACCACTCCCGAACCTGGGGGTCCATCGCCGCAGGGTCGCCGCCCATGAGGAAGGCAAGGTCATTGTTCCTCTTCTTCGCCGCTGCTGGTGCCCCGTCCCTCGCCGCCTTGGCTTTCTTGTGGCCGTCCGGGCGCCCTTCAGACGCTCCAGCTGCCGCCGCGTCGGGGACGTACTCCTTGGTCTTGCAAAGTTGGTCACGGAGCTGCTTCCATTTCTCGCACCCCTCGATCCTTGTGAAGACGTGGAGGAACTTGAATTCGACCTTCTCGTCGGCGCGGTACATGTCGAACATGCGGACATACTACAAGGCAGAACAAGGCGCGCATGAGCAAACACGGCATAGCTGGGGGAACCATGGCGAAAAGAAGCTCACCTCCGTCTCGGCGTTGCCGCCGCTCTTCGAGCGATGCAGACATTCCTCTTGTATGTCGTGCCATTTGTTGCAAGCATGCTGGATCACCGCCCAGTAGTTCGCCATGGCCTTCTCGCCGCGATCAAGGCAGCAGGCGTACTCGGGATCGACGATCCGGCGCTCATCGTACGACGTCTGTTCCCGCTTCCAGTAGTTATCCATGTTCTGGTTTGCGCCGATGATCGGGTCCTGGCTCACATTCATCCATGCTTGGGCGAGGAGCACATCTTCCTTGTAGCTCCACATGACCCGAGGCTCGGCCGGCTTCGGCACCTTGGGGACCTTCTTCTTCGCCTTGCCTTTGGCAGCGGCTGGGGCTGTTTCTTCGCCGGGAACCTCGTCCACCGGCTCGCCATCTTCTTCGGCGGTCTCCTGCGTCTCCGGCTCGACGAAGGCCTGCGATGACTCCACGGCCTGCGACAAGAACCCAGGAGCAGCGGCCGCAGCATTGGATCCGGCGGCGATGAGGTCGCCCATGAAGGTGTCCCCTTGCATTCCGCCGAACAGGATGGGGTTGAGGTTGCGGCGAAGCGACGGCGAGCTCGAGTATCCAGGCGATCCTGCATAGGGGGGAGGAGGGGGCGGAGGTTGAGGCGCACCGTGCGGGAAGGCGATGTTGGGGTTGAATCCGCCGAGTGGGTCGCCGTCGGCGTACACGGGGACGTAGTGGGGGGACACGTTCCAGCGAGGCGACGGGGACGGCGAGTAGCCCGAAGGAGAGTAGCCCGACGGCGAGGCGACGCTGGATTGGCTGGCCCATCCGGCGAACTGCGGATGAGGTGGGAGGCCGATCCTCACCTTGGGCGGTGGAATCGGCGCATCCACCTCCCTCACCTCCTCCTCCTCTCCTCCTTCATCTTCTTCCTCCTCTTCTTGGGCGGTGGAATCGCCGCCGCCTTCGGCCAGCTGCCTGGCGCGCTGCGCCTGCTCCCTCTTCCGGCGGCCGGTGGTCTCGACGTTGCAGCGCGCCAATTCCGCGATCCAATCGGCGTTGCTCATGCCTTCCGGCTTCTTCCTCGGCTGCCTGGGCTTCCTCTTCTTCACGGCGACGGAGGTGGAGGAGGATGCGGCGACGGCGGCGGCGGAGGTGCGTGGCCCGTTGAACTTCCTTGGCGGCATGGCGGCGAGATCTGGGGCGAATGGGGAAAAATGGCGGGAGCTGCGGGATGGGGGGAGATATGTGGAAGAAGATGGCGGGAGAATTGGCGCGCAAAGGGAAAAAAAGGGGAGGGAAAACGCCTCATCTCGCCGACAAGGCTAGCCCACGTCGACTTTTGCCCCCCCAGGTCGAACCCGGCCAGTTGGGTTTGGCCTGGGAACGCCAGCGCTAAAAGCGGCGCTAAACGGCGGAAATCGGCCTCCTGGGGGCGCGACTGGAAAAAATTTCCTTCCACCGGCGCTTAAAAAGCCGCCTGGGGGCGCTGGGGGTGGCGGCTGGAGATGCCCTAAAGAATACATAAGGCAATGCTTAAGAGAACTCAGGCATGGGGAAAATTCACGGAGGCACAAAGACCATAAGGCTGTCGGTAGCAGAGTAGAAAGCTCTCTACACTAATAAGCAGATCGTACACAGGAAAGGGACATAAAACCATCAACTACAATCAGAGGTACATCATTCCATGCAACACTGGATTATCCAAGGTTGCGTTCCAAAGCAGGCATGCTTCAAAATACAGAATTATTTTTACTTGAACATACAACATTGGTGCCGAATCAAGAAACCGTTACTGTTACAGAACCTAGCTGCTAACTAAAATAACTCACCAGGGCTTGTGCAAGACTGCCAAACCCCACGACCAGATTACTAGCTAGCCAAAACCATAATTTGTACTGGGGAACGCCCAGAGGGTACTCAGTAGGCTGCAGTCGGGAGGGAATGCGCAACCGTAATACAGGAGGTGAGAGATGTTTCGTCGCACCGGCTGACCGAGCTCGACCACGGTCCAAGTCTCATCAGGAAAAAGATTGGCAACATAAACGCAGTTACTCTTTCCTCCCCATCTCTCAGGGTTCTTGCAGGAAAACGTAGGATTCCTCGGATCAAGACTAACAAACACAGCTTGGTTCTCCAACTTCTCCATCTTCACCCTCTTAGCTGGCTTGACCGAGAAGTCGAGTCGATAGATCTCAAAGAGGCTATATGGCTCGCCATTCAACTTGTCAACGCCAGCCCAGATGTCAACCATGAGAAGATTGCCACCAGAGACCACCAACCATGGGTTAATAGGCCAGGACTCCCACATCGTTACTACTTCTTCCAAGCTAAATTCAGGTACCAAGTGTATAATGCGGAGCCTCCGACAATTATCTAAGGCAAAGATATCACCATTGAAGACCAGAATCTGATGGATGCGTTCTCCACGAATAGCAAGACGTTGCTCTGACCATGAGTTTGTTCCAACCCGCCACTCGAATATGGAGGTTTCTAAGCAGAGGAGGAGGGACGAGTTGGGTGAACTAATTGCAGCCGTAAGAATGCCTATGCCACAAAAGTACCCGAGGTTGTTGTTGGGTGGGAGTTTGGGGGGCTTCACCTTGGTACCAGTCAACACATTAACAAGGAGGCAGTGCTCCTCGTAGGAGAAGATAAGATACCCATATGAGCAGCCCAAGTAGTCCATGGCATTTGGAGTATTTTGAGGCACTGAACAGCGAAGGGATATGTTTTTCTTGCTAGGATCACTGAGCTGCCATTTGCAATCAGATAAAAGGATGGGCTCGACATTGCCTGTATGGGGAAGAACATAAGGACCATCTGGCTTAAGGTGGAGTGGTGGGAAGCTGAAGATATGCACAGAAGGGACGGAGGACACTGCAACTCGCCAAGAGCGGCAAGTGCCAATGAAAGCAAGGAAGTCATGGCATGAGTTAAAGAAAGCAACGATTTCGTGAAGCTGGCTGTCCAAGAGATCCGCAAAAACATGAGGTACAGATGAAAGCGAAGAGGTAGAGCCTGAGGTGTGGCAAGTGTTCTTAGAGGGCCTCCCCACAATGGCAACTTCTCTGTCACACAGAAATTTAAGAATAATGGATCAGAATAAGAACTGAAACGTAACAGACTTTGTGGGAAAGCACAAAAAGGTTTGATATAGTTATATTGCAAGAGTTAATACAAGGTAGGAAATGCAGTAGAGGGTTTTACTGAACCATGATGCTAAACTTCAATCAGAAAAAACAGAAGAAGAACCACCTAGAGCTTGAAATTTTCCGCTATAACACTATAGCACAAGGTTGTGCTTTAGGGTTGTGCTTTGTAGAGTATCCGCAAACTAAACAGCAATAAGCAATGATTTTGCTTGACATAACAGGCGCAATAATATGCTCCTCTTCTTACCTAGACAACTTGTATTTGTATGTGATCATTTGCTTATCAATAATTCACCTGGTTGCTAAACAGAAGTGAGCATTGTTCATGGCAGCACTATGGCCCTGAAAAAGACCAAGCAGGCACGAGAAAAGTGGCTGATGAAACAAGTGTTTCTCTTTCTCGATTCAACTTTGGATCCAACTTATCAACTAATAAAACTGAAATATCTAGACAATTTTCAGGCTTTTCCCTTGTCAATAAGTAATGTCACAATAAAAGTATCCGGCGAATCACATTTGAAGTTGAGTTTCACTTCATCGCTAAACCAAGCAGTGGGCATAGTTCAAGGCAGCAGCATGACCGAGACCAAATCCACAGTACTCAAAACTGTAACACTCCTCTACGTACTAATAAAGGGCGCTCGAGTGCCAAAGCGCATTTTCGATCAACACTCCTCTACATACTATTTCGCTGACCAGAGAAAATAAAGTTATCAACAACTGATCTGAAGGTACTTGGTCCACGTTAAACTGTTAAATGCAGACGCACTAAATCATAGTATTACCAATCTAAACACCCTATAGACAGCCTTGGAGATCCAGATTTAGGGAAGCCCAGTTCAGTAATGACCACTACTATTTCACCAAAAAAGACACTACTTTGGACCTTATCGCTTCGCTCCCCTCCCCTCCCTCTACAGTAAAGGCGACCGCGCGGCGATCTTCTTTTCCGCCAGCGATTCCGCCGCCCTCCTTCTTCCCGTCGGCCTTGGTGCCGTCGGAAGGGGGTGGGGGGTAGAATCACCGGTGGGATCTGTGTGTGCTGCTAGTTAGTATAGCTAGGTAGCTTAGGTTTTCCTGCTGTTCGTTGTTCTGCCGTCGGTGATGGTGGAGGCGGCGGCGGCGAATAAAGGTGCTTCAGATCCGCGCCTGGTGGCCTGCTTGGCGGCGGCAGGTGCTGGATCTGTGAGCCTCGTGTCCATTCATGGCGATCGGTTCGGCGACGACCTCCATGCCGTGGATTTTGTGCTTGGTGCTCGCCGGCACGGCGACGTGGGTCCTGGCGTCGTCATGAGGACATGGAGCTGCTGCGGTGGGAAGCTGGTGCCTGGCGCTGGCTCTCTTCACCGCTTGTACAGGAGAAACTTTCTGGGGGTCTCGGAGGCGATCGTCGGCTTTCGGTGCGGTGCTCGAGCTTCTCCTGCTGGCCATGGTGGCGTGGGGAGGTCTGCTTCGATCAGCGTGCTCCGGTTCAACAAGGCTTCATCTCTTCCTTCTCCGGCCGGCCGTGGCGGCGAGGGGAGAAGGTTTGATCAAGGAGTGCTCTCGGCGTCGACTCCGGCAAACCGTGTTCAAGCTCAGCGCAGGTAGGTCTGGAAGAGGGGTGGTTGCGGGGAGGAGGCGTGTGGCCGTGCGTGTTCAGCGTACTCGGTTCCGTCGCTTGCGGCGGGCGGCTTCTGCGGTCTTCTACAAGAGTGGGGGTGCTCTCTTCCCCGGGTGTTGCGGCGGCCTGGCGTCTTCCTCTCCGGCGACTTGCTCGGTGTTGGTTTTCTGCTGTTGGTCTTGCGGTGGTTCAGCGATCTTCGGATGCTGCTGTTGTGTTGAGTTCGTCGGTTTGCTTTCCTGTGTACCTTGGTGTGTTCTTTGCTTTTCTTTGTGGAATGTACACAGGTTGGATCCTTTCAAAAAAAAAAAAAAAAAAGACACTACTTTTCCGCTGCCTGTTGATCCAAAGTCCAAACCCCCTTACGATTTCACCAAAATACTCGCAATTCCAGTACCATTTAACCGATTCGAGAATGATCGATGCGTGGTAGGTGTTTCTCTCCCGATTCTAGTTTTGACGGAGCCCCCATCCACTCGGTAAATGAATGAACACTCGTTAAGAAGGGGAAATAAGAGATAGACGAATAAGGACGGAATAGACGTACAGACCTGGAGGTGAGAGCGGCGTCTGGCAGCGGCGACGACTCGGCGCCCTGCTCCGGCGACCGCGCTCCTCCGCAGCGGCGGCGGCGACAGCTTCCGGCCATGGGGTTTCCTCACTAGTCACTACCACTACCAGTAGCTCCGCCGCTCGCGTGGATGGGCCGCAGGAGCCCTAGCTATATGGCAGGGGGTCGTTTCAGAAATATGGGCCTCGGCCCGCCGTTAAACAGAGGAAGGTCCACTTCCAACAGATTATATTTTGGATGAATCTTCCCTAGCGTAAGTACGGCCTACCGCTTCCCTCCATTATCCATCCCTCCCACGTGCATCGGCTATTTTTTTTGCCAAATCTGGCCATTTTTACAACTAATTACGCATTTGGCTGCTCCTGAGAAATATTTTAAATCTGACCCTTTGAGTCTACGCCAACCTCGATATAGCTGAAGTTATGTAGGTTGACGCCAAGGCACCGGCACGCCAAGGTTTGTTGTTGGGCCCCGCGAAAATTCTACGTGGCAATCTTATCTGAACATTGTTTGACATATTTGGCGCCGCGCGAAATGGCGCCAACTTTCTAGGTTAAGT